>JAOVVB010000027.1:15137265-15162299 GCA_028570985.1 Heterobranchus longifilis | reverse complement strand
AGTGTGTGCATGTGTGTGTGTGTGTGTCTGAAGCCAAGAGGGGGTGGGGTGTATGTGTGTGTGTGTCTGAAGCCAAGAGGGTATGTGTGTGTGTGTGTAAAGGCGAGAGTGTGTGTGTGAAGGGGCACGGTGTCAAATTACGCGCACGCGCACACAATGACAGAGAAAATGGATCTTTAACCTCTCTGAGACTTTCTTTTGCTTTACACGTGCACACACACGTGTATTATAAGAAACAGTACATGCACGCTGTACACATGCGCTTACAAACACAAAATAAAATATATGTTTTACGCACACACACGTGGTCACAGTGTTATAATAAACAGTACACGCGTGCACAGATGTTGATTATACCAGTAAGAGACGTGCACGAAGACCCAGCAGGGGAGACGATTACCCACAATTCCGTAGCACAAGAGAGAGAAAAACTGTTGGCTCAGTTGTGATCACGTGATGCTCGGCATCAAAACAAGAAGTGCATGCGTGATACATGAAACTCGGTGCTCGTAAACCAAGACTTGCTCGTTTTTCAAGTCAAAATGTATAAATCTTTGCTTGTCTTGCGGAACACTTGCAAACCGCATTACTCGCAATCCGAGGTTCCACTGTAGTGGCAAACTGTACAGAACACACACCTTTGTGAGATTAAATCTCCTCAAGACAACATTTCTATTCTAATATATTTCGAGATGCCTCCACTATCCAGTGCACTTCATAACGCAGTGCTTAATGTCAGACGGCGAGACTGATGCCTGCGTCCTTATTAAGTGCACCAGACAAAAGCCGGTGCATTAAGCAGGCCGACGCTGCAGGAGGGACATATAGAGGGAGATGGAAAATAAAAGTCAATGCTTTGGTTTTATTATTTGTAGGAGGGAGAGGCATCAGAGTGGAGAATTATAAAACCACCACCCGAGGTTTGTGTGTCCAGAATTAAAAGCTCGCTGCCTCAGGATAAGCACGTTTCAGATCGTTTTTTTCTGAACAACTGAGACCAATAACAACGGGCACTAAAAGCAGCATATATCCTGTATTAAAATCCACCAGTCTGAGATAGATTTAAAACACAACACTTGAAGTCCTGCAAGCTATTAATGACGCGAAATAAAAAAGTAAAAAAAGAAAAAGAAAAGGTTGTAAAAAATTAATGGCCTCGGCTTTGTTGGCCAAGCCGCATGCCTACACGCGAGCAGAGAGGCCTGAAACACACCCGTTTCACACCAGGTTCACATGATGCTGCGTCAGGAAACATGTCTTTAGAACACACACCTCGAGTAGTCCCGTAGGATATAAAACCAAAGACGAGGCCAGTATTCTTCTCCAGGGAAACGGCACGAGGTTGGAGCAATTTATTTTAACTTCCATTAATTCTGGACATCGTTGATTAAAACCTCAGGGAACCGAAATCAGTGTTCTAATGATGTTGGCGTGGTCTCATGGAACAGGAAACAGGGTATAAAGTATAAATGTGTGTTGAGTTTCCAGCATCAGCATGAGCAGTTTCCAATCAGAAAGGTGCCTAAGATATTTCTTGTTGGAAGCCAAGTACAACTGATTATTGTAGATTTTCATTTAGGCACAGATTTTCATTCAGACTTTGGACACTTAAAAAAAACACTAAAAACTGTTGAACCCTTAAGGTTTCTTTGGTCGTCCCATTGGCGGAACCCTTATTGGTTTTATGTAAAACCCATGATATAGTGTTTTCTAATCAGAAATGGTTCCTTGTAGAACCTCGTAAACTAAAAACGTTTGATCATCCAGTGAATCCATGAAGAATCTTTAAGAATTATTTTTCTAAAGATTGGTTAGTAAATGTTAACAAAAATGGGTTCCTTTATGCTCAGTTGAAATGGAACCCTTTTTAGTAGCTAAGAACTCTTGTACCCTTTTTCCACCAAAGTGAACCAGGTGCTAGTTCACGTCTGCTTTTAGTGCCGGTTCATAGCCGGTTGAAATGTGAACCTCCTAAAAACTGGCTTAGTTTTTCCATGGGCTGGAAAGTAACATCAGGGCATTGTATACGTCCGTGTACGTCTCTATTTCCCCAGCAATTCTAATGACAAAAGAAAAATGTTAGCGGCAGGCACAACAACAACGATGGCGAACTTCAACATGCCTTTCGGAGAAGTTCTCCTGGCTTTATCATTGCTAGAAAGCATTTGTGCTGCCCATTTGTGAATGCCCCCAGCCCCGGACGTAAGCAGTTCTTTGTGCTAGCCCAGCAAAGCTTTGGTATGGAACCGTTTTGTTTCTGTCTGAGGGCAAATCGGGCACCAGCTAGGTTTCAAGAAGGAAACTAGGAAAATCTAATTACTCAGTGAAAACCTAAAGAACCTTTGAAGACCCCATCTGTCTGTCTAAGATTGTAGAATTTTAGAAAATTCATGGGGTTCATAAATAGTTCTTTGAAAGGCTTGCAACAATTTTTTGGTGGCTAAGAACTCATGAGTATCCAATTAACCTTGAAGGAACTGCTGAAGAACCATTTCTTTCTAAGACTACAGGTGGGTAAAAAGTCCACTTTTAGGAAATAGGGTTTCTATGGCTTCTTCCTCTGGGGGAACCCTTGCAAATCCTATAACAGAGTGTATACTTTTATTTTATTCCTTCATCATCTATACCGCTTATCCTGTACAGGGTTACGTAAGAGCCTGAAGCCTATTCCAGGAGATTTTGGGCAAGGTGTGGTTCAACGTGGACAGGGTTCTAATCTATCACATGGCGCACACACCTACACAAACACACTACACACACGCAATTTGGAAATGTCAATTACACTGTCTTTGGACTGTGAAAGAAAACAGACCCAAGGCCAGAATTGAACCTTTGACCCTGTGGCCTGCTAATCACTACGCCGCCGTGCTGCAGTGTATATACTCATATGGAATATTTTCTGTAAGTGAGACTAGAACAGAAATCAGAAGTACAAAGTTCTTTTATAAGGCTTTTACACAAACATACTTTAGATATGGTTTCTAACATTCCCATAATCAACAGGGCGTGCTATATTGGAGAACTGTGTGTGTGTGTGTGTGTGTGTGGTTATGTGTTGCAACCCCTGTTTTATAAACTCCAACATGGCTGTTGGAAGAGAGCCATTTGGATTAAGGGCTGCATGGCTTATTAACTCGAGCAGAAGGCCGGGTCGTTATGGTGGGATTCTGACACCATGCCCATTGCATGAGTCTGTCTTTTACAACATTGTTTTTTTTCCCCACCGAGCCTGTGGAAAACGTCCGGCCGGCTTTAGCCGCGCAGTAAATCTGCACTTCTATTGCGTGCCTCTCTCAGGACGAGTACACAAAACCCTAAGGAACTTGTCGCCAAGGAACGAATGCTGTCCAAAAAACACATTTCATCCTGATCAGCTTAACTTCAGGACGTGGCTAATAACACACTCAGGATTCCCCTGCACTTCGGAGACAGTGGGTTTGAACTGATCGGTGCTGGTGTTTAAAGTGAGGTGGACGTGGTGTGGTCTGGCTGGGTAAGTAATGACGGACCACACAGCCGATGTGCTCATGTGACTTAACAACGACTGGAAACTAGGGCAGAGCAATTAGCACGGGTACATTTATATAATGTTTATATAAGTCCTGATAATCTTTAAACAGCTGTGGTTAGCAGCATTATCATGTGTGACTCAGTTTGTAAAATGATTCAGTGCAAGGAATAGATTTTGAAAACACTGCATGGTTGCCATGGTTCCCTTGATAGCATTTATGTAGCGTAATATCGTCATACAAACTACATGGCTAACCATAGGACATATTTAACGTCAATTAGTCTGATGGCTTCTTGCTGTCTTGATGACTTGATGCCAATCAACATGCACCAAGGCTACACTTCTTCACTAGAACTAACAGGAATACAGGCCACGCCTTCTCTACAGAGATCCCACCTCTTCCCTAGGACTAATAGCATTACAGGCCACGCCTGCTACATGACAGTCGACATGCAAAGAGACCTGTTTTTTCACTAAGACTAACAGGAATACAGGCCATGCTTCCTTTATGGCAATCAAGCACAGAAGTCATGCCCCTTCACTCCAACTAACAGGGTACCAGGCCACGCCCCTTTATCACAATCAACATGCACAGAGGCCATAATTCATCACAAGGACTAACAGGAATACAGGCCACGCCTCCTTTATGACAATCAGCAGATTGTCTAACAACAATACAGACCATGCCTCATTTCAGGCAAGTGATACGCACAGTGGCCACACCTCTTAACTAGAACATGCCTCCTTTACAATAAGAGGTCACACCTCTTCAGTGGGAAGGATGAAACTACAAAACTGGAAAAAAAATAAATAAATAAACGCTTATTGTTGTTATTTTGAATCAGTGAATCACAGAATCAAAGTCAAATCAATGGATCGTGACTTGTCCTGCACAAACATCGCCTCATGTTAGAAACGATTTGATAATGTTGCAGGAATTCATAAAAGTGTTTTTCTTTCAAACTAAGTCCCCTCCCTCGTTTCTTATTTAATTTTTTACAGATGATGTGTGCACTCAAACCCCAGTGGGATTGAACCAAATCCAGATGTGATTGCAGAACTCATGGTACCGGAGGGAGGAGGGGTTCACGCAGGCTTAACACACACCCTGACTATCTGCCTCTGGGAAACAGACGCTCCATCCATCACTAAAACCCTGCTCACTGTCACAGCTCCTGCCATGACCTTGATGCATTAGTGTAATGTGCGTTTTTGGCCGAGAGAAAGAAAGAAGAAGGCGAGAAAGAAATCTCGCCCCTTGCTCAAACTCCCATCTCGTCTCTCTGATGTGCCGATCATAACAAGACGGCGTCTGCAGGGACGAAGATGTCACCTCCGTAATCGATGCACAGGCAAGTATCGAAGCCTTACCCTTACACGCGTGGAGACTACGTGCACTCTCTGTGGATCCAAGCGGAGCAGGGAAAAACAAGTGTTAGTCTCCCAGCTAGCATTAGCATAACATGACACATTACACACTTTTAGTAATTGCATTCTGAAGCACTCTCCATTTTACAAGTCCACGCAATTAAGGTTTTAGGATGCACAGCTCAAAGAGTTCATCTGAGACTTCAGGATTTGGAATTTTCTTTCACTTTTACACTTGGCTAATTTTTTTTTTACAAAATTAAGTAAAAATTTTCATTATAGCAAAGTAGTATAACCTGGTAATTTTAAAACTGATCATTGCTGATGAGCTCAATTATTGTGTTAAGCCATTTCTATTCTCCTATATACTCCGAAACAATAGTGCTTGTATAGTGATGTTCAGTTCTCCTTAATGGTGATCATGTATGTGCAGATACACCTTAGTGATAATGACCTGAGAGATTAACGCTGATGGAAAAGCTACAGTACGGTCAAACAGCCACTCTGTACTAACCTGGTGAGCAGAAAAGCATCTCAAAACGCATGACACGGGGGCACAAGACCACATCAGGTTTATTCCTTTTAGATAAGAAAAGGACATTCAAATTCGTCCTTCGTGTTCAAATTCTCCCTCGATTTCTCAATTTTTTTCCATTTTCTAAAATACTTTACAGTGTACTCAACCTTTTAAAATTCCCATCATACACACGTACAGTAATGTCTAACTTGGCCTTCTTCAGCTTTAAGTTGTGTTTTAATTTTTATCTCGCTTAACAATGAGGATGTCATCACAAATAAAGTCTGAGTCCAGTAGATGGGACGCGACCAAAAAACATTTTTTTCCCCCTGATTATTTTGTTCGTCAAAAACATGGGTGGAGAAAGCATGAAAATGGGTAAGATATGCCTGACTGGTCAAACATGAGCGGGTTAAAAAAGGGTTTTCAGATCATGAGTTTGAATCCCGGGGTATACTGTAGCCTCTCGCAGCCGGGCGCCTAGAGAGCTCCACGGCCAATCACAGACGTCTGCAAGTTCATGCAAGCGGAAGAAGCAGATACTGTAGCGTTGTCCTTCAAGTGTGGTACATCGCTTGCAACAGTGCGTGAGCATGCAGTTCGAAGAGGTGCGGTGGGTGGCGTCACCACATTGGGGGGGAATTGGCTACGATTAAATTAGGGAGCGAAATCATGAAAAATAATAATAATAATAAAAAATGGGTATTCTCCCCTACTAGTTTCCAATGAGTGCCATTTGATTGGCTAGAAAAATGCACTTGTGCAAAGGGCCAGTTCATTCAAAGCTACAGTTTGGGAGGCCTTTAAGACTTACGTTCACCTAACATAATAGGTCCACTTTAAATAAATGTACTGTACATGCGCTGGAAAAAACTGGGGAAATTCCTGCACCGCTATAATGTAGAATTGGTAAGGAAAACCATTTTGTCCTGATGTTTATTGCATTATACACACACACACACACACCGTTACACACAGGAGTGAAACCTCCACACGTCTCACTTCATTTTCATTTTTGAAAAATCAGATGTCTAGACATTTCACTGCTTGTTTTTCGCTCATTACAGAACCTGCAGTAAATGATCTGCGTGAATATGCAAAACTGGTGCATCTGTGTTACAGGACTCCAAAAAATTTAAAAGTGCCTTTTTAGGGTCGCGCCTAAAAAAAACTAACTAAAGAGTCAACTCCTTTCAGAATGAATCAGAGTCCCATCTCCAAAGAATCAGAGTTGAATCCTTTTCAAAAGACGCAAATTTCTACATTTTTTCACTATATAAAATACTATACATTTGAAAAGAAAGCAGCAGTGACTCTTACAACCTGACTCAAACTATCTCATTTCAGATTTACACACACACACACACACACACACACACACACACACACACACGAGAGAGATGAGCACCTTGTAGCTGCCTGCAGGTGTTCACATTACTCCATGCTCTGTGCTTAGTAATCAGAGGTAAACCACAGCTACGTTTAAACACCATTAGCATCAACCACAAAGTCCCACAGGGAACCGGTTTGTACACGCCCTTAGCCCGTGACTGAGCTCCCAGCCCTGAGCGCTGATCCAGATAACCCGACCGTGCCCGCAGCATGAGATCATTTCTGCACGGATCGTTTCTTGTACAGGATTATTTGTAAGAGCCTGCAGGCAATCTCTTTTTTTTTTGTTGTTGTTGCTGGTTTTCAACTATAACAGAGAAGGGAGGCCTTTCAAGGAACGACCGCATGTTACAAAACACGATTCAACATTTTTTCGTAGAAGTACAGCTGTGATGAGTGTGTACTAAACATCATGCTCTTTCCAAAGTTATCAGGAAGAAAAGAGCGATATGGTTCTCAATAATTAATAATGCATTTAGAGGAACAGGTAGAGGAGAAGGGTAATTCTTGAAAAGACATCTGTATGAAAGGAATTTTAGTTTATATGAACTGAGAAAAGAACCAAAAATAATTTCATGTATTTATATTAAACAAATTTTTCTATGCAAAGTCGGTAAAATTTGTCATAAATGTCATAAGAATTTGCTATTATATATTATATATAATCCAAAGCTATAACTATAATCATATTCTGAGAACCTTTCCCTAATGTTCCAATAATTCTATTTTTAAGTTGCTGAAACAAGCTTTCTGAGAAATTTCAATGTGCAATGTTTATGGACAAATTTTAAGGTTAAACAATAAAGATGGGGAAAAAATTTATTGGTTACAAATCACCATTTTTACACTTATTTTCTTATATTTTTTATTTACATATCTTCGCATTTGAGGCAGTAAAATGTTGCTGTTACCCTATAATCCTGCAGGTGGCGTGATCTAAAAAATTAGCTAATTATTTAACAAAAGCTGAAAAAATGTTATATAGAATCAAGCATCTGGGTATCGTGATATCGTTTCGGGTGATCCCTGGTGATTCCCATTCCTAATAAATCAATATAACATTAACATCAATAGTCAATTTTTTATTATTATTATTGCGGAAATATTCAATCTTTGTTATTAAGTCAATGGTTCAGTTTTTGAAGGGTCAGAATGGTTTTACACTTTTTAAATTATTACATTTATTTAACTTAATTTATTTATTATTATTATTATTATTATTATTAAACAATATCGGTATATACCACAGCTTTAGCAAAAAGTCCAGCTCCATGGTATTTTTGTGAAAGTGCCACTTCATCCTTTGTTTATGAGTGGTGGGTGCAATGCTGCCACCTAGTGGACCGGAGTGTGGAGCAGAGGATTAGCAGCACAACATTTAAAATGCTTATTAAAAAATTGAGTAAAAACTAAATAAATAAATAAATAAATAAATAAAGAGTAGTTTTGAATGCTTTAAAACCTGTAAGAAATGCATCTGCTGGAAACAAATTATATGAAAAATGATATACAAATTAATTTATAGATACAAAAGAACGTCTTATGAATGTTGCTAACACAATTAAACATTAATTCCCCCTGACATCGGAGACTCTTTCCATAAATTTTCCAACAAATCTTTTCTCTTTAGAGATAAAGGGGAAAAAAATAATGTCATTTGTGATTATTTGTTGTACAGCATCAGATATGTGGAACATAAGGTGTAGAAATTCTTTTGAATGAGTTGTATCTAAAATCTAGACACCATATTGTATAACTGAAATTACAAAATGTTACCTGACTTAATTAATTTTATTATAATAACAAGTGCCCTTGAACTTCCTTTAAATTAAAAATACTCCTCCTATTGTTGTCTGTGGTAATCTTATATATGCTACAACTAAATTTAAATGTTAAAATTATGAAACACTAAGCAGTTGTGTTGGTGTATAAGCTAAACAGAAACATAAGAAAAGGATTTAAACAAGGTTTGAAAAAAAAGCTGAATAGGTCGAAAAGGTTAGTAAAAAAATATAGCTATGGAAAAAAAAATAAACAGAGCAAAGTGGACAAAAATTAAGGCAAATGAAATATATTAAAATAAAGTGTAAAAAATTTTTTTTTAAACTGAAGAAAAAGCTAGACATCTTTGAGGTGAAGTATGTATAAGAGGGCAGATAGTGCTTTCTCGCAGATTGCGTGTCTCAGCACGAGCAGCGGCTTGATAACGATCACGATTGCTTGACGCATGCTAGATGGAATGGGGATTAGCAAATAACCAAGGCAGAATTGTGTTATATTTATGCAAATATTGCTCTTATATACACAAGATTATTCGATGTGAACAATTCGACCTGAACAACCTTGACAGCGATGATATTTGTTACGTTTCGGACACCACGTAAACAACCATGAGTCTATAACTCCTCCTTAAAACTCTCAGCAAGCCACACCTCCTAAATCTAATGCTCACATGCTCATGTGCTATGGGCTTGCAGATTTTTATCAGAGACAGGTCTGATACATTGAACAAGTTTGCAATGCTGAACAGGAGGCTTTATGACTACAGTAACATGAGGTTAAAAATGAAAGAAGCAATCTTGGGACTCCAGACATGTTTTGGCTTTTTTTTTTTTTTTTGTCTGTAGACCTTTCCTTGTCATCCCTGGCACTTTTATGGCACTTGCACAAAAGTCTTGATCTTATCTTGATATTGAAATCAATCAAAATGCATGCATAAAATAATTCATTGTGTGTAATAATAAAAAATGTTTTTATTAATAATAATAATAATAATAATAATAATAATAATCTTAAGCACCATGCATGCACACACACACATCTCCAGATGTCTCTGTCTAAACTAAAGAGTCTGTCTCTAAAGAGTCCTACCTGTCTCTTAGCACTAAAGTGATGGACAAGACTGCGTGTGTGTTCTTACTTACTCAGAAACATGCTGCTCTCCATAATCCTTTAGGCGCGCGGCTCTCCGACTTGGTCGCGTGCTGGAGACGCTGACGAATACTCCATGCTTCTCGATGCGCGTGAGCGTGTAAGAGAGAGACCGTGCTCTGTGGGAGAGAGCTAGCGCGCGCGCGTGTGTGTATATGCTTTAACCGCTGCACGCGCTGCCACAACACTGTCTTGTCCCTCCTCTGTCAATCTCTCTCTCTCTCTCTCGTCCCAGGGTTCCCTGTGTGTGTGTGTGTGTGTGTGGAGTGCACCTCTCGTCCAAACTCCACTTTTTCTCCTCCAGTCTCTCTCTCTCTCTCTCAGTCTCGTTCTCTCACTCTCCCATGTTCTGCATCTGCTGTCCTCTGCTTTATATGTCTCTCTCTCTCTCTCTCCCCATGTGTTCCTTTCTGAGCACTCGTTTCTCTCTCTGTGTCCATTTCTCATTTCTTTCTTTCCATACCTCTCTGTCTCTCTCTCTCTCTATCTCCCATTCAATATCTCTTTCTCCACTTTTCTCTTTTACGCTCTTGTTTTTCTTTCTATAAAAAGTATAAATTTGTGAAATGAGACATATTTGTGTCAGTAATTTGTTGGCAATGGCAATCAAAGGGACCTCCGTTTCTCTCCTCCAGTCACTCTTCTTTCTTTCAGTCTCTTTCTCTTAGTTCTCTCCCTTGTTCTGGTGTTCTGCATCTGCTGCTTTATCTCTCTACCTCTCTCTCTCTCATCACTTTTTTTTCTATCTGGGTCTTTTTCTTTTCCATTTTGTTTTGTCTCTCACTTTTTCTCTCTCTTCCTATGTGTCTTTTTTTCTCTGCATTTCTACTTTTAACCCAATCTCTCTCTCTCTCTCTCTCTCTCTCTCTCTGCCTCTACACGTGTTCCTTTCTGAGTACCCGTCTCTTTCTCTTTCTGTCTGTGCCTTTTTTTTTTGTCATTCAGTTCACTACAGAAGGGCTTTATTGGCATGAATGTATACAAAAAATTGCTTCTCCTCCTTATTCCCACTCTTTATAATTGTTTTTTTTTTATTTATCAAACTTTTCAAAATTTCCTTTAAAAAAAAAAAATTGTGAAATGAGACGTCTTTGTATTAGTAATTTCTTGATATTTGACAATGGCGATATAAGGGATCTCTCTCTCTCTCTCTCTGTTTATTCTCGCCGCTACGGCTCTTTTGTTGCCTGTCTTTCATTTTTCTCTCCGAGCTTGTATGTCATGTCTCTGTTTACGACTCCTTCTCTCATCTTCTCCCTTGTTCCCTTGTTCTCTCCCCCCTCCCTTTTTTCTACTCTTTCCCTATCTTTCCTTTCTTCTCTCTCTGTTGTTCAGGCTTTATCTGTTAATGCTCATTACCATTTCTTGTTCCTTATCTCTTCACTCTCTCCCTACCTCCTTATCTCTTTCTCTCTCTCTCTCTCTCCCTCTATCCTTATTTTTTCTCTACACACTTTTCCTCTTATTCCTCATGCATGGTCTGGCTTTATTTGTATAATGTTCCCACTTTCCTTTTCCACACTCCTCTATCATCTACTCATTCCTTCTTTACTGCTGTGTTCACTCTCTTTCTCTCCTTCTGCCCTGAGTGATACGAGTGTTTACGCCGTCTCGGCCGTCCTTGATTAATTGACAGAAATGGGTTATGTCGATTAATCACAGGAGGAAAGACGCAGGAAGGGAAGCTGAGCTGAATTTGTCAATCGAGCGTCGAGAGCGTAGATATTAAATAAATCAGAACCGAGGAGAAGATCTGTGTTACAACAACGACAGGAGTTTAAATCTCACATTATTCTCACATTTTTGTAATAAAAGCAAACATCTACGCTATAAGATTAACAGTTGAATAACACTTTGAATAATTCTTTTATCTTCTCTAAGTGCTTTATTCTGGTCAGGCTCTCTGTGGATGACTGGATACGAGGCAGGAATACACACTGGATGCAATTCACACATACTTACTCCTGATTAGTGTTAATTTACTGTCAGCTACACTATGTGAGTACATCAGTCTATGTAATTCACATGACAGGATAAGATACTTATTCTAACTTTCTTCCGTGTTTGTGCATCAAACTGTAAATAGGAACTAAGGCTACGTTCACGTTACAAGCCACATGGGTCAATTCCCTTTTTTTGGTCAGATCGGATTTGCATGTATTGGCAGTTCACATTCATATTTAAAAGTGACTTTTATGTAAGTCTAACGCGGTCTAATGTTCTCTGAAATGTCTTTTAGCAACTTTTGTTCCCATCTGCAGTTCGGCTGCACCGATGCTACATCTTTATCTGGGTTAAAACACATAATTGTGCAACCGCTCATCTGTTTCAAACAACGGATACGATATCAGTAAAACTATAATTAGGGTTTTTGCTCTAAAAGAAGGATAGCAGTTAGAAAAAAGCCAGATGCCTCACTTTAGCTGTTTTATCAGCAGTTGCTAGCACTTCTACGAAATCCTTGTGCTGAGGAGTGATGACATCAGCGAGTACCCTACGCATGCTCAGAGGCACCAAAAATAAATAAATAAATAAACAAAACAAAAAAAAAAACCCAGTATGCATTCGGGTTTGACGTTCTATCTGTATCGGATATATATCCGACATATTACCACATACGAAAGTGACTCAAATCTGATCTGAAAAACATCAGATTTGTGCGTTCAAACAGCCCCAAAAATATATATATCAGATTTGTGTCACGTTTGGGTAAAAAAAGAAATTTAAAAATCTTATTCAAATCACTTCAAGCTAGTAATGTAAACGCAGCCTAACTGCAGGTAGGAACTAAGGTTGCTAAATGGGGAACTAAAGCAAAATCAGACTATATGCATCACAGCAAAGTCTCCATAATATTTTATCCAATCAGTTGATCAGATCTCTCTCTGCAATTCTGTTACTTATTCACCGAAAAAAACAAATAATCCTAACTGGACGAGAGCCTATTACTCTATACACTGTGCATGGATAAGAGTGTGAGCGGGTTAGTTTTGCATGCAAAAATGTATCTACAATGCCCCAATGCTTTACAGTATTGAAAAGACATTACATGCATTAATGCATTTATACAATTAAGCAGTTTAGGGGTGAAGAGCCTTGCTCAGTGGGCTGATCAGCAGTGCTTGGATGAAGAACGACATTTAGTAACTTCCATGGAATAAATGATTACTCTAGACAGGTGAGGAAACATACATGGTATCGTCAATGACCTTGCAACAACAAAAAAAGACTTTAGTTTCCTAAAGAGCATAAAGATTGGACTTTGGAACAATGGACAAAAGGTCATGTGGTCTGATGAGGTCAGACTGACCCTATTCCAGAGGAATACGCGCATCCCGGTAAGGAGGGAACCGCGTGAAGTGATGCACCCATCATGCATAGTGTCCACTCTACATGCCTCTGGAGGCAGTGCTATGATCTGGGGTTGCTTTAGTTGCTCAGATCTAGGCAATAAAATGAAGTCGGGTGACAACCTGAATGTACTGAATGATCAGGCTCAAATTGGAAAAGAGTGGTTTTGGGAGCATAAGGAATCATTTCACACATGAACTGGCCACCACTCTGCACACCATAATTATAATCATCAATTAAAAATGATCAAATTAAATCTTAGAGTGTGAGAATTGCGAGTTTATATGTACTTCTAAATATTTACCTATATACCTTCTTCAGCGAACTTGAGCTAGATATTAGGTACCTCAATAACAGATGTGTGTGCTTCTTATATTTTCAAACACCACCAGCTGCTACTAATGTCAAAAATTTGGATTTGTCACTTGAACACTTCATACCTAATCTGGTTGGAATTCAGAAATTCACTTTGCCTATAAAATCATGGCCCTGTCTCGCACTCATACAAAGAAGCGAGTCCTCACCTTTTCCGTTGTTGCACTATAAAGCAGTAATGTAGTAACAGATTGAGGTAGGAGGTGTGATCTAAAGTCTGTCAGTGGATTAAGTGCACAGCTTAAATGATGTTTTTAACTTTGATTGTTTTTTCCTTAACTGGCAGCCATAAGATTTCATTACCTGCTGGCATAATTAGCATTGTAGTTCCAGTAACAAGACACCAAAATTGTCTTGGCAAGGCAAAGGGAAACTTGTGGAAACTTTATGTCACAACTTTAACCTCCATCACATTAACCACAAACCAACAAATCCCTACAACAACATCGCCAAACACCCCAAATGGGTACTGCAGACTTGTGTGTGCATGCGCGTGCATGTGTGTGTGTGTGTGTCCAGACTCCACTTGACCGCCTGCTTGTCTCCGCTTAGATCTCCTCGATAGCTTCAACATAATACAGCTGAAGGTCAGGAGGAATTGACCGCTACAAAGCTGGCCCACACCTATTGACTGCAAATGAGAGGCTTAGCCAAAGGAGAAGTTGGCTACACAACATGTGCGAGAACGGACACACATGCGCACACACACACCAACAAAGTGAGAGAGATGGAAACAGAAAAGTGCATTTCACCTATGATTGTAATAATAACCAAAAGAGAAAAAAATTCTCTTCGTCTCTGAGGATTGTGATTTTTGGATGCGTTCGGATCACATTTTCCAATTCAAATCAACAGACAAGCACGTGATGATTGACACAATACAGATCTCATATAAACACTAGACGCACACTGAACTAAGCCCTATGCTTTAAAAACACTATTTTGTATGTGATGTTATTTTTGGAACGTTACAGCGTAATCCTCTTAGAACCATTTGAATATTTATTGAAAGTTCCAATAACATTCTTTGTTAGCTAGGTATTTGTTTGAATCCAATTTTTATGATTATGAGTAAATATTCAGCAGGTTCCAAAAAGATCAAGCCGTACCTTTCTAGTAACATTATGAAGCAAACCGTTATTACAGCAGAGGTTTTTAGAACGTTGCTGGAACATTACTATAGGAACATAAAATTCCTAACCATCATAGGATCTACAGTAGTCACTGTTCATTTCATGTTATTGGTTAGCTAAGTATTTGCTTATGCTGACAAATATTAGTTTGATTAGTGGATAGCACTATCGCCTGGCACCTCCAGGATCCGTGTTTGATTCCTGTCTCAGGTCTGTGTGCATGTTCTCCCTGTGCTTGGTGGTTTTCCTCTGGGTACTTCGGTTTCCTCCCACAGTCCACAAGACATGCAGATTAGGCCAGTTGGCGTTCCCAAATTGGCCATAGTGTGTAAATGAGCGTATGAGTCTGTGTCTGTCCACCCTGCCTTGTGCCCTAAGACTCCTGGGATAAGTTCCAGGCCCCCCATGACCCTGTATATAGGATAAAGCAGTATAGACTGTCTGGGTTTCCAAGGTGGCTCCCACATAACATTATATCATTGGTTAAATTGTGATGTTGTGTCACACTGATTTACAAATAAACACATCTCAGCGACATCATAAAAGAACTGAAGTTTGATGCAGATATTTCGATCATTTCAGTGAGGTGGACCTCCATTATTTGTTAGTTACTTCAGCCCTACAACTCAAGTGCAAAAGTTGGACATCAAACCAGTCTTGGATGATTGACTCAAATTGATGTAAAGGGTTCGTGTGATCATGAGTATATTCCTGTTTCCAGTTAACCCTGATTCCTTCAGCGTTTTCCCACAATCCCCTGCTCCTCAATCACCAGAAGCTCTTTGAGTAAATCTATTCATTCCATATCTGCAGTAGCAGAGGCTCTCGGAGCGGACGGCGCTCCTCTCCTGCTGGCCAAATGTGTTTTTTAACCTTGACTCAGAGGTGTCAGCGCTTAGAAGGTGCATTATTTGTCACCGCGGATAACGTTTAACGCGCCGCCATCCCCGCAGGAGTGCGGCCTGGGAAACTTCATTAATCTTTCTGTCACTTCCACGGCACTTTTCATTAGTTATGGCGGCTATCTGATCAACAGGCTATGACTGCGTGTGTGTGAGCGTGTGTTTGTGTGAGGTTAGGGAAAGATGCACGACTTTTCTACAATGCCTGTGTTTTTATAATGGAATATGCAAAGAGGTAACACACATATATATACACACATACACACACACACACTGACACCTTGATCTTGTCAGGCCTTTTGATTTACTTAGTTCCCTCAGTTTCTCCTCAATCTTTAATGTCAACATGCTGACACACAAAAGCATTTTAATAACTTTAATATCTGAATCCATTTTAAATTGCTTTTATATGTTCCCAATAGAATCAATTTTAGCTGCAGTTCCTCAAACTGATGATGTGAAATGCAAGGCACCGAGGGCAAAAAAAAATCTGTAACACTCCCAACAAATAATTTTCTAACGGCCAATGTACGTCATTTCAGACATTTGTATAATTGCCTACTTGAAATGAAACATCATATGGTGGATTTTGACTGACCTAGCAACTAACTTTAGCATTAACAGTTGGACCTTCAGTTAATATTAGTTAGCATGCTAATAATAGTTTGTGTTGGTTGCTAGTAAGCTACCATTTGGTTCCTAATCTATTCAACAACATCAAATTGTTTATTAAAAATTTGCACCAGTTCATGTTCACTACCAAATCTTTCCCTACTAATAAATCATTTCAATGAACTTAGCTTAAGTTAGCTAACTACAAATGCATTCAGTGAATATTATTTAGCATGGACCTACAGTACCTAGTTAGTGGTCTGTGTTCAGCTAGCAAACAGTTTACATTACTCAGTTTTATGTAATAAGAAAAAAAAAGTATTTTTTAAGAACAGTCTTATGTAAGATTATGTATTATGTAAGAACAGTCTACATTCTACAACATGTACGTTTTTACATACACCTACCTTACTAAATAACCTAACTAAGTACAAATTTGGGTCTTGGACAGTGGTTGGTAGAGTTAGCTACTGGTTTGTGCTAGATAGTTAGGTAAATGTGCGCATTAGTCAGTTAAAGTTAAGTTAACATACTGTAAATAATCCAATAACATTAAAGCCTGAATAATGTTTCAGTTATTTTCACCTGATGGTAATGTTAACCAATTTACCGATTAATTTAGCTGACTTTAGCTAACGACAAGTTGGAGTCTAATATAGCTACGTATATATATATATATATATATATAAACTTAAAACTTTAGTAAATAAATAAATGAATTATATACAGTATGTATATAAAAAAAACTTTTACCTCAGCTGATGTTAACTAACAATAAAGGATTGGTTAGCTAGTGATTTATGTTAGTCAGCTAGCAAACAGTTAACATTTGTAAAGTTATAAGGAATAAGGAATTATTGATGAAATTATTATGTAACCACAGTAAACTTTTACCTAAAGATAAAGTTGGCTACTTCACTAATTAACTTGGTGATAGCTACATAGTGCTACAAATTAGGGTCTCAGGTAAAATGAGCTAGGCGCTCCAGAGTGGCACAGGAGTAAAGTGCTCGCCCTATCATCCAAAGAACGCAAGTTTGGCTCCCCGGTGATACTGTAGCCTCTCGCAGCCGGAGGCGGTACCATGAATTTTTTTTAGCCGGTACCATGGTGTACTTATTTGCTGATATAGTACATGTACCATACTATGGTACATGGTTCTACCATAGTACTTACTTTGGTATTATAGCACATGATTCTACCCTTTCCTGTAGTATGATACTATGGAACACATACCAGGATATTGTCAAGAATGTTATACATGTTTATGTACCATAATGACAATATTTATATAGCATGATTCCATTGTATACATGTAATATGAATTAAATACCATAGTGCATGTTGAAACTTCTAACAATACATACAATACCATATCATTAGTGTGTACTAACATCTCTAATATTGTATAGTATGTACAAACATACCATGTTAGATACTTGGTGAAGTTTGGTGGCCACTGTGGTTATCCAATAAGCACCATGGTATTCACCAAAGGATTGTGGTACATGCCATTATACTACCATGGTACCCACTGAAGTGCCACAGTAATACTATGGTATATTATGGTATGTAATATAGATTATCATCGTTAACTATGTTTTATACCATAGTAAATTTTTTATGGGCCGTCAAACCGTTACTGCTGAATTTGTTCGGCTACTATCTTTATAGAAGAACCTCAGAATTTCTTTCCTCTCTCTCTCTATCTCTCTCTCTGTTCCACACACATATATATACTCACAAATACATACATCAAAGCAAGAAGATTATGTTTACTATTGTTTGGAAATGAACAGAAATAAACACAACATCATAGAGAAAAATCCCCCATTCTGTTACGTTGTGGGACATTAGCATGCGTGTTAAAATTCTGAAAATAAAATGTGTGTGTGTGTGTGCATAAAAACAAAGACTGTGTGTTTTGTTTTTGGAGCATGTACTAGCCCATATTATGATTATGGTTCACTTGGTATTCAGATTTCCATTTGTTCTGAATAGTAGTTGTTCCCAAACAAGGTTCATTATCATTCACACATACACTGAACAGCCAGTTTATTAGCTATATTGATCTAGCATCTAATAAACTGGCAACTCCGTGTACACCAAAAGGATAAATAAAGGCAGAACCAGTTTCGGAAAAGGAACTAAAGCACTAGAGAGATTCCAACCAGCGTGGAGAAGAGAAAAGCAATTTTCCAGCTCATGACTCACCGTGTAACACGCTGCACACCTACTGCCATTAGAAATACTAATTTTCTATAATGCAGCGTCTCACTATTATAGTGCCATACTTTGTAAATGTTACCTTTTCCATTTCATATAATTTAATACATCTATTCATTATGCAGCCTTCATTCAACCCTGGTGCACTTTTGACATTTTATAACAATTGCACAGTTGCTAGATCAGCTGCGTTTTAGACTGCATTTTATACTTACAAATTTAACTAATACTGTTACAATATTTAATATTAAAATTTCACTATCTCAGGAATAGAACATAATGAACCTAAGTATTATATTTATTATTATTAAAAACAATTATTATTATTTTAAAATGTATTTAAAAAATAAAAGTAATTCCCTTACCAGTCTTGTTTTTTTTTTTAAGTTTGAGAGGAAAAGCCATTTTGGGTAAATTAAACAAAATATTTCATTTGAAAACCACTACATATCCCTTTTTAAAAGAATATTTATGAACTGCAACAATGTAGGCAAGCCATATCATGTCCTGAAAAGCCACTTCTGTCACAGTATCAGTGAAGCACTACTAGCTTGTCAAATCATTGATGGCCATGTTGTTGGTCTTTCGGCTGCTCCCGGCAAGGGGTCGCCACAGCGGAATATCCAGTCCGCACAACAACTTAGCACAGGTTTTACGCCGAATGCCCTTCCCAACGCAACCCTCCCATTTATCCAGGCTTGGGACCGGCACTGCGTCCAGTGGCAATGGGGTTTGGGCACTGGCTGGGAATCGAACCCGGGCCTTCCGCATGGCAGGCGAAACACTATAAATGGACTAATTGTGTTCAGTAGAATTTAAGAATGTTGAACCCAAGAAAAATGGCATACACTCCGTTTTTGCCATCTCCGTTACCCCAGCATTCATGGACTTCAGGTATGCATCACTTGAAATAAGTGCTGTGCGAACACCATATTATATACTTAATAATGCTGTGCGGGATACTGTAGTGTAACTTTCTATTTCACATCCAAATAAATACTTCTCTTTTTCCTCTTGCTCCTGCCATCACTAGAACTGGTTTTGCTGTATTTCGGGAAGCAGTTGCTTTGCTACAGTGCATCCAGTTTACAAATGAACTGTGCTATAATATGACCACAGTATAATCTTAGGGGACCACTGTGGTATATGCATTATAAAATTGGTAGAGGAGGAACTGATGATCCTTGTTTTATTTTTAAAATGTTGCTAATGATCTTAAATAATCTCTGTAATTAAAACCTTTTTAATGAAAATAATTCCTTGTTGCTGCCAGTGACTTATTAAAAACGCACAATCAATGCATAAATTTTCTATATTTCGAACTAAAAACCTATCACCATTATTATTATTATTATTATTATTATTATTAACAAAAACAACAACATATCCCTGATATTAATTGAATACTTAAATGACCACAAACACAACAGCAGGGTAATTTTTTCATTATGACAAAACTGTAGGAGGTAGACTTCACACTGTTACAACTTTCAAAAATTTTGTCAGTTGAAAAGGAGAAGAAAAAGAACATCATGTTTTATAGTAGCTACTTGGGTAGAACTTAAGTGAAGCAAAACTTTAAATATTTCCTCCTTTCAAATATACTCATGTTAATATATCTACTTGAAAATTCCAAATGAGCGATTTGCTCTTGTGATATTCACTACCCCAGTTAGCCAAGGTCACTTAGTTCCCAATGCTTGTTGTAGTGCAATTTAGCCATAGCGAGTCTATTCTTAGTAAATTACCACCACATCTGAGGTCAATTTTGATGTTCTGAATGGTTTTGTGTTGTTTCTATGGTCACTTTACTTTGACTCTCTTTATATAAAAGACTTAATGGCTTGTGATAGCTAGCTAAATTGTACCGCAGTCATTAGCTGATGCTCGGCGTTGATGTTTCCCCGTCTCCTAGCGACAGTTATGGAGCACTTTTAGTCTGTTCAAAAGATAGGCCTATTACACATGCAATTTCTTACACATACTGTATAGTGTTCCATATGTTATCCTTGTCATTTTCACCTACCCTTCCTAATATTTTTAGCAAATATACATCCAGATCTTTTTGTGTCGGACTACAAAGAAGCTGATTTTCACATGCCTGAGAGTTCAACAGGGTTGATCGCCTCTTAATTGTTTACAGAGATAATAACTCAGAAGTAAAGCTACGTCACGTTATGCGCAATCAACTGCAATGGTGCGTCCAAGAGCTTTTAATAAAAACACACTTTGTTTCCCTCTGTGCCACTGGAGATCTTTGATGGATTAAGTTTCTGTTTGTGAAGCTTCTTCCCAAGCACTTTCTCTGCAGCTATCAGTGCGCTAATGCAGCGCAGTCCTGTCAGGCTCCAGCAATCAAACCGCTTTTTCCAGCCTGGGACCTAATGCGCTTTTTCTACGTCTTTCTCTCTGCTTCTCCCTCCCACACACCGAAACACAAACACATTTGCTCCATCTCTCAGTCTCTCACTCACAGTTTTATCTGCTTGAACAGCTTGTAAAGAAAAGCAGTGGTGGGAAAACAGGGATGTTATTGATCCCTGGTCTGAGGCAGATTTCACTTAAAAGGCAGAGTCTATGATTTTATCGCGTTTGAAGCCTGGAGTCTCTGACGTACAGTATAAAAACTGAAAAATCCGGGTTAGGTCAAATAATAAACCTTCTCCAGCTTTTAGGTCTGAGGTGTAATCAATCTCCGTTTTGTTGCGATCTAAAGCAGGCAATCTATATGTATCTAATTTACTTAATCCAGTCTACTGTTGTGTTTTCAGTAACTGGGTAATCGATAGCTATACTATTTTTGCATGGTCATTGATTGGTTTCCTCGCCCTTTGAGGTTGGAGTTGGCGATTTAGGAATCAATATGCTTAGTGAATATTTGCCACATTGTGGTGAGCGAACTGAAAACTAAAGATGTCTGACAGATTTTAATTGATGCATCTGACTCAAAAACTTTTTTTTTCTAACATACTCTTGTTGGTAAACATGATACAGTCAAAATTTGATAGTTCTGAACTTCTATGCATCTCAAAGTATTTGTGGATTTTGTGCCTGTAAGCTAATTTAAGTGCAGGAGGTCACTGGTGTTTTTTAGTCAGTCCTAGTGAAGGAAGTGAAGGAGCATCAGATCATAGCAGATCTAGTGGAGGTGGTGTGGCCTTTGTCACTTTTTAATAGACAAGGTATGGCCACTTTCAGATCCAGTAGAGGAGGTGTGGCCTTAGTGGAGGAGGTGTGGCCTTTGTCAATTTCAATGGAGGTGTGGCCTCTTTCAGTTCCAGTGGAAGGGGTGTGGCCTCTAAGATCCAGTGGATCAGGTGTGGCCTCTAAGATCCAGTGGATCAGGTGTGGCCTAGTTCAGTTCCAGTGGATCAGGTGTGGCCGTTGTGTCTATTCATTTCACTAAAACAGGTGTGGCATCTGGAGTGTTCAGTCAAACAGTGAAAGGTGTGGATTATTTTGCTTTGCCCTAGTGAGGAGGCGTGGCCTCTGCATCCGTCATTCCCAATAAAAAAATGCATGGTCTCTGTGTTTGCCTTGTGTGTATATCAGTCTTACTGAAGGAGAAAATTTATTCATGTTCAAATACATCATAGGCAGTAATAGATAGGAAATATTAAACCGGCATACAAATTTTGAGCTGGAGCCTCAGTAACAGATGCCCGTGGTGTACTAAAGTACAAATATTTAGAAGCACTACCTAAGTACAGTAGTATGAGACATGCATTGTGTTCCACTTCATGGCTGGACTGAACTGAATCCCAGCTGTGTGAAGACTGCTGCTAACCAACACACACAGCTGGAACATGCCTTTGTCATTAGTCACTGTTACACAAATAGTTGGCCGTGTTTTTTTTTTTGCCGACAGAATCTGTTCTCAACAATCAGCTTGGAGAACTTGAAAATGTGGCCTCATAAATCTCTGTCTTATACAACATTCTAGAGATAATAAGAAGGGACATAATTTTATTCAAATGGGAAAAAAAAGGAAAGGGAAAAAAAGAAAGAAAAATCCAATGGGCACAACAGAGGCAGTCATGCAATAGAGGACCATAAACTGGTGTCTAAAAAAAAAAGAAAGAAATTTGAATAGTAGTTTGCTTAAATCCTACTTGTAATAATCTAAGGGCAGTGGATCTTTTACTAAACACATTTTGTTAAATAGTTTTTAATGAGAATTTTAGCCAGAATAATTTTGAAGCGTATCAGCTTTAATGTACAGTAATCAGTGATATTATTATTATTTCAGGTTAAAGCCCATGTACATGTCTGCCTGTCTTTCTGTACGGCAGAACTCTGTCTAACTTATTATTACAAAAAAATTCATATGTTGTAAGGTTGAGTATCTTACACCTTGTTTACGCTAAGTTGTACTTCTTTTATCGTCGGCCAAATACACTCCCTGTTCGGTAATCGGAGAGAGAATCACAGATGAGAAATCGCAAAAGGAGATCGGATAAAGATGAAGTTTTGTCTTAAAACGACTCGAGTGTGTTAAATTCACTTATACCACTTCAGCGGTGTTATTTCAGCGGTGAAAATATGAACTAACCCCAGTAAAAATGTTCAGTTTAGCTTTTCTAATTAATATCTATTGGTGCAGGTGTGTGTTTATTAGTTTATTTTAAAAGTAGATTATTAAATCCTGTACATAATTGTTCATAACATCACTTTTTACTCAACATTTTGATTTTACTTACGGTGCAGGTTAAACTGCAGCCATATATCCAAGAACTGTAAAAGTTTCATAAAATTCCATTTAAGACGTGCCCACAGTCTGGCTCATGCGCAGAACGCCGTCAAAACTTCCGGTTTCTAATCTGGCACTTGACCTCTACATTTTGATTTAATTTATGGGGCAGGTTTAACTTCAGGCAAATACCAAAGAACTGCCAAAGTTTCATTAAATTCTGTTTTGCGTGATATGCAAGATAGACAGACATACAGAACATTTTTTAGGAGACTCAAATTGGTTTCAGGTCCTCAGATACTATATATGAAACATAAAAGATATTATTGAAAGAGCGAGTTCTGAACAATGTACAGACAAAACCTCTCTTTTGTTTACTATATACTGTAGATATTGTTTTTAATTTGAGTTAGTTATATAGTAATAATGTCATTTTAGAAACTTTATATATTTAATTTGTGTATTCAGTAACTGCCCTTAGTGAATTTCAAAGGAAATTTTCCCTGCAAGGTTTTCTTTTCTGTCTCAGTAGATGGAATTGTTTATTATTATTGCAATCCCACATACACTTCAGATTCGCTGTATAAAGATCAGGGTGAGACATTCAGCAGTACTCCAGTAATCAAATCTAACCCTTAAACCAAGGAATAAAGCCTGTCTAGTTGTTAATTGCGGTTTTTTTTTTAACCACAACTGATGTGACGGACAGCAAGGCAATGCCAAGTCCCATCTCAGCTGTAGCACACTATTGATTTCTGGCAGCATCTCAGCACAACCAGCTCAATAAGCTTTTGATTTATAAGACTTTGGAAAAAGAGCTCTGCCGAAGACGTCCTGCCGTATTCCAAGGCCGGACATGTCACCGAGTAAGTGGGATGCTAATTAAAATGACAAAGGTGGTGTGGAGCTGGGCCTCGATGAGTGTTTTGGCTAAACTCAGCCTTCCTGATATTTTCCATAGAGGAGGAAAAACATCAGCTCGGAAAGAAGCAGGACCAAAACATTGACTGTGATGACATTTCTTTGAGAGCGGGTGAGAGGTGAAGCTTCAGTGAGATGGAAGAATGCCCCTAAGCCTTATGTTCCGTGGCCCGTTTTAAAGTGAAGTCAATGAAAGTGAATTATTGTTATTCAACATGACACTTTCGGGGCTTGGCTCGACCTCTTGGGAAGAAAAAGATTGACCTGTTACTTATTTATTTTCTTTGAAAAATCACATTTATTTCAGACATGATGTTTAGGCTTTTTGACCTGAGCCTGACCAGGTGAAATAAAAAAGGTATGAAAAATTTCTTGGTGGCTAAATTCAATCCATTTCTCGATTTCTTCACTCTATTGCTTTATCAGCCATAACATTAAACATTATTTGTCTGATGCATTCCAAAAGTGCTCGTTTAGTTTTCGAATGCTGGGTGTCTGGAGGCTGGGTCAGCACCTTGGGCTCTTTGTCTGCTGGGCCCCATGCATGGCAGCTGTGGTGCACTGGTGCCTTTCTATTATAGTCATTAAAAAAAATTTGCCGGTCTGGCCATTGGTCCCAGTTGACATAGGTGAGTATTGGGTGCCCATAATTCTGTCACCAGTTTGCTGGTGTATAATTGGTGATTAATCGGAACCTTTTTTTCTTTCTGGTACCTCACCCAAGTCAACAAAATATAAAATTACATTATTAAAAAAGTCCTTCAATAGTTGTTCTGAATTTGAAAGAAGTGAACTTAAGCTGACTATCAAGAACAATAACGTGAACAGCTAGAGACAGGAGACTTGTGCTTTGCGTAGAATGTTCTTGCCAAGTTAGCTTGTAACAAACTAATTTATAAAGACATCCCAGACTGGCTGCACTTACCAGGCTGTAATAAGACCAGTTTATTTCGAGACTTTTATCACTGCGGCTCCAGTCAAATTTACAACCAGACTGGTCAATGATGGCTTTTTTAACTTCATGTAATTCTTGCTAGCACTAGTTTGATAACAAAATTTCCCAAAAGTTAAAACATTTTTTAATTAGACTCAACATACACGCAAA
>JAOVVB010000027.1:15123755-15137165 GCA_028570985.1 Heterobranchus longifilis | reverse complement strand
TCTTGGGTCCAAAAACTAACTACATTGTGTCAAAGACCCCTATTGTAGGCTAAAGTTTATGAGAAAAAAGTTCAAGGAAAGAAATGAAGTATCACTCTGGAGAAACCTAATCCAATCAGAGCAGGAGTGGCTTCTGAAGTGCTGAGCTGTAATAGGATAATCTTCAGAAGGAGTGATTTTTTGTTGATCGCTTAAGTTCCGAAGCCTACTAAATTGTTGGCTTGGTGGCTTAGTGGACAGCACTTAGGCTTAGTTTCATCGCAACTTCAGGGTCTGTGTGCATGGAGTGTGTGTTTTCCCCGTGCTTAAATGGGTTCCTTCAGGGTTCTGAAATTTCCTCCAACAGTCCAAAAGACGTTGCCTGTAGACTGGGTGTGTGAGGGTCTGTGCTTGTGCCCTGTGATGGATTGGCACCCCATCCAGCATATACGGTGCCTTGTGCCCCAAGTTCCCTGGGATAAGCTAAGCTCCAACCCCCCAGTGACCTTACCCAGGAAAGATGATGGATGGATGGATGGATGGATGGATGGATGGATTTACTACTTGAATCTTTGGGAAAAATCCATCCGACTGTCTCTGAATCTTAATTTCATGAATGTACAGTCTGTGCTAGAAAGACTGTGCATCCTTTACCAGTCTCTTAGCATGTGCAATGCAGAAAGTCCATTAGTCCATTTATCTCAGCTGTCCCTCCTGTATATGATACACATAACAGAGCTAACTTTCCCTTTCACACAGTGAAACCACATACTATTTTTTTTTTCCTTTTTTAAGATAAGATTCCTGTATTTAAAACATTTTTTAAAATGACTCATATTGCAGGAAGACTAGACACAAATTCAAGCATCTGTTACAGAGGCAAAGTTTGAAATGTCAGCGTCTGGATGATGAAGTACAAGAAGACGGCTGTCGCTGCAGGCTCTTTGCTCTCGCGAACACTGCAGCGGCATGTGTCTGGATGATCAGCATCCGCAATGAGAATTATGCCATGCTAATGTATTAATGTATTCGCTGTGTATTTAGCTCATAGCTCATTAACAATGCTGTCACATTCGGAGCTGGGGCTCAGGGGCGCACGCCTCCCCACCTTATCACGGCTCTCTGGGCGCATGCATGAGCGCTTGTATACTCGTGCATTAGCATAACGCTGACTGTTAGTCAGACCACCGTGTGAGTTAACAGTTTCCTCAGTCATTATGCACCATTAACCCTGCAAGCTGCAAGCTTTAAAATGGTGATATAGTAAAACATAATGAGGAAATACTATGATACTCCAGAATAGGTTATGATTTTACTAGGACCATTATTTTAAATGCTCAGAAAATAAAGTAGAAGCTTTCGGAATTTTTTTTCTTTATAATATGTAATATTTAACATGATTTACAGGTTTTGCTATAAAAATGGAGGCACAATATCATTGTCAGGTTGCTGTGGTACAAGAGAAATACAATTCCTTCAGAGTGTGCTTTTTGAAAAATAAGTCAATAGCTGCAATTACGTGGGTCAGGTGGCTAAGGGTCTAGGTTGTTGATTTGAGGATTTGGGGATCCGGGTTCGAGCCCTTCTATCGGTAGGTCGCTGCACACATACAGTACTACCCTGCCGGTTCCAAGCCTAGATAAAATGGGAAGGTTGCATTGGGAAGGGCATCCGGGGTAAAGGGCATCCCAGTAGCAAGTTGTGTGTGGATTGGATAGTCCGCTGTTTCGACCCCTCGACAGAGGAAAGAAAGCAGAACTGTAATACAGTACAGTATGCACCAAGCTATAGAGTACAGAAACTTGTGCATCTTGAATGCACATGTGCGTTTGTTGACGGGGCATGGTACGAATTATTTCACGTGGTACTGACTTTCTATACCCGTCTTATACCATCTGATGCCTACTTGTTGGGAATGTCAAAGGAGAGTGTGTTCAACTGTGAAGATCCGCCAAGAACTGCGCTTGAGTTACGCGAGCAAATCGTTTCCTTTTGCAGGAGTCTGCAGCAACCTTTGTCCCGCGATTTTGAAAAACTGCATGAACGATATGAACACTTCAAACATTTACATTATGCATACTTTGGGGAATCAACACGCTAATAATAGTGTGTGTATGATAGTTTCTTTGATTAGAAATAAACTTACAGATGACAAGGTAATATGGTTCATCTTTTCATTTCAGTACTGTATATTTTGGCATCATGTGATCACCTGAGTCAAGGAAGGCTGACCCCATCTGGTCCAGATCTCAATGGGAGAGTGGTGTAAACCTTTGATAATCTGTTTGGTAGGTAAATATTAGCCATTATATCAGTATTTAGTAGGTAAATATTTGTCATGGAAACACTGTGGTTGGAATATAACCTTTTGGAGCATGTTTCTCCCAAGGGGGACGGGAACATATTCTGATGTGATGAGTTTCCATGAGGGAAATTTTGCCTTCATTCATGATCAGTTAACTCCATTATTACAAACAACTTTCTCTCTCTTACCTATTTTTACTTCACTCTTTCATCCAATGAGTCTCTGGCTAAGGAAGAAAGTCTGATTGGCGTTTAGACGAGTAAAGAATCTAACCAATCATAGATGAGATAGAATTCTTGTAACCAATCATAATGCAGAAGATGAGATGTTGGAAACGATGGGAAGAATAACTGATTTAAAAAGAAACTGGTTTAAAAAGAGTGCACCAATTGTTAAGTTTTAAGAGGAAATGAAAAGAATAAGAATTATCGCTTGTTGTGTCCGCCGCACTTCAATACACTTAATCAGCCGAGCATGGAAGCGAGAGAGTACTCATGCACACCCCCATGATGTCTGAAGATCTCTGTTTATTAAAAGGTGCCCTGTACATCCCATACATCAAAAGAACCAGTCATTAACATGCGAGTCATAAAGAGACCCAGAGACAGACAGATGATAGGAAATGTGTTTACATTTTCCAGTTAAACAAGATCATAGAGATCATAGAGGCATGGGGAAATTCGCATCATCATGTGACCCTACACTAATCTAATTTTAAAGGGAAAAAGAACTTCTGTTAGATTTCAGATTAAATGCTTCACAACGGGCGGAACCCAAAAAAGGAATAGGTTAGATTCTGATTAAAATGTACTGTATTGCATCAGATCAGTGTCCATGCAATCAGTTAAACTGGAATCTTGAATCAGTATGATTTCATTCCGATTAAAGAAATATTGTCCATGTAAACGTACAGTAGCTACTGAGAAATTGATGTAAGGGGTGTTACTATTTCCCCCCAAAAACCCCATGGTTGTTTGTGCTGTATTCCTTACATATTGCTCCTTAGAAACCATGTCAATGAACTGTTATAATCATCATCGTAATTTTTATTTAATTAAGAATCTTGCAGGCTTCATTTAATCTACTGTATAAATTATACAAGCATGCTACTTTTTAATTTTTGTTCATCAAACCAAGGAGGAGATTCCGAGGGAGTTTTTCTTCCATTTCAACACTATTGCAGTGGAATGCAGGAAATGAAGTTAAGAGAATAGAGAATTGAAGAGAGGCCAGAACCCCACAGTGTAAAACTGATTCAGAACTACATGAGTCAATAATTTGCAGTAGCTAATTAGCATAAAAGTAAGGACACAATGTAATTCAAATGTTGCTTGGATGTTGTGGAAATGAATGATGTGACTTGTGAGCGTAAATGTTTAATATCCACTGCTGGAGAGTCATTATATCATGGATTTGTCACAACAACCACAGCATGTGAGGCTAACCAAGCTGATCAGTACTTTCATTCTTGAAGCTGTTCCAGTATCATGGCTCTCTTGGCAATAATTCTAGCAAACATAAATCTACAGCATTGTATCCCCCACCAGAGCGCTCATCCGCTGGTTTATTTACAGTCTTTCAACAGCCATCACGCGGCAGGGAAGGTCTGGAGAGAGTGCGTCCTCCTAGTCACTGAAAGTCCAGTAAATCCTCGAACGGCCTCAGAAGCCAAGATGGATGCTCCGATCCGCACTGCTACTGTCAAGGACGGAGATAAAGGCTTTTATACACTCTCCGTTCTTGCTCGAAGCCCACACAGAAATACACAATCCACTCGGAATGAACAGGCCCATTATTTCCAAAGTGACAGTATTGTTATGTGAGGTTGGTTGAGTAGACATGGACCGATTTCCAATTCAAGCTGACCTTAAAGTGAACTGTGGTAGACACCAAAGGCCTGAGTCCACAAAAATAAGATTAAAAACTCTTGATAGTACTACAGTAGATCAGACCCACTTTTGCCTTCAGAACTGCATTGATTCTTAAATGGTACCGATTCAACAAGGTAATGGAAACATTCCTCATAGATTCTTATCCATATTGACATGATAGCATCAGACAGTTGGTGCAGATTTGTTGGCTGCACAGTCATGATGCGACTTCTCCCGTTCCGCCACATCCCAAAGGTGCTCTAATGGATTGAGATCTGGTGACTGCGGAGGCTGCTTAAGCACAGTGAACTCATTGTCATGTTCAAGGAACCAATCTGAGATGATTTTAGTTTTGAGACATAGTCATAAAGGGATGGAGATCAGCAACAATACTCAGATAGGCTGTGGCATTTAAACCATGCTGAATTGGTACTAAGAGGCCCAGAGTGTGCCAAGAAAATCTCCCCCACACCATTACACCATCAGCAGCAGCCTGAACCATTGATACAACGCAGAATGGATTGTGCTTTCATACGATTTATGCCCCATCCTGACCCTACCATCTGAATGTTGCAGCAAAAATCCATACTCATCAGATCAGGCTATGTTTTTCCAATCTTCCAATTTTAGCGAGCCTATGCAATTTGTAGCCTCAGTTTCCTGTTTCTACCTGCCTGGAGTGGCACCCAGTGTGGTCTTCTGCTCCTGTAGCCCACCTGCTTTAAGGTGCGACATGTTGTGCATTCAGAGATGTTCTTCAGCATACCTCAATTGTAACAAGATGTTATTTGAGTTATTGTTGCCTTTCTATCAGCTGGAACCAGTCTTGCCATTCTCTTCTGACCTTTGGCATCAACAAGTAATTTTTTCCCAGATAACTGATGCTTACTAAATATTTTCTCTTTTTCAAACCATCCCCAGGAGATGGTTGTGTGTGAAAATCCCAGTAGGTCAGCAGTTTTGGAAATATGCCTGTCTGGCACCAAACAACCATGCAACATCAAAAAATCACTTAAAATAAACTTTCTTCCCCATTCCATTGCTCGTTTTAAACTTCAGCAGATCATCCTGACCATGTCTAAATGCACTGAGTTGCTGCAATGTGATTGGCTAATTAGATATTTCTGTTAATGAGAAATTGAACAGCTGCAGATTATTTTTCTAAAGTTTAATGTGTTTGGTTTTATACACTGTAAAAATGTATGGCAGATGATTCACATTAAATGGCAAAGTTCTATGTGAAAATTTATTTACTAAATATGGAAGGAGTCTCCAGTGTCAGAGATAAAAACAGGAGAAAAAGTCTTAAGGATAGAGGAATTTGCAGAAGGTTTTGCCTAATAAAGTCCATGTTTTTACATTTAAATTTGTCACGCTTGTTAAATAGCAATCTCTCTCTCAAGTATCAGGAATTTAAGAAAAATATAAAGCAACTTGATTTCCATGCATTCAGCTTTGAAGACCTTTTCATAAAGGAAACGGCAACATTAATAGTCCCTGACATTTGGACGCTGCTGTTTATTCAGCGTTTTTTTTTTGTTTGTTTTTTTTCTTCTCAAGAATGCAACTGCTGCATTGAAAAACAATATTGACTGGACGTCACTTTCGCCTAAAAGCGTCTGCAATTTGAAGTCTCCAGTTTGAAAAGCGAGGAATAAGGAGCAGGTGGAGGAAATGTTTGAGATTGACACATGAGTAATGGTGAGTGCGGGGTCTGTCTGCTGCGTGCGTTAGTCCTTGAAAATTTCCAACGAGCTGTTTATTAGGCAGACACACATCAGTGGCTGTAATTACCATTCAGCGCTGAATGAGATGGCCGTGAATGATAGACGATATGAATGATGCTCCCAGAGCCTGAAAAACAATGCCCTCACCTCGACCTTCAGGTTATAGGCGAGTAGGAGTGTGCGGCCAAACCAATAAATCCCGTTTCCTGTGGAACCATTAAAGCCAGTGAGAGAAAACCTGAGTTGCTGAGCCATTTGTTATGCTTTGTACCAAACTATAAAAGGTGTCATAATTAATAAATGGATAATGTAATGCAGATTGCTGTTTATGCAGATGGATGACACAAAGTTCCAGTATTTGTGTTTATTACATTCAATAAAGAGAAGAAAAAAAGAACAGAGCAAAAGAAAAACAGAGGTTGGGAAAGCATGCAGTGTACACTTCCTGCAGAATTACGATGAGGATTTGAGTCAATAGAGTAAATCAAGAGAGGGCACTACATTCTTACCCGCTCCATAGTATAGTGTCGATCTTGTTTTTAAACACAAATTAATTATAATAGATCAACACAACATAATTTCCTCAAAAAATTGAGACATTGCAGTGAAAAATTCTGCGTTCATCTGACAGCGCCTGAGACCGACAGGAAATGAAGCCATACTTTCTATGACCGACTCTAGGGGATTCTTTTACATTCACCAGCTCTTTTTCCTCGAACCTTAAAACGAGATTTATAGTAGGTTTATGCTAGCGCAGTGCATGATCCACCAGCGCAAAGCTGTCAGACAAAATTTAGCTTTAGCGATAGTAAAGAAAGTGTCTCAAATCGCATACTTACGAACTCTTCCAGAAGATATTTGCTCAATAATGATAAATGTAGTACAATAAAAAGGAGTATAGGATAGATGATACTTATAGAGAAAATGAGGTTTGCAGCAGAAACATTTCTTTTTTTTTCTGTCTCTCATGAGCACATTATGCAAGACTGATTTTGGCCCTAAACCAGAACTGAGAAGAGAAGAGGGGCTTCTTTAGGACTGACCTTTTTAGATGTGCTTAGATACAAATCAAGCTTTAATGTCAAGACGGGCAACTGGGGACGTTGTCGTAGGCTGAGTTAGGGTAAGAGCCTAGGGGATCCACTGACATACACATACTGTAAAACCTGTATGTGTGGTCTCTGTAGCTGCAATATGACAATAGCAAAAAGAAAAGGAAAAAAAAAAACATTTTTCTTGTAACATACACTGCAAGTAACCCACTCTAAGATTTAATTTAACTTCTGGAATGTGCCTGTGACAGCAGCAGAGCGGGACTGGTAATCTGGCATACCGGGCATTTTCCCAGTGGGTTGATGTACTTTGGGGCTGATAAAGTGTAATATTGATTGAATGATTGATTGCTAAGGATTGCAGGGACGGTGGTCCCTTGACAGCTTAACCCCAATCATATGGTGCCATGAACAGGGTGATGAGGTATCTTGCTCCGCCTACATAAAATCTTTTAGTGCTATCGTATTCCCTATTTTCCATCTCTGTCCATTTTTCCATGTCAAATGAACAGACCTAAGCGGAAAAATGGTGCAGAAAAGCTATGTGAGAAAAAGTTTAAAAGTTTAGAGGCGGATGGAAATTATTTTTTCTTTTTTTTTTTAGTGATTTTATAAATATTTAAATATTTAGAAATACTGGATTTTTAGATACTGTAAGGTATAATCATTCAAATTAAAACAAAAAGAGAATCCACTTTTAATGAATCTAGAATATGAGAATTTCATTTGTCTGAATAAAAAAATAATGCACTGCCTTTTTAGATGCACTGAGTGGGCCACCTGGACCAAAAATGCCAGGGATAATTATTTTTTTTGTCCCAGTCCAGCCCCAGCCAACAGGCAAGAAAAGCTCCATAGATTTGATAACCTGGGTCATTCAATGAATTCAGATCATCACCTGACTTAATTTCATTGCCACATACTGTAATGTTTGAGCCTACCTGACCAATTGAAGCAACCCCAGATCATAACGCTGTCTCCAGAGGCCGAAAAGTTTTGTTCATATCACCGACACTGCAAGAGGTTTCTTAATGATTATAATAACTACTACTTCCCTTCCCCACCTCACAGCACCCGAGTGACTTTTGGCCAATTGTAATTCACACATTCTGCTTCAATTAGCAGGTGCAGCTTGTTTATCAGTACCTATGTAACCTTCAGCAGAGGGCTGAAATCTTTCCTACAAACCCTAAAAACATTACTGGAATCAGACATTAATCTTTAATCTTTAAGTCTTTTTTGAAATCCTGTTAAGTCAAACATTTTTTTTTAAATATGCATTCTCTTGGGTAAAGGTGATTTACCTAAGGTGCACCTTCGGTAAAGGTGGATTTGTCTCTATAAATGTGTTGGGCAGGCACCGTGGTCCAGATCCAGAATGAGTGACAGTTTCATCCACACCCTGATGCTTTTCTGACAAATGAGAATAATTAATATACCAGTAATCTTGCCCTCGAGGTGGACGTTGCTATACACATCCAATCGACCCTATAGTTTACCGTCTATGAAAAGAATGTGCAGAAGAAACAGAACCAACATTGCAACAGGGCACGGCTTACACTGTAAAGTGAAAACTGAACCATTAAAGATAAATCAATGTGTGTTGATTCTTCCTGCTGGAAGTTTTAAACCAGTTTGTCTCATAAATGTTTAGAAACCGTGACGATAATAAAAAGCATTAAATGTGACGCACCACAATGAGATAAAATAACTGCAATAATAATATCTGCAGCGGTCCAAGATGAGGGCGTGCAAAATATCCGAACTGAGAGCCTGGTATGACAGATCCACCAGAGTTCTTTCGCTTAAATTTACAACCCAGCAGCATGAAAATGAAGATTCACTAAAGATTTATTCTAAATTGATGTTTAAGTTCTTTACAAATACAAAGCTATCAAAGATCAATTTGTCCACATGTTTAATGAAGTTACTGAAAATTGACAATAAATATTGCTTGTTTTTTAAAGATTTACAATGACTGCATTTATAGACATCTGAATCCTAACACATGAAATTTGAACCTCGTCTAGAAGGAAACCTTATTGACTGTAAGGTTTTGGTACAGGTTGAAGATTTAAAATGGCAACCATTTTATTGATATATCCTGGGGTTATGTTCATTTAAAGTACCTCTCTTAGCAACATGTGGAACAGTTTGTCCTTTTGTGGAGCTATTTTTTTTTTTTTTTTAGTGCATGCATGCATTGGCATTGTGCACCCTTTGGCATCAAGACTTTTTTCTTAAGGTTTTTCTTTTTTTAAAATAAGAGTCAGGAGCTCTGGATGGTTAACTGGGGTTACTTCAGACGGTTAAAAAGTGATGATTTGTGTAGAAAGGAAAACCATCCAGATCTGAGCTCTAGGAGATTGTATGAAATATTGGTGAGGCTCCTTAAAAAAAAAAAAAATGACATGGAGCGAAATCTAAAGCCTAGCCTCTCATAGTGGTGATTATCCAATTAAATTTTCATGCTCAATTCCCAGCACTTACTGTACAAAAACCCTCTTTTGAGCCTTCAAGCGAGTACCTTACCCCTTATTTGCTCAGCTCTAGGAATGGATTGGCCTCCTTTGTAAGTAAGAGGATTTTCCAAAAGTACAAAAATAAATTTTGTAGATTAGCTACTACACGTTAGCACTTGTCTAGCCCTCGGCAGAGAGCATGGAAAAGAACAGATATTATTAGATCTTACTGCAAAACTGTCTTGAATGATTTATGCACTAAAAAATGTAAAACACAAATGCCCATACATCACAGTATATATATTCAGGAACGGAATTCATTACATACCTTGTAATGTACGTGTCATTTCTTATAGCGCCGGAACAGTCACTTAATGCCTACTTAAGAGGACTGAAGCAACTTCTTTGTATGCTTTAGTTGCATGATAAGTGATGGAAGCTTTTAAAATGGCGCAAGTATAGACGCATTTCTCTCTCCTTTAATTCATTTTGTTGGTATGAACAGAATCAGAAAATATATAACATGTTTGTGTGTGTGTGTGTGTGAGGACAATGATGCTTTGGAGTATGTAAAAAAAATTAAGTACGCTTGAAATAAGAGCGAGAACAAAGGCTATATATATATATTATTTACTGTATTATTTATTGCACTGTGCTTTTGAGTTCTCTATTCTGATTGGCCAGAAGGTACTGGTTGATTTATTTATCTGATTATGATTTATTCATTTATTTTCCCAAAATGAGCTCTGGATGTCATGTTTGAAAGTTAGTACCCCCTTTAATTAAAAAATTTATTTTTGAAAAAACTTAATTGATTCTAGCAGGTCTCAGTATTAGCCAAATTCCTGAGACAAACAATGATATAACTTTTTCCACCGTTCCATTTTATTACGTTCCATTACAGGTTTTTGGGGTATTCACTCATGCACAGCTCTGTTAGGGTTCCGTCTCTACATTTCAGTTGGGTTGAGGTACGAACTTGAACTAGGCCATTTACTGACATGCTTCAGATTATTGTCCTGTCGCATGGCTGAATTTCGACCAAGCTTTAGCTGTCGGACAGATGCCATCACATTTGCCTCTAGAATATTCGGGTATACAGATCCTGTGGCTGCAAAGTAAGCCTAAATCATCACTCCTCCACCGCCTGGCTTGACAGTGGGTATGAGGTTTTTCTCCTCAAATGCTGTGTGGTTTTTGCCAAACATGGCACTGGGCATTAAAGCCAAACAGCTCCTCTTTGGTTTCATTTGTCCACAAAACATTGTTCCAGAACTCATGTGGTTTGTTCTGGTGCAGGTTTACCCAGTTGTTTTTAGGAGTTCCTTTTAGACAAAAGCGCCTTTCTCCTGGCAACCCTTCCTTGTTCAGTCTTCTTCTAATTGTGCTGTCATGGACCTTAACATTTAACATGCTTATTGAGGCCGGTACGGTCTAAGATGTAACTCTTGTTTTTTTATATATATATATATATATATATATATATATATCTCAGCATTGTACAGTGAATGTGATGAGACATCCACTCCTGGTACGATTGGAAACAGTTTTACATGCTTTTCACTTGTAAGTAATCACTGTAGATTGTTGAACTGCAAATTGTTTGGCAATGGTTTTTATAACCCTTTCCAGATTGATGTGCAGGTCTCTAAGACGATTGTTTATGTGTTTCCCTCTAGGCCTCTGCTTTTATAGAGGTCTGCACACCTGATCATGATCAATCAATCAAGGGCAGATGATTAGCAACACCTAGCTACAACCTACCCTCTTAAATTCTGTGGAAGCAAACAGGGTACTTTTTTAAATTTATTATAATAAATGCACAAATTAATTCATACATTGTTTGTGTGAGGTTGTATTTTCCTAATACTGAGACCTGTTATAATACCAGATGATGATTTAAAAGAGAAACCTGATATACAGTGAGTTCTATAGTTACAAAAGAGGATAAAGTAAGAAACAATAAAAAATACTGTAAGTTAGGACTTTTATTTCAGAATTCTGACCTTAATCTCAGAAGATTAAAGACAGATTTCTAAAAAAAAAAAAAAAAATTTTTTTTTCTGATGTCCCTAATACTCTTAGGTGCTGTTTTTCAGTTGATTCCTCAGTGAGCTGTATATAGTATCCAGATAAGGTGTGTATGTCCTTAGCTAGCTACTAAACATCTTAATGCATTTGATAAGATATTCATTTAATATGAATACAATGTTCATAAAATGTTTTTAAAAAATTATCCATATAAATATCTAGCTCATTTCTGATAAGCAGGGTTTTGGACTTGGCTTATACAGTACGTCTAGTAATGGGATGGTGGATGTCTAAAAATAAGTCCCGCGAGGACTAGGAATGTGGCTGCTCTCATGACCACATACATAAAAATATATACGTCTTTTTAAACCGATTGGTCACAATGACCTATTACTTTACACCAACAGTCCCCAACCCCAAGCACACTCACTCACACTCTATGGCCAATTTGCAAACACCAATTATCCTACAAGCCAGTTTTTGAACCTAGCACAGACCAGAGGTGAGAAACCCACATTACTACTTTAATTTATGCTTGTTATTTGTTATACCTTTGTGACTGAACAAAAGCTCTCCAAGATCTCTCCATAGCATGGCCACTGATGCTAATGTGATGCCAACATTATTCACTACACAATGCCCTCCGAAAAAAAAAAAACTCTTGTAAACTCAAGTTTGTTTTGTTAGTTTAACCACCACGCTGAGACATTCAGGGACCTGTGCGGTTGTCCTTGTTTTGGGAACCAGTGGAACACCATGAAATCGGGACCTCTCACAGTTTTGGAAACAGTGAGAAAGCTGGGTGCCAGCTCAGGCCGGATATTGGATAAGAAACAATACAAATTGCACTGCCAAAATCACACTTCCTGCTGAGATACATTGAGGCCCAATGCACAATATGGCTCCAATTGGAAAGACTGGTTCGGGCATGCTAATTCTCCCTGAAATTTTCTTATTTCACTTGAGCAATTACCCTGTTAAAGGTTTTAAGAGGCTTGTGTTCGCCTCAGGCCTGCACAACAAAGAGACCTCTGAGAATTAAAGAACCTCATTTGAACACACTACAGAGAAGCGGAAAGGGCTTCCCACTGAAACAGATGTGTTAGGATTTGGATTTACGACATAATATAGTATTCATGAGACTAATGATTTCAAATTGACTGACTGAAGTCGCTTAGTTGATTCCTCAGTGAGTTGGTGTTCATTACGCTGTCACTAATGGCCTATTTCATGCCATGTTTTAAACCAAATTAGTGCTTTTAAACAATCCCTACAAGCCTTACTTTTGCTTCCAACAAAAATTGACCAGTGTACCTTTAAGGCTAGTATAATCCGTTCAGGCTAGTTCAGGCTTTTGTAAACAATAAAGTTACAATTTGCTGACTGGCAAAAGTAAGTAAATAAACAAAGTCTAGTTGCCACAAATTAAGCAACCAAAGTCCTTACTAAAACCAGAAAGTTTTGATCATATCACTTACACTACAAGGGATTTTCATGAGGTTTCACAATATTATCAAAGATTATTTCACAAAGATTATAAATAACTAATACTTCCCGTTAAAAGGACTGAAAGGTCCCACCTCACTGCACCTCAGTAAGTTCTGGCCTATTATAATGCACATGGCTTTTAATCAACAGGTGCAGGATCTTTATCAGTACCTAGAATAATGATGTCTTCAGCCGGGGGCTGAATTTTTTTCTTTCTACAAACTCTATAAACAACCTTCTGATTAGTGTCAATCTCAATCTCTTGATACAATTTTTGTTAAATAGATGTCCTCTTCCTGAAAAGGCACAAATCTTTGGGTTTTGTGAATAGAGGCTTATAGTAATTTGGGATATTTCACAATGGGTTGAAGATTTAAAAAAGCTATTATTTCCTGTAATGGATTTTATTTTGATATTAATATATTGTGGCGTGGGCGGGGTTTTCGATTTGGGAACCATCATGCTGTGCGGGAGGGGTTGTTATGTGTTCACCCT
>JAOVVB010000027.1:15103347-15115335 GCA_028570985.1 Heterobranchus longifilis | reverse complement strand
ATATATCCTATATAGAGTCTATCAGGCCCCATATATCTTATGTAGAATAGATCAGACCATAGATACTTAATATAGAGTAGATCAGACCACTGATTTCTTATATAGATTAGACCACAGATATCATATATAGAGTAGGTCAGACCACATATATCTTTTATAGAATAGATCAGACTACTGTTATCTTATATAGAACAGATAGATCAGACTCGGGACATCTTATATAGAGTAGATCAAACCGCAGATATCTTATATGGAGTAGATTGGTGCACAGCTATCTTATGTAGAGTAGATGAGACCATAGATATTTTATATAGAGTAGATCAGACCAATGATTTTTTTTAATATAGATTAGACCACAGATAGCATATATAGAGTAGGTCAGACCACATATATCTTATATAGAATAGATCAGACTACTGATGTCTTATATAGAACAGATAGATCAGACCCTGGATATCTTATATAGAGTAGATCAGACCCCAGATATTTTAAATAGAATAGATCAGCCCAGAATGGAATCCTAGAATAGATCAGGTATCTTATAATAAACAGATCAGACCAGAGGTATCTTATATACAGTAGATTTTTTTTCCAAAAAAGTAAACAAAGCTTTGGTAATTGTGCATGAAGAAATAAATCATGAACCAGTTATCTAAATAATGTGGATTTTTGCTCCTGCGGGCAGGAACGGGTAGATATCAAGCTCACAGAACGAAGATAAGCCGTGTTCATTAACTCGGGAGCTTTTTGGAATTGTGTATGTATGCATGTGCGCTTGTAAATTCTTTATCCTGACCAGGGTTGCTGGTCCAGGTCCAGGAGTAGGTCCAGGAACAAATAAGCCAGAAACCTTTACGATCCTGAAGCTTGTGGCCAAAAAAGTGTAGAAACAATTTTTGAGCGTTTGTATCCTGTGGGTGGAGCATCCGAGCCCGAGACAGGGCAATTCAGAGTGTTTAAAACAGATTAGAGTTCAATTGGATATAGGAAGAGAGAAAAGAAGAGGGGGATTTAACCAATTTGGACACACTGAGCACACAGCAACATGTGTTTGGAGCAGTGAGAAAAAGACAAATAGATAGACAGGGAGAAAAAGAGAGAGGGGGGAGAAGGAGAGAGGGGGGTCTGCAGACAATTTAGTGAGTGTCAGTTCCTCCTATAGAAGGTGACAGCTTGACACTGGCATGCCTGAGGATGATGCGATTTTGTTTGAAGAGCTAAACGAGAATGTCTGTGTGTGTCTGTGTGTATCTGAGTCTGTGTGTGTTTGGAACACATTATGCTGCCTGACTCCACTGTACCTGGCCAAGAAGCTTCACAGAGGAACGACAGAATGGAGGAGGGTGGGGATTCACCATTCATTACATGCACCGCCACCTCCAGCAAAGCCTTGTCTCCGAGACACAGCCGTCACCCACGTATACATCCCCCTCTGGTCCTCCAGACACGGACCATTTCTCATCCAGAGGTCTATGGGCTCAATTGTGATGTTAACACACACATGCGCGCACACACACACACACACATACAACCACACATAAAGAAACCATCCTAATCATTCTGACCAGCTGTTTTGATCCACGCTTATCAAATTCAATTGAAGTGTGTATTCATTCACAAATCACAGAAGGACAGATCGGCTGTCAATACCACATCCGTCGATCACGCTAATCAACAGCTGATTAACATGAGCGTCTTGCCTCTCAGAGGTGAAAGGTCACATTTCTTGTTTTTAGTCAATCTTTTATTAACCTCAGGAGGTTTATTTCTACATTATTCTTATTGACAAAGTCTACGGTGCTGCATGGTGAAGCAACAAACAGGCCGCGCTGAGGCTGCGGAGGCTTGGCCTTTTTCCAAGCTATTGACTCACAGCAGGATAGTAGACTAGGGATTAGTCCATACACACATACACACATGTAACAGGATTTTACCTTCTTTGTTAAAAAAAAAAAAAAAAAAAATCTATATAAAAAGAAAGTAAGATGAAAACGCAGTAAACATGTTGTCTAAGCATGGCATACCAAGAGGTGCTGATATAAACCTTCCGTTAAAGCCATGCTGGCCGATCAGAAGCCTGAAAAAGTTCTCTTTGAATGAGTCACACACAGGAGATACGCTTCTTTTCCAAACCAAAAACAGGGTTTCTCTTGTTTGCACATCAGTTTTCACTCTGTTTTTAAAAATATGTGTAGACAAGGTCACGAACACGACGAGATCAGCCTTTGATCTAAACACACAAGACACAAACATGGACGCTGAGACATATAGCTTCCAACACAGACACGCCTCAACTCCACACATTCTGTAAGCTCGATTACATGCTTTCACAACCACACACACAGGGTAAAAAAACCTTCCAGTTCACCCAGCTGATGTGAAGTAAAGGCTGTGTTCTACAGTATGTTACAAGTCGTATACGGTATTTTGACCCACTGCCTGTTTATCCATACTCCGTCCTAGTTTATATAGGACGGCACAGTGGTGTAGTGGTTAGCACTGTCGTCTTGCACCTCCAGGGTCCCAGATCGGTTCCTGCCTCGGGTCTGTGTGCATGGAGTTTGCATGTTCTCCCTGAGCTTGGTGGGTTTCCTCTGGGCTCTCCGGTTTCCTCCCACAGTCCAAAGACATGCAGATTAGGCTTATTGGTGTTCCCAAATTGCCCGTAGTGAGTGTATAGTGTATAGTTTGTTCATCACCTGATGGAATTTATACATCCTTAGTTGTGCTGTTTGTCTGGAATTCATTTAACTTAGTCGACCTGCACTTGCGTCTATCTGTCATTAATGATAGCAAGATATTCTGCATATACGTAGCTTGGGCTTATCATAGCAACCCTGTTCATTATATCAAGTGTAAGGTTTTTTGATATAGTGTGATCTTTCCCATGCCTTTTATGTCCATAAAACACTCACCTAGTAACTCTTCCATATTCTTTCTATGATAATCCTCCCCATAGCCCATGTCCAGATGAATATACTGTACATACAGTACAAATAGCTCGCTGGAACACTTTTGTCTGAACGGAAAATGCTAATGTGTTTCCTATTTATGTCTCCAGGTCTCCATATGTCTTACATCTTAATGGATTTAGTTCTTTTGATGTACAGGACATATGTGATACAGGGCACCTGGCCAAAAGACCTAAACATGCTGATAATAAACAGGGAACTTTAGACGAATCATGCGTTTGTGGTTTTGTTCCTTTCTCCCGGTTCAGAAAACCATACATTAAGGAAAACGAGGTGCGCCGGACATATCAAGCAATAATTCTTCCTTTCATTAGTTTCAAACGTAACAACTTGCATGCCTGGTTTCAAGTATTTGCTGAGGAGTCTGGTATGTTTAGTCAAAAAGCATTGCCGTGAACCAAATACTTTAACCGAAAGAGGCAATTTGTTTGACATGACAAATGATAAACCACAACCCTTTTCATGTAGTCGCTTGTTTAAAAGTTTAAAAACATAAAAAAGGGATTCAGTTCGACACTCTGAAATGCTGAAATCCGGCCTTCAAGATTGTGAAGCTTGTGGAAAGAAGAGTGTACAAAACTCGCTGCATTGGATGTTATCTATCTACAGTATAAGTATATATATCTGTAGACTTTATAATGCACCATTAAGCCAATTTACTACTTTTTTAGCTAGTAGGTGGTGGCTGGACACACTGCAACAGCACAACATTATAATTTTTTTGCTATTGATAAGAACTCTGCATACTACCATCCATTTTTGGGTATTCGGTTATACGCTAGGACTGCTTTCCTTCTATCTAATCAATGTTCAGACAAATCAAATTCCCAGGCAGATATGGATGACGGAGCTTGATGAATAGCCAAGGGACCTGGATGGATTTTTGCGCACGTAGCGTTGTCTTCATCATCAATTATGGCTCTGTTATCAATATGCAATTATCTCCAGTGTATGATGATGTGTGCGCGAGGTGGGGGGTTAATTAATTTTAAGAGAGAGTGCGTCTGAAGTGGTTGATTCTCAGCTATTATAAAAGCTTGATGCCAGGTTAAACAAGGCAGCCGTGTCTCTGAACAAAAGCACTTAAGACGAATTGCCTCATCGAATATCAATCCCGGGTTGGATATGGGAGCCAGGAGTTTTCTTTAAGGCTGCAACGTCAAAGGTCACATTTTTAAGTGAGGGTGAGGGTGCGCCTGGAGATACGCTGCACCGTTGAAGTGGAATTCGAATCACGCTGCTGTCTCGGGTGTCCTCGCTTACATCGTGCTTCAAAGAGGCCAATGCTTTCTCAGCTTGGGTAGTACAACAGGGCAAATCTGATTTATCACCTACATTTGCATATACCAGTGTGCTTTTGAAGTCTTGAATCTGATTGGCCAGGAGGTGTTGATTAATTATTGGGTTATAGATTTATAGAAATGATCTCACTTCTATATAATAACAAATTACACTGGGACTTCGTATGAAGGATGCTCTACATGAACTAGTTACGCGATATAAGAAGAATACAGCGGTCTCTGGAATAGTAAGGGTAACGTTGATTACTGTTTATTTTCCTATAACAGTACAAACTTTCTACTATTTTGTTCTGCGTACTTACAATGATGTTACAGTAGAAATGTGGGATTTGCATAATATTTTCACTTTTACTATATTGAATATTTATATTTGTGCTGTTGCGTAACGTCACTAAAAATAGCTGTCTTTAGGTTTACGTAAATCCTGTAAAGGCTGGTGTGAGTGTTTCCTATCTGCTTTTATTTACTGAAAATCTGTTGAAATTTTCTCATGAAATTTAATTTACTGCGTGACTCACAAACCCCCCACCCTCCCCTTTTTTTGGATGAAACTTAGAGCTTAGAGCCATATTCCAAATAATTCTGTTCCACAAAACATGGGTCACATGCTTGGCTGATTCTCTACACTTTAAAGGATTGGGCACAGATAACTGTATTTTTCAAGCTGTGCATGAAAATGGGAGAGGTTTCTGAAACACTGACTGAGAGTTTAAGAGTATGACGTCGGTAGCTGGTGACATGCTAACTGCATAGGAGTCTTAATATGTTTGTTAGGGATTCCCTGAGTTGCTTTATGAGACTATCCTGTTAAAGACAACTGAACGCAGCAGCTGTGGTATAATAGTTTTTTTTCCCCTCTGCATTTTGCTGAAATGCAAAAACATTAAATAATAAATAAACGGATTTACTGTATATCAGTTATGATCATTGTGTTTCCATTGCATGGAATGTTTATGCTAGTTAAGGTACAAAGGTCACACCTCATTTACAGGCTACACTCCTTTTACAAAAATTGACAGGCATATACACCACACCTCCTTCACTAAAACTCACATGTCTTTCACTGCCAGAAACAAAGTTCTCTCTTTAATTTGACTAAAAGACACAAAGGCCATACCTTCAACTCAACTAACAGACACCAAGGCCACACCTCCTTCAGTTTGACTAAAATACAAAAAGGCCACACCTCCTTCAACTCAACTAACAGACACTGAGGCCACACCTCCTTCAGTTTTACTAACACACCCAGGCCACACCTCCTTCAATTTGACTAACAAACACCAAGGCCACACCTCCTTCAGCTTTACTAACACACCAAGGCCACACCTCCAACTCAACTAACAGACACCAAAGCCACACCTCCTTCAATTTGACCAACACACCAAGGCCACCCCTCCTTCAGTTTTACTAACACACCTAGGCCACACCTCCTTCAATTTGACTAACAAACACCAAAGCTACACCTCCAACTCAACTAACGGACACCAAAGCCACACCTCCTTTAATTTGACCAACATACCTAGGCCACACACCCTTCAATTTGACTAACAGACAAAAAGGCCACACCTCCAACTCAACTAACAGACAAAGCCACACCTCCATCAATTTAACTAACACACCAAGGCCACATTTCCTTCAATTTACCTAACATACAAAAAGGCCACCCCTTCTTCAACTCAACTAACAGACACCAAAGCCACACCTCCTTTAATTTGACCAACACACCAAGGCCACACCTCCTTCAGTTTGACTAACAGACACCAAGGCCACACCCTCTTTCAATAAGCCTGCTGCTCACAGAGACCACTTTGTTGATTTATTTGTTATTGAATTAAAATCTTCAATGTTTCTTGCATGACATCGTCTAGGGTTCCTCTGGACAAAACAATGAAATGCCAAGATGCTCAAAAAGAGTTCTTCATTTTTATTCTGTTTAAAATGTAAGACGTTCTCCAGAGTTATCTTTTCCTCAGCGACTGAGGTGCATTATCTCTGTCAGACTTGGAGAGCACGGAGCTGAGATTCTGAGTTAGATGGGCTGTGAGACAGCTAATCAATGTAGCCTCCTGTCGCCCTGCCACTATCTGCACAGGAAGCTTCGGCCACCAGGAGAGCTTTTTTTCTACTGATAGCTGATTGCAGATGAGCGGAGAAGCTCCTGAAACCTGTTTCTCTACTCACTCTCACTCACTCTCACTCACAGTCATACTTACTGTAGCTTTCGCATGCCAGTGTTTATATTATTCATTCAGAACGGTTTAATTTTGTTTTATTCCGTTGAAATTTTTAACACTATCTTAGATAGATATCTTACACCAATTTTTAGTAATACATTTTCACATTGACACTTGTTTTTCGATCCCAAATTGTTTTAATATGGCATAAATGAACTGAAATTTATAATATTTAATGCATTTTTATTCGAATTTTAATTCAATTTGAATTAAGATTAAGAAAAATTAATTTCTTTCATTTGCAAATACTATTGTTAAAAAACAATGATTCTGTACCACAATTGATTATTATTATTATTATTATTATTATTGTTGTTGTTGTTTCAAATCTTTTATGCCAGTGTAATCTGTTATATTTTTGTATTTTTTACTTTTTAATACATTTTAATATTTAGTATTGGAATAATTTTATGTAACATTATTGTTGATTCCTTTATCATTAGATGTATTTAATCACTACTAACTTCTATATTTTACACAACACAACAGGGTAATGTTGTCTATTATTATTGTAAATTAACTTTCTTTAAAGGGACCCTTTATGCAAAATTCACTCTTTTGTCATTTTAGACTCCAGGCCTTTCCAATGTGTACACGTACAAATAACGAACATAAGAAAAAAAAAACATTCCCTGTTTTTTGTCCTTTTTTCATTTTTGTTTTGGCTTTAGATTTTTTTCCTATTGCGACCTCATAAGAGAAAAGCCCCTCCCCTAGCCCTCTGAGACCTGTGTTAAAGAAATAGCTAAATGTGGGACCTTTACATTTTATAAGATTCCATTTTATTTTTCTATTATTTTGATGTGTTCATGTATTGTTATGCATGTATTGGTATTTTATTCAATATAGTATAATATAGCAACACTCTTGACCTCCTTTGACTCTCTTTTGATCTGACTTTTATTTATTATTTCACCAGCTTTCAAACAGCACATACTTTATTACATTTTATAATTATATGCTATACTTATTGCATATGTTTATTGAATGTATTGTACCTGTCCCTGGATACTGACAGGTCTCTGCTATCCGTCTCATCAGAAAGTGGCGTTATCTGATTATCCTCCTCAGATCAAGGCAAGGTCAAAGTCAGATTGCTGCACATTTGAGATGAGGCGTGAGATAATGCCGCTGTCATCTGCGCTCGTCTCTGCCAGTTCAAGTCAGCAGATGTACAGAACTGGTATCACACCCCTCCTGTCTTACTTCCTGTCTCACTTTCTGAACTTTCCCCCATTGCCATTAGCATCTATTCATCCAGTTTATTCTTATTATGTCTCAGTAACTGTGTGTGTGTTTAAAGCGCTAGGAAAATGTAGTTTAGTTTCTGACTGTAAATTACCTCAATAATCGTACATTCAATACTATAATGATTTATAATACTAAAAATGTGCAAGGTAATCTAATTATTTGTTTTGAATAGAATAATCTTGTCTGGCATTGTGCGAGATCACTAACCACTAAACATGGTGGCCTCGCACCTGCAGGGTCCTGGTTCAATTCTCACCTCTGGTCGGTATGCATGGAGTTTGCATGTTCTCCCCATGGGTTTCATCTGGGTACTCCGGTTTCGTCCCACAATCCAGAAATATGCAGATTAGGCTAATTGGTGTTCCCAAATTGCACATAGTGTGTGAAAGAGCATGTGTGTGTGTGTGTGTGTGCCGTGTGATGATTTGGCACCTGGTCCAGGGAGTACTGTGTCTCCTGGGATGGGCTCCTGGCCCCCCGGATCCCTGTACTATATACAGTATAGTATATAATTGAGAGTCTTTTGTATGTATAATAAACGTGTAAGGTTACTTGAAAAATATTATTTCATAATTTTGGATAAACTAATAATTTTGGTGAAAGTATAATAAATTAATAGAACACCAATCAGTCATTGGTGGTTCAATTTAAGTTAATGAGGCACTACTTTTTAATTCAATACTAATTTCTTCTAAATCACATTTTTTATTACATTTACATTCATATAAAATCTCTACATTTTTCAATTATAAAATATATAGCATATTTTTATAGACTTCAAACAGCATAAAGACTTTAGCTAAAGTCCTATAATATATGTGATATAAGGACATGGGCTCATTATCAGAACCTCATATTTAAAATAATATAATTACAAGGGCTGTTCAGGTCAGACCAGGACTTTTGATTGCCCAGAATAACAAGACAGTTTTTAGAGTAAAAACTCTCTTTATTTCTCTATATAATCCCCTGCTACACTAATGCACTTATCCCAGTGTTTCACTAGTACTTGGATACTATCAAGGTAGAAAGTTTTATCAGTACGCCGGAGCCATGATTTAACTGCTTGCACGCTGAAACGCAGGCCTCCCAGGAACTCCTTTAATGGCCCAAATATGTGTAAATGGCTTGGAGTGAGATCAGGACTGTGATGTGGCGATAACTCCCAGCTGATCTTTTGTAATGTGCAAGTGGTGTTGGTGAATGATCATGTGTACAGTTCCCACAGACAGATGTGTCTCTTCCATTGGCTGGAGACAAGTTATCCGTCCATTTTCAAGGATCAGGGGTTTCACTCGCTGAATATTCCTGGGAACGACTGCAGTGGGCTCTGAGCCACCGCGGCCTGGTGGTCTAATACTGTATGCACTGTATAAACTAAACAATTTACAAATCAGTTATTTGACAGTTTTGCAAAGAAAAAAAATAAGACTTAAATTTCTGTTCCCACTGTAGGAACTTTTCAAGACCTTGAAACCCTATTTTTCCCCAATAACAGGATTTCCCTGGCAGGTAGTGTTTGTGACTCATAGCTCCAGAGTCCATGGTTCAGGCATGTCAGAATAATTGGCACCCCCATGCATAAATTTAAAAAATAAAGTCCAACAATTTGTCATGCTTTAAAAAGAGAACAGTCCAAAGAAACATGTTGGTTTTGGCAAAATGTTAAGTCACACAGATGCAAAATCCATCCATCTCCAAGAAGAAAACCAAAAACTCAGCCATTGTTGTTGCTGTTGTTGTGAGGACAATTTATTCAGTTTCCCTGCAGTACATTATGCATAGATATGATCATATGATTTTTTTAAATATAATCTAGATTGTGTCTGTACTCTTTCATACATGATTTGTCAAGTCTTGGGTATTTTATATAAGTCTTATCCACTTAGTTCTGAATCACGACTGTATTATTTTCTCCCGTTGACCCTGTTGGCCTGGTTGATTTGCATGGTTATGGATTTGTCTCTTTACTGTGTCTGTCAGTGACCTCCTTATGACCATAAATATTGGATGAGCCCTAATGAATAGACTGTGCAACAGCAATGCATTCAGCATTAAGGCATAAAGCAAAGCAAACAGCTCAATGTCAATGCTCATTTGTACTCTGTATACTCATTTGTACTTCTATATACACGTTTAAAGCCTGGTGTCTGCATAGCAATTTATTTATGCAGGACCACAAAGCTTTTATTATTATTATTATTTATTCATTTTATATCCAGAATCTGCATTAATGAATATTGATTTGTATATTGTGGTTGGGTAAATATAAAAATTTGCCAATTGGACAGTTTACAATTGTACAGTGCAATAAAATTGGTCAAATTGTGCACATGTTAAATGTGATAAGTAGAAACATGTATGCTATATACCTCCTATGTAACATCATGCAAACCTACTGCCCAAACGTAATTACGTTTGTTCTGTATTAAAAAAAGAAAGAAAGAAAGAAAGAAATTATGAATAGAATTACCATAGAATAGAATAGAATTTTTATTCTGCGCGTCAATGTAGTTTTATAAGGGTGCCAATAATTTCTGAGTTGATTGTAGTTTTAGGTCTATTTCTGGAACTGACTGTATTATTGATAAAGAAAACCAATAATTTTGAACAGCAGGTTTACTTTTAATTATAAAGTGAATTGTGTGGATTTTTTTATTATTATAATTTATTTATTTATTTTTTTATTTTAAAGGGTGCCAATAATTTTGGAGATTACTATAGTTTTGTTTATTCTGTATTTATTCTTCTTTTACATTTATATAGGCAATTATGACAGGCTTTATATTCAAGCTACAGGCAGAGCTACAGACATCTAACTGCAGTCAGCTCCAAAATTATTGGCACCGTCACACCTTTTTTTATATGTAAAAAAATTCACATATGCTCAAGCTTTAATATCACTTATGCTTTATTGTATATGTAATTTATATTTATGAGGGGTGTTCAAGTCAAACCGGGATTTGTGGTGAAGGGGTAAAACTGGTTCAAAAACATTTCCAGAAGATTTCCAGCGGTGATAAGACTTTTAGCCGCAGTAAAATATGTGAATGGTGCAAACGTTTTAAAGGAGCCTGTATGTCCGTGAATGATGATCCTGGCCAAGGAAGCTGGGCTTGGATAAATGCATTAATGAAACAAGGAATTATATAGAGAAACAAATGCATTTTCCTCGGATAACAAAAGTCCTGGGTTCACTTGATCGTCCTGCGTATGTATGCATATATTTATTTTTGCAGCAGTGATTCTGGAGTTGACTGTATTTTGCAGCCAGAGTTTTTATTATTATTATTATTATTATTATTATTATTATTATTATTATTATTATTATTATTATTATTATTATTATTCTGTATGTGAATTCCCACTAGCAATAATGTTCCATGTAAATAAAAATGGTCACTGGACATGAATAATTACTTAGACTCTGATTGTAGGTGTTGACCTCTAAATAAAATCTGCAATAAAGTGGATTTCATTAGCTAAAAAAAACACAATTATTGCTATTTTACATAATAAACCATGCACCTATTATGGTAATTAATGCTAATACTGGCCCTTGACAATAGCCCACATTAACTCACGGTGATATAATATTTAACATGGCTCATAAAAATTTATTTTTAAACAACTGAATATTAAATGCTAAGCACTTATTTACTTCGGAAAAGGTTTGGTAACATGTCTTTAGTCATAATGTTCAGACCTGCTAAAAGCTAGCTCATTTGCACGAGCATAAAAACAATAATTATCAGGGGAAGCAGAAGCCGCTCAAAGTTGCCTCTCAACAGAAATGACATTCTGAAATTAAATATAAGTGTGTATCAAAAATGAAGCACCGAAATCTAGCAATTACTACTGATTTAAATTTAAATGAGCTTTATCAGCATGTCTATAGACAAAGAAATTAGTCTAAATCATAGAAACACACAGATAAAAGATACACAAAAGTCTGTGTTGCCAGGTCTGTGAATTTTACTCCGGAATGTGTAGATCTACTTTTGACTTTTTGTGTGTGTGTTGGTGTTTAGATGCTTCACATTAATAATATTAATTTTAGGTAACTGGGGTGTGTGTGTGTGTGTGTGTGTGTGTGTGTGTGTGTGTGTGTGTGTTTCCATTTACAAAATGAGATTTCATAAAAAATAAGGTACAGTAACTATAGCAAATGCAATAGAATTAAGAAAAGCTTCAGGGGAGAAATTATAACATCATAACAGGGTTGAACTC
>JAOVVB010000027.1:15073297-15085802 GCA_028570985.1 Heterobranchus longifilis | reverse complement strand
TAAAGATGAATGATGACACTGCTATTTTTTTGAACAGACTAATATTTGTTTTTCTTCACTTTCTGTAAACTAATAATACATTTAGCACATTTTTCTTCATGTTGTGATTCAGAATAGAACGTGCAGGGTGTCCTGTCCAGGCATTTGTGTGATTTAAATGAAAAGTTATTATATGGATATAGAGTTTAACTCACTTTTTTAAACACACTGCTATTATTTTGAACACAACTGTACATGCTACATTTTTGAACATATGCAAATAATGTCTTGTCTTGCCTACCAAAGAGCAAAAATGACAAAAGAGCAGAACGACAACTCAGAACAACATCTAAAGAACTGCAGGCCTCACTTGCCTCATGATTCAACAAGAAAGAGACTGGACACAAATGGCATCCATAGGAGAGTAAAATCCACTGCTGACTAAAAAGGACACAAAGGCTCATCTCACATTTGCCAAAAACATCTTGATTGATGTGAGAGCTGAGATTCAGCAGAACTAGTACTGAACATCTCCGGACTTGATTGTTTTCGCAGCTGGATCTTTGGTTATCGACCCTTAACTGGCAAACAACGTTCATTCTTCCTCATCGCTGTAGTGTCTTTTATTGGGTTCTTTCCTTCCCTGCCTCCACCAGTGACAGCACACTGCGGCCATGACAGACCTAGCAGACGCTTCTCACCCCCGGCTGGGTCTTCGGACAAAGCTCCAATTCCGGGCTAATAATCGATCTGCGGCCAAGCTTTACTGTATCAGACCATTGCCCAGCAGAGTGCTCTTATTAACTCTCAGCAGAAGAGCCTCCTACAGATATCCCAAATCTTATCTGAGTCGTCAACCTGGTATGCTCTGCACACTCACACTCTCAGCTCAGCATGAACCTCGTCTACCCAACCCCCAACCCTCTAATGTGGATCTCTGGAAACCACTCCAAAGAGATTTCCTTCCTCATCATGAACAAGGCTCAGTGCCAGCTGGTTCTGGGGCGTCCATGGCTTGTCTGTCACAACCCACACATAGACTGGGGAAACAACGCCATTCTTAAATGGAGCCCCCTCTGCCTGGCCTCTTGCCTGAAATCATCCCTTTGCCCTACCCTAGCCTCAGGCCCCCTTGAAAAGTTTCCTGACCTCTCCGTCATTCCACATGACTACATCGACCTCAAGGCCATGTTTATCAAGTTTTGGGCAGCTCTTTCCCTCCTCATCGTCCCTATGACTGTTCAATTCACGTTCTTCCCAGCACAGCTCCTCCCGGGGGCATCTGTTTTCACTCTCCCAACACAATAGGAAGGCCATGGATAAATACATTTTTTAGGCATTAGCCATCGGCATTATTAGGCCATCCTCATCAGATACTGGGACGGGCTTCTTCTTCGTGGCCAAGAAAGACAGGACCCAACAGGCTTGCATTGATTACAGAGGGCTAAATGACATCACTACCTCTACCTCTGCCCCTGATGTCTACCGCCTTCTATCACCTGCAGGGGGACCAATTCTTCATGAAACTGGATCTCTGCAGTGCATATCACCTTAGAGAAGGGGACGAGTGGAAAAAAATGCCTTCAATACCCCATCAGCCCACTATGAGTATTTGGTCATGCCATTTGGATTGGCTAACACTTCAGCAGTGTTCCAAGCCAAACTTAACAATTTTGTCAGTGACTTTATCAATGTCCTTGCCTTTGTGTTCCTAGATGACATCTTCATCTTCTCACGAGGAGCATAAGATACACGTCCGGCGGGTACTGCAGAGACTCCTCGAGAACCAGCTCTTTGTCAAGGCTGAGAAGTGCAAGTTCCACAGCAGCACGGTCTCCTTCCTGGACTTCATTGTTGCCCTATCTAAAATCCAGATGGACCCCGCCAACCTGAGGGCGGCCACAGACTGGCCTGCTCTAAAAACGCTTAAGGAGCTTCAGCATTTCCTGGGGTTAGCCTCTGTTTGCTTAACATTTTAGCCCCAAATAAAACTGCTTTAAGGAAACCAGTGTCTGCTATTGGGTTCTTTCCTTCCCTACCTCCGTTCATAACAGTGTGGCAGGCAGGAAGAGCCCTACCTGGCAGATAGGGTAGGGCAGAAGGAAGAAAATCAATTTTAAAAAACCAACACACAGCTATGATCAGAAATAAAAGACTCCATAATGTGAATAGAATCAATTTTTAAACCAAAAGTAAAACCAAGATCTAGAGTATGACCCTTAGTGTGTATAGGACCTAAAACATGTTAAAAAAGAATGAAATATTCAGTACAAATAATAAAGCCTAAAGCAAAGCTATCTGATCAATTATGTAAATATTAAAGTCATAATGAATTATAACATTTGAATTTTGAAACAGCTTAGTGGGTGATGAAAGAAAGTCACCAATTTATAAAATTTATAAAAAACAATGTTGTTACCATGTTGATGGTAAAATAAAATACTGTACAGTACAAAATATTAGATCTGCTGAGCTCGATCATTGTTGATTCAAATGAGAAGATTGAGTCAGAAATGAGGACAATGAGTCAGAAATGAGGAGAACGCTTTGAGTAGAAAACACCTTGGTGTATTTATGAACGAATATTCATGTGAACAGAGCTCGATAAGAGTTCCAACCGCCTGTAAGCTTTTGCCAAGGCTGTTAGAAATAATTTTTTATTTATGATAAGGTTACTTATCACAAGAGATTTGTTCATTATAGAAAAGACATTCAGCAACACCATGTTGAGAAGGGCCTGGTCAACTGTCCTACTGTTAGCAGTGTGTGTTAGAGAGAAAGAGAAAAAGAGAGAGAGAGCCTGCAGTGATAAAGAGAGCAAAAAATAAAACTATGGATAACATAGCTAATGTATATGCTAATTTATAGAACATGCTTGAAACAATGCGCAATTCATTGTAGTGTTTTCGTTTGAAATGCATATTCATGCGACTTGCAAACATGCACTTAGGGGAAACAGAATCACAAGAGCATGCTGGAGACTTGATATCTATGTGAAGTTTATGAATTTGTATCTAAAAACATTTATCATACTGGGTTATTGGTTCTGATCGTATTTAATATCACTTATGCAAATTGGATTGTCAGTTCTCCCACCAGATGGATTAAGGGCTAGTCCATGTTTCTGTTAAACACAGTATATTAAACTCCTGATCAGTGATTTAACAAGTCTAGCTTCAGATCAGAAGTGCTGGCTTTGCATTTTTTTTAGGTTACTAAAACAAACTTTTGAGACTTTCTACATTTTTGTTTAGCTTGTGGAACCTAAGTAAAAAAAACATGAATAGAACCTGTTTGTCTGCTCCCTGGCCTGGGCTCTGGATAGTCACTGATTAACAAGGCCTGTTCTGAGACCCTGAGCTATACTGCAAGAAATGAGGGCGACACCTTCCCGGGAATGGATATCATAACACCCTAACAGACCACTATTGCCCTCTAATGTACTACAATTGTCTATAGTGCCAACATCCAGGGGTTCAGCGACCATAACCGCCTGTAAGCTATATTAATGCCTTGACATGCGGCTAAAGCATACTACTTACTGACATCACCTTTGCTAATTTAATTACTTCTACAAAGTTACTGTCATGAACAACTGTCTTTGAAAACATACACACACGCGCACACACACACACAAATCATTCAGACGATCTAAATAACATCAGGACTGAACTGATAAACACACACATGCACAAACACTCTGATCTTCAACCATCTCACAATTTGTTTATACCTACCTACCTGATTTCCTCTTTTTGAACTATATTCTTTTTGGTATTCTTTTTTTCTTTTCTGGCCATATAATCTTTTTGGTATTTTATGGACAATATATTTTTAAATCATTGCTGCTACTCATAAATGCACATTTGCACGTGCACTTTGTTGTCTGTTGTCTACTGTTGTCTCTTTTTTGTATAGTAGTTTTAACTTTAACTTAGGTTAATTTAAAAATAAAAATGTAAATCTGTCTTATCTGAGCTAGTCAGCTAATTAGGTCTCTTAGTTAGCTAGCTGGCTCTGGTAGAGTTGTGTTGTTAATTTATGTTGTTGCATGTACTGTATGTAGCACCTTGGTCCTGGAGGAACGTTGTTTCGTTTCACTGTGTACTGAACTGTATATGGTTGGAATGACGATAAAAGCCTACTTGACTTGACTACTTGACCAGAGAGACAATTGAGTAAGACCATTTAAATCCTTGTTATAAATTTATGTTCCCACCACTATCTGCCACATGTATAGATATATTATTATAACATTTCCAGTTTGTATTATTAGCCAACAACTAGCTTGACTTTCTTTGGTTAAATTTTATTATCTGAGCTGTGGCACATGAAATATTTTACGCAGAAGAAGCAAGTTAGCTCTTTGCTTGAAGGAAAATATGTGGTGGCTGGCTTTACATTTACAAAGGAAATATATGCTAGCCTTGACATTTCCTGGTTGATGGCTCTCACAGAAAACTAGCTAATGGGTGGGAATTTGTGTTTTTTTTTTTTTTATTAGTATCTATACTAGTTAAGCTAACTAGTTACCTAACAAACGTTTAACATAAAGTTTCTTGCTAGCTTATAAGAGGAAAAGAATTGCTGTCTAAATATACTGTTGTTGTTTTCTGTCAAGAAAAGAATGGCTAGGGTTGACAAAGCTAGTATATTTCCTAGCATGTTTTTTTTTCTCTAGCAAAATTGAATACTAGCTGATGTATCACGCTCTTGCTAGTGGAGTATAACTGTATATCACCTCACATTGAACACATATCAAGAAATAACTATGACTCGCCATGTTTTACCTCAGGTGTACACATGATGCTAGTTTTCATAGCTAATAGCTAAAACATGTACAAAATATTTGGCTGTATTTGTTTTATATGCAATTTCACTTGGCTGCAAACAAAATATTTGGATAATTTCTGCATAATTGTTTGTTTGTTTTATCTGCAAACCCTGAGCAGTTTGCTACACCGAACAATCGCTTTAGCCGTTAGCCAGCACACTCAGCTTTAGCTCATGCCCATTAGGTCTTCTGTCCTCAAAACAGCCAGGCAGAGACATTCTCGTCATGTGTGCACGGATTTATGACAGTACATCTGCTGCTTCTGGCACATAATTGGCCCCCTGATCGCTCCAGAGAATCACGACTACCAGCTACCAGATGTTCCTCACATCTCATTATGCACATGGCTTGGTCATTTATTTAATATCAGAAAGAAAGGCAGGAAGTCCTTATGTGTGAGATTTATAAGGTGGTATTCTCAGCGTCTCTCACAGCAGCACCATTACGTTGCTCTTGGTGAGAGCTCATTCACCACCTCTGATCACTTTTATTGATGGCAAGCTCTGCTTTCAAGCCTAATGCATTTCCAAGCCTCTGCCAGGACCTCGTTAGTTTTTTCAGACAGGCTGAGAATTTATTTATTTATTTTTATTTATCATATTTCCCCAGCAGTCTCATGCCTATAAGCGAGTCGATTTGGTTCTGTCCCACTGCTAATTTAAATTTTCATGATAATCACAAAAAAATGTTTTCGTCCCCTGCAAAAAAAAATTATAAAATTCTTCGACTTGTTAATAATTAAGTAAAGAGTTGATAATTTCTTAAATCTGATTGGTCAGCAAGTGTTCAGTGATTTTCCATAAAAGTAGCTCTGGTAATAATTAAAGCTATAAATTAAGTGATTGTGTTTTCCCCTCTTCTTCTTCTTTTTTTTTTTTATTATTTATCATTTTAAAGCTTCTGAAGAGAAAATTTGACATTTCTGTTTGTTAGGGTTTTTTTTCTGATTTAAAAAAAAAATTTTTAATTGTATTTTAATGTACATTTGAAAAAATATACTTACATTTTTTACTTTTAAATATTAAACTAAATAATTAAAAATATGAATACAATACCATTATTATTTCAGATTTGACCATGGTGAGTTTTGTCAAATGTGATGATTCTAAGCCGTATTATTGCACATTTTAATGTCCAAATTAAATAATATTTAAAATGTATATTTATTATGTATATATTTGAATCAATTTATATTTTTTTAATTTGGATATTTTTTTAGATACTTTTTATTTGAATTTATCATTTTAAAATATTTTAATTGCATTTCATTAATATCACTATTTGTTTTTCTTTTTATGTTGCAAATCAAGGTTGAAGTTAAGGTTGAGGTCTGGGGAAATTGCTTTTCTCAAAACGTATATAAAAAAAATTTAAACACAAAGTTAAAGGCACATTTAAAAATGTACAGAAATACTTATTTTCTACAAATGTGTTTTTTTCGTAAGGCTCTGATACTAGCACTTGTAAGTTACCAAATTTGGTGCTTTTCCTGATTAAGGGTTAAAGCATCATGCATAAAGGTTAAAGCATCATGCAAAAGGGTTAAAGCATCACAAGGTGACATTCGATAGGAGAGCGAAAATTCCAATAAAATCCGAAAGCGAGAGAGAAATTAGCAAGTTTGACCCCTGACCACCCTTATCTAATGATTTACACCAGGTTGTGTTTACAGAGTAAATTACAAGCCAAGTCGAGTCTTTAAACGGCACTACTACTCTGAGTATTTATTCTCATCTTCTAACTGGATCAATGGTTTGATTAATGGTTTAGTTAATAATTAAGCTGTAATTAGCTTCGTGCCAGATCCAGATCCTGTGATCAATCTTCAAGACCGAAACCAAATGCAAACACATTTCTTTGTTAAATCCCACAATTTCCGACTCAGTAAATCTCTAATATACAAGTTTTTTTTTTAATGTTTAATTTAGTAACTTCTGTATTAAAGTGCAAAATGAGTCATGATTATATGAGGCAAGATTCTCCTCCTTTGATTGAATTTTATTTAAAGATGTGGACACAAGCAGTTTTTTCATTCATTATTCTTCAACGGAACGAAAGTACCACCATCTTCCTTTGAACAATAGTAAATCGGAAAAATAATTGTTTAATAAAATGTGGTTCATTTTAGTGAAACAGTGCATGTGCATTAATGATTGGGTTACACTATGAGTTCTTGTCCAGATTTTGTTATTCAACCTGGTTTTTATCAGAGAGGGTTTTTATTCTGCACTGTGTAGGGGGGGGGGGGGTCTTTGCATGATCTGGCAACCCATACTTGCACAAAAACCGTGTAGGTGAAAGAACAGTTTTTTTGAGGGACAGAAAATACAAGTATAAGCGAGAGAAATTGTAAGTAAATTGTGCATGTGCAATAAACACATTTTCTTAGGAATGGACCCAAATATAACAGCATGAAGAGGTAGGAATGTTTTATTTGGCATCATTATGATCACGATATTTTCTCGATACCTAGGCGCTGATTCGATTTCTATTGCGATTCTGACAATTTTCTAAGTATAAAATTAAATTCAGAATTTAGAAAATATGTCTCTCCTCCCCCAGAGACGTTTTTTTTTCTTCAGTTTAGAGCTCACTCCCTGTAAGATTATAGTCGAAGTGCACCATTATACCACCTCAAATGCAAACATATGTAATAAAAAAAAATTATAGATTTTGGAGTCAGTGTGCGGATACAGTGCTATGAAAAAAATATTTTCCCTCCTTCCTGTTTTTTTTTTTATCCCTCTTTTTCCTCTTAATACTGTATATTATGGTGGAACAGCCAGTTATTAGGTTTAGGGGGCAATTACTTTTTTTTTTTTTTTAGTTAGGGTCAGGTAGGTTTGGACAGTGTTTTTCCTTTAATAAATAAAATCATCATTTAAAAAGTTTATTTTGTATTTACTTGGGTTATATTTCCTTTGTGTAATATTAAAAGTAGTTTGATGATCACAATCATTTAAGTGTGACAAATATGCAAAAAACATAAAATAAAAAAAAGCAGGAAGAGGCAAATACTTTTTCACAGCACTGCACATGAAAAGAATCACGTATGCATTTTTTTTTTTCTCCTCATCTCTGTTATTATGGTTCCATTTTGCAAATAATCCTATGTTTGCATACGTGCTGAACCGTAGATAGCCACCCATACTCCGATCCATTACATCACTATATGTGTGTAGAATGTGCTACATGTACAGTACATACAGTAACAAATAAATAAATAATTATCTCTTATTTCACCCTACCCAACCTCTCGTCCCTGCTTGGAGACACTGTGGGGGGGAGAAGGTCAAAATGTCAGTGTAGTGTATGACTTCTTCGTCTGACACTTTATCAACGTCAGCTACATCATTTCAGTTTGTAACTTTTTTTTTTAATTTTTTTTTTTTATTCCAACCAGTTATTGTTTGAGTTTGTCCTCAATATATTCAGTTGGTTGATCTAATATAAACCACCGTCGCACTGATCAAGCATTCAGCACCACTTACACTTGTATGAAAGTAAACTTGCATGGTTATTTATTTATTTTGCATCCTGTGGATCGTCTATGGGCTTTTTTTTTTTTAAAGGCAGTGGAGCACACCTTCTATTTGCAACTATTCTTGCATCTGTTTTGCATCTATTTGGTTTCACATCCTCTGTTCTCAATCGTAAAAAAAAAAAAGCTTACTTGTACATTTTATTTAAAACATAAGCATGAATCCAGCAGCACAGTGGCACAGTAGTTGGCATTGTGGCCTTGAGCTTCCAGGGTCTTGAGGGATTCCTGGCTCAGGTTTGTGTGTGCGTGGAGTTTCCATGTTCTCCTCACTTGGTGCTTGGTGGGTTTCCTCCCACAGTCCAAACACAGGGCGTTCCCAAATAGCCAGTTGTGTGTGACTGAGTATGCGAGTGTGCGAGTGTATGTGTGTGTGTGTGTGTGCCCTGTGATGGATTGGCACAATGTCCTGTACTCAGTCTTCTGGGAGAGGCTCCAGGCTTCCCATGACCCTGTACACGGGATAAGCGGTATAGAGAATGAGTGAATCATTTTGACCTGCAGCGAAGCTATCATTAGTAGAAAATTATATATAAATAAGATTGTCTGTATATTTGCTGTAAATACTTGGCAGAGTTGTAATATATACTCGCCTACACTAAACTACATTTTAAACCTCCTTGACTTCAACTCAAAACATTTACATTAACATACCAATAACTGGAGCTGTAAAGCCGTTTTCCTTTCCATTAATCAACATTAGTTCTCTGCAGATTACTTTCCTCTTGCCCTGTGGTACATTTTCCTAGAGTGGACGTGCAGAGAAGCCTTGGCTGCGTTTCAGACGGGGAAAAAAAAAAAAAAACATGCCCTGAGTGTTTGGCTATTGAGCAGCTATTAAGCTATTAAGAAGGTGTGTCCTGTTTCTGTCCACAGTGCCGGTCCTAAAGGAGACAACATCTACGAGTGGAGGTCCACTATCTTGGGTCCTCCAGGCTCCGTGTACGAAGGGGGCGTGTTTTTCCTCGACATCGCCTTCACGCCTGATTATCCGTTTAAACCACCCAAGGTGAGGGGAAACTAATCAGATTCTCTTTCTCTTCGTTTTTTTTTTTTTTTTTTCAGTTTTTAGGAAATAAATGTGACTGAATAGTGACGTGATATTTTCAAATATTTTGTTCGGGCCACATCCGAGACATGACATTTGATGACTCTTATAGCAGATCATAATATTCTGATTAAATGCCTTGAGCGTGGTTGGCCTGTGAAGAATCTGGTTTAGGTCTTGCCTGGAAAAACTGAAGCGTCACACGTAAAAGTTTTAGATGGAAAAAAAAAACCCTTCCTGATGGTTTCTAAACCTTGGAAGTCTATTTCCAAGCGGGACGATTTACGGCAAGTAACTGAGGTACAGTAGAGAGTCGGATTGAATTCGGAGGCTGTGAGAAGTATCACATATTCGTGCAAGTGTGCACATCATGTATGCAAATGTTGTGCTGAATAAGCCAGTTTTACATTTACACCATGTTCCTGTAAGCAAAACGGCTCAGGTTTGTAAGCAAAAAAAGCTCAAGGTAATGCTTCTACATCGACTATGAAGAATTTGAGTGTTCAACATAACCTTGCCTTTCCATGGAGAAGTAACCACTTGGCAGTGTTTCCAAGCGTGCGAATTGCCGCCGTAAATTTCCACGACACTTCCCAACGAGCCTCAGTAAAACACACACAGCGCGGCGCATCAGCACATTCCTGTGTGGAAGGCTGATGAAACAACGTGACCCGGCACAAATCCGACCTTTCACTCATAAACCTGTCGAAGGCGAAGGAAAATATCAGATTCTTCACATTTAAAGCTCGAGTCTTTTAAAAACGCATTAGCAGTCAGCTGGCTAATTTCGTTCATGCCTGTCTGCAGTAAGGTTAATGAAATCTCTCCGTCTCTCCAAGGTGACGTTTCGCACACGGATCTATCACTGCAACATTAACAGTCAGGGCGTGATCTGTCTGGACATCCTGAAGGACAACTGGAGTCCTGCACTCACCATCTCCAAAGTGCTGCTGTCCATCTGCTCGCTGCTCACCGACTGCAACCCAGGTACGTGGCCTCGACCCTGAAATCTGCTCAGTGATGCCGTTGAACACACCAAGGTGTGACCCGTGATGTTTGTTTATGGCACCATAAGCCAAGAGGTCTTCTATGACGATCATTAGAAACGTGCCTCCATCTTGAAAAACACCTCTCCAAATTGGCAATTCTGTTCAAAATGGTGGAATAAACAGTTGCTCTTCGTTCACATGGAATTTAATTGCACACTCATGAGCATTTAAAAAACAAAACATCAGCTCCATCTGTTGAATTCTGAGATAAACTAATTATTTTTTCAAGGTCGATATATATTTTTAATGAAATAAGTGCGTTTTCCATTTAAATTTCAAAGTAGCATATCTTCTCTTCCCGTGGGCAGGCTCGGCCAAATACACCAGTGAAAAACCCCATTAAAATTTGTTAAGTAGTTTTTACTTAATACATGCACAAATTTCCCACATTTTTTTCTTCTTGCCACCATTTCTGGCGAGAAGAAAAAAAAGAAGGGGAACAATTTGCCCCTCTTCCAGCTGTACTTGCACAGTTTTTAGCAAACTCCTCTTTCCTGCATTCTGGTTGGCTATAAAGATTCACTTCTCCAAAGAGTCTCTAGGTCATTTGCATTTAAAGCTACAGACACTGAAACACTTCCAACAGGAAGAAACCCGAATCCCTGGAGGAGCTATGCAGATTGTTTCACTTTTTTCTTTTCTTTTCTTTTTTTCTTCTTGCCCGGAATGATGTTATACTATGTGGGGAAATTTGAACACAGATGACCATGAAGGCGGTCTTGAACTCAGCTGATTGCAGCTGGTCTGTTTTGTACCTGAGCCTCAAGTAACGAAAGTGGACTCCATATTAACAATGACCAGTGACCAGTCGCCCTTTCTTGTTATACTGAGCTTCCAGCCTCCTGAAACACAGTATAACTTCAGATCAATCCATGCTCTCTGATATCACCCAAATGAGGATGGCTTCCCGGTTGAGTCTGGTTCCTTTCAAGGTTTCTTCCTATTGCCATCTTAGGGAGGTTATCCATGACAAACTGATCATTTTGATTTATGCATATTTCCTCATGCATTTGTTTGTAACATATTTTTTAAACACGCCGTCAAAAAAAGCAGCCGTAACGAAAGTCTGGCTAGCAGATAGATTGGTACATCGCTGGTTTATATGTAGTGTGTGTGACAGTAAGAGTTCCAAATTCTTTTCCATATTTTTTATTTTTTTTGATTCTGTAAAGAGAATGACTATTGTTAAAAATCACTAAATAAGATGTAATTTAATTGAACTGAATTAAATTGAATCTCAGGGATGCCAGATCGCATGATGGGAGGGCTATTTTAGGGGGAACAATAACACACACTTTGGAAACCTTAAAGTCTTGTGGTAACTTGTTAAAAAAAGAGTACAAGAGTTCTTTATCTTTATCTATAATCTTTAAAGCAGTCTACAAAGTAATTGCACAATAATTCCATGTCATGTTACTGAGAAAACTGTTTTATATATATTTAAAAAATCTGAGCTTTTGTCCTAGTAACCTACTGAACTGAGATTTCAACAGCACTGTGGTCACTGTAATACAAAGACATCATTACACACAGCAAGAATGAAGAAACAACAAGCTAATTCTAGCCAGTTTATTCTCTATTTGATAAGCATGTGTGTGTTTTCTTTGTCCGTCTTACAGCTGACCCTCTCGTCGGGAGCATCGCCACGCAATACCTGACCAACAGAACTGAACACGACAGAATAGCCAAACAGTGGACGAAGAGATACGCCACATAAAGAGAAGTCCACCCTCAGAGCCTCCCTCTATAAATCGCTCCCTCTTCCCGACCCCACCGTACCTGTCTACCTCTGTCCCCGTCCTCTCAGAGCACACTCACCGTATATAATCTCCGCTTCCCCGACCGCCCTGGCCGCTTTTTGAACAGAACTGTCCTTTTGTTCCTCGTTGACTTGAAAGCTTCTTTTTTGATACCAAGAGTAGACTGGGATTTTTATTTTCCAATTATCTGAGTGTTTTGAATTATTCTAGGAGGAAAATATTGTTGTTGTTATTGTTGTTGGTATTATTATTATTATTATTATTATTACTAATGTTGCTCAACCTCATGTGTGT
>JAOVVB010000027.1:15057134-15067503 GCA_028570985.1 Heterobranchus longifilis | reverse complement strand
AGCAGCAGCGGCAGTTCACTTGCAGCTCGGCTGGACTTACAGTCAGCGTACAGTAGAAAATACCTCGCGTTTTATTTTAGATTAAACATTGATTTTTTATTTTTTTTGCTAATAGGAAGGTTCCTGAAGAGATTCCGGGATATCTTATGAACGACATGAGCCGTCTCTGTTCAGTCTGAGGAGTCGTTTTTCGGACGTTATTTTAGCTACACGGTTTAGCCATAACAACGTTAAGCGGTTTCATTTTGGACGTTAAGACGCAAAATGGGATCAACAAAACCAGGTAGTGCACTTTACTATAATGCTACAATACTGTTTAACAACGCCAAAATCCTGTTACCAATGTACATGATTATGTACCTTTTGTTTGTGTAATATTGCCCGCGTTTGTGTGTGAGTAAGGGGTGTGTACAGTGTTTATGTGCTTGTTGTACTCTTCTCCCTCCGGCTCACATGGCTCGCCCCGCCTGCCCATGTGCCTCTGTGTACGCGAGCCGGTGTTCTCTGCCTTCTGATTGGTCGAGAACTCCCGTGACGTAGCTCATTGCATAATTCGGCGCGGAGTGTCTCCGCAGCAGCATGTGAGCCAGGTGCTCTGACCTAGATTGCCTTTTTTTTTTCTTTCAGGCTCGAGTTTAAATCACTTGCAGCTCCCTATGTAGGCGCACTCTGTCGGGTATCAAATATCGAGTATGTCCTGACTCCAGACTAAATAGCAGGTCGGAAATAGAAACGAGGGAACGGTCTCCTGCGGTGATTTCTAGTGATATGTAACTATGATATTTAATACAATGGCGCTCAGTTATGGATGTGTTCAGTGCGTCGTGCAACCTAGTTTAGGGCTCTTGAATTGCGTTTGGGATACAGCCCTGGCGAATACGCTCCAGACACGTGTGGGAATCCTCAGTCACGCAGGATTAGGTAACCTGCTCCTGTCAGTTGCAGTAGAGCTATATATATATATATATATATATATATATATATATATATACACCACAGACTCAGCCAAAAAAATGTACACACTTCAGGAAAAGAAAAATACTATGATGTATATTATATTAATATAATATTAATAATATCATCTTGATATCATATATATTTCCATATATAAAAACATTCAGATGTTAGAGGTTTTTTTTTTTTTTTGTATTAATTAATTTATGGTATTTTGGGTCGGGTTGCCAGCTAGATGCCTGATTGTCCTTTACAAACTACAACCAATTTGGGAACGGCAGTTAGTCTAATCTGCATGTCTTTGAACTGTGGGAGGAAACCAGCGTACCTAGAGGAAACACACCAAGCAAGGGGAGAACATGCAAACTCCATGCACACAGATCCGAGGCAGGAATCAAACCCAGATCCTGAAGGTGCAATATGACAGTGCTAACTAATACGCCATTGTGCCGCCATATATATATGTAATGAATAAAAAATGTGTTATTATTGAATATATATTTAACAATATAATTCACCACCATATTTATCTATAAAATTAATACAATACACAAGAATGTACTGTGTTACATTTTTTATTATATATTTATTGCACAAATGACGTCTACATCTGACAATGTTCATGCACAGACTTGATTTAGTTCTTTATTATGTGATATCATATTACTCCTAATTAAGTAAAATCGAACATTCAGCATAAACCTTGTGTGCTTGTGTGCCCTGCGATGGATTGGCACCCGTCCAGGGTTTACCCCGCCTCGTGCCCCGAGGTGGATTTAGATAAAACTGAGCCAGGTGGATCGGGTAAAAAATATTTGCCTTAATATTTGAATAATTCCTACCCATGTTCAGGAAGCCCCACCTCAACGATATTTAGAGTTTGTCAAAGTTGATTAACAGGAAGTGAATCTAAAAATTAAACAAAACATTCCAGCTCAGATAATTTCCTGCATATCGACCAGACTATTTATACAAGTCAGGAATAAAAATAATGTCTGTCGCACCTTTGAACCACCTCCCAAACAGTGATGACATAGTTAAGGTTTGAGTCTTCCAGATAAAGAGGCCAGTGGCTTAGTGGTTGGCGTTGTCACCTCACAGCCCTGAGGATGGATTTCCTTCAGTTTTCTCCACGGTCCAAAGACATGAGTGGAGCAGCTGTGCAAGTGTAGGGTGCATGAGGTTGGGTTGCTCAGCAAATGTGTCTTCTCCTTAAAGCAACGGCTGTTAGAGTGAAGTCATAGGTCATAGGTCATTGCAGCTGACCATTGGTCAATGGTGATGGTTTAATAATAGATACAGGTTAGATGTAATACATTAGATGTTCTATCCTAAAGGTCATGATTAAATGGTGAATACATTTGTCACTGCGAACAAAGTTAAACACCAGTTGAATCAAGTTTGGTGTCTTTCTCACAGCTTTGTTTCTCCATATTCCCCCTTAAAGCACATTACTAACCTTCATGAATTATTCAGACGCTGTGTGTAATTTAGGGAGCGAGGAATGCCCATGTGTTGCTGCAGAGGTCCTGGGAGGTCAAGGGGGTTTAAAGCTGACCTTTGTATTGTATTGCTATTATTGATGCTTATGCCGTAACCTTGTCTTTCCCTTAACTGGGACGGGGTAGTGTGAGATACCAGCCAGAGAGCCAAAGTGGCATCTTTAACACCTTGGTGTAAATTTGAAACCAGTTGTAACACCCAGGCTTAAAGCACCACAGAGGCAATCCGCTTGCAGAACTAGCAACTTCATAAAGTGCAGTATTTTAATCTTGTGTACAGATTTCTTCATTGTACTAGGCCTGAGTACTGGGTATCTTTACTATATTACTAGAGCTCTACTCAAATATTTTCCTGCCTCCTCTACATGAGTAATTCATTGATGCCTCTCTTCTTTTAGTTAACCATAGATAGCTGCGATTATATTATTGTATAATTAGATTCTTCCCACACGTCTCCTGTTCTTCCTCTTTTTTCCAGCTGGTGTGATAGCGTACATCTGCTCTTCCGGCTCTGCATCCAGCCCTAAATCTTGCTTGAGTGACAGCTCCAGTGTCCACTCACAGTCCTCATCTCCACCCCCTCCAACGGCACAGACCCTGAAGATGGAAATTCCCAGCGCCAGGCCCCTCAGCATCCCCAAACCCGCCAACTCTCGTGTGCCTGCGTCGGAGAAGAGCGCAACCAAGAGCAGCATCACAAGTAAGTCTGGAGTACGGTTTCAAAATGGGTCGGCCTGTTATTTGTCAGTCTGCTCCAACAATTTTTGCAATTTGCAAAGCTGGAAAGCTAATTAAACAGGTTAATAAATGATTTGACATGGATATTGCATTTTAATGACAGGCTTTGTGGTAAGAAAATAAATAATCTCATGTATAAAATACACATTTGAAAAAGTCAGCAAGAATATTATTTACAGGTTTAAAGCTGCTTAGGGAAATAAATGACTAGTAGAAAGGTCCCTCCTCCTTTACTGTGACAGACAAGTAGAAATGCCACACCTCCTTCACTATGACTGACAAGTAGAAATGCCACACGTTCTTCACTGTGACTGACAGGTAGAAAGGCCACACCTCCTTCACTATGACTGATGAGTATAAAGGTCATACCACTTTACTCTGAATGACAAGTAGAAAGGCCATGCCTCTTTCATGTTGACTGACAGGTAGAAAGGCCACACCTCCTTTACTGTGACTAACGAGCAGAAAGGCCAAGGACAAAAACAAAGGCCATGCCCCTTAACTGTCACTGCCAAGTAGTAGGCCACGCCTCCTTTCCTATGACTAGCAAACACCTAAGAGACACAGACAACATCCATCCTTTATCTGTTTCCAGTACACACTGTTCAGAACTGAAGGAGGTATATCCAGTGTCCGTCTTTACACCATCTATTTGTGTATTGTGTTTTTTAGAGCTGAACGGCATGGTGCTACTGTGTAAAGTGTGTGGAGACGTGGCTTCAGGATTCCATTACGGCGTTCATGCCTGTGAAGGTTGCAAGGTACTTGTTTTTTGTTTTTTTTTCCCCTTTCTGTAAATTCAACCTGTATTGTTAAGTTGCATTGCTCATTTAAAATCAATCCCAAAATAAATGCTTTAGCCTCCATTAAACAGATAGTGTTGATTAACGTGCCTGTTGAAACCTTCAGGGCTTTTTCCGGAGGAGCATTCAGCAGAACATCCAGTATAAGAAGTGCATGAAGTCGGAGAACTGCACCATCATGCGCATAAACCGAAACCGCTGCCAGCAGTGCCGATTCAAGAAGTGCCTAGCGGTGGGGATGTCACGGGACGGTGAGCTCTTTTCTTCTGTGCTTCTGCGAAATATACAGATATATACAAATTAAAGGAAAAACCTGAGTAACTGGGCTTTGAAACATAACCAGAGCAAGAGCTTGCAGTAAATGATGTAACTTGGGTAAATAATGTGTTCTACTATGTAGGTATTGTTTAACGAACAGCATACCTTCATTGATATGTCGCCGAATCAAAATATTTGATCTACATCTAACGACGCCCCAATCCCCTCCTGCAGCTGTTCGGTTTGGACGCATCCCGAAGCGGGAGAAGCAGCGCATGCTCCTGGAAATGCAGAACGCCATGAACAGCGTGATGACCGGAGCTCAGCTGCACCAGGTGCTCCGAGACTCCAGCTCCTGCTCTCCGTCGTCGTCCTCTTCCTCTCCGTCACCCCCGTCCTCACCACAGTGCTCTCCGGATTCAGAGTCTTCAGTGCCCATGGACACTATGAGCTTGGGCTCGTCCTGTTCCTCGGACAGCGGCGAGGACGATTCGGCGCCTCGGCCCGATGGATTTCATCTCGCTCAATCAGGTGTGGTAAATCAGCGTTTCCTTTTTGGTCTAATGTATTAATCCATAGTGGTCATAGTAAATAAATAAAATTGCCCTGTACAGTAATTTTGTCGCATAGAAGAGCGCAACACGGTGTAGATTTTCCTGTTAAGCATTCTCACTGTCCAGTTCTTTGAGTTAGATTTGTAAATTTGATGTTCGCCAGGTGGCGCTCTTTCACTGGGCCTCTCGGAACGACTGAGCAACAGCAACGCGACAAACATCCATAGCCCTCCCTGTGACAGCCGGCAGCAAATCACCATCAGGTACCACAGCAGCGCGAAGCCTGATAACGCCTCATACTGCCACTACAGCAGAGCCAACCTGAACGAGCTCGCCGGAGTCTCAGCCAACCGAAGGCACCTGGTGAGTAGCTTCTGAAGCGCGGTGGTGGTTGCATCATCCCGAGCGTTACCTCAGTAAAAAACATATATACTGTAGATAAAACTGAATCTAACATGGCGTGCGTGTCCCCCAGGTGTGTCCCATGAACACTTCACCCATAGTGGACCCGTCCAAATCCAGCCATGAGATATGGGAGGAATTCTCATTGAGTTTTACTCCTGCTGTGAGAGAGGTGGTGGAGTTTGCCAGGCAGATTCCCGGCTTCCGCGAGCTCTCGCAGCACGACCAGGTCAGCCTGCTGAAGGCCGGGACGTTCGAGGTACAAAAAGCGCTTCTCTTACCGTCTTCACCAGCACATGTCACTGTCCACCCCCCTGCCCCTGTGTGTAACTTTGCTCCAATGGCGTGCTCACAGGTCCTGATGGTGCGCTTCTCCTCGCTGTTCGACGTGAAGCAGAGGACGGTGAGCTTCCTGAGCGGGCGGAGCTACAGCGTGGAGGCCCTGCGCTCCATGGGCGCCGGTGAACTGCTCTCATCCATGTTTGACTTCAGCGAGAAGCTCATGGCGCTGCAGCTCAGCCCGGAGGAGATAAGCCTCTTCACCGCGCTCGTCCTCGTCTCCGCCGGTACAAAATTCTACAATTTAATCGAGCACTGGTCTTAGTAGTAGATTCAGCCTTGAAAAAATAAAAAACCTCAGTGATAAAGTTTTAACGTCCCGTTGCTTTCTCTTCGTTTGCAGACCGCACCGGGATCGAGGACGTGAGCTCGGTCGAGGCTCTGCAGGAGAACCTGATCAGAGCTTTGAGGAACCTGATCATGAAGAACCACTCCAATGAGGCGGCCGTCTTCACCAAGCTGCTGCTGAAGCTCCCGGAGCTTCGTTCCCTCAATAACATGCACTCGGAGGAGCTGCTCTCTTTCAAGGTCCACCCTTAAAAATGAGGGGACGGACGTGCTGTCTCTCTCTCTCTCTCTCTTGACCAAACCGGGCTGTACATTTCTCTCTTGAATGTATTTAACACAAAAGATTTATTATTATTATTGTTATTATTATTATTACTATGTCAAAATGATTTAGGAAGTCCAGAGAAGCTGTGCATTTTTTTTTTTTCTTCTGTCCCATAATTAGGGTAGATAAACCAGATTGGATCGATTTATTTACTCCCCAGTTCAGTTGCAGTTTGAACCTTTTACTAAGGCAACTTCCAGATTTTTTTCACTTATATTTTACATTAGCTAGGATATTCCATTGAAATCTTTAGATGTCGTAGTTTAACCGACTTCAGTAATGACCAGCCTCTCGTTCAGTTCGTTGTCTCGTCAAGTGGCTGCTGAATGCCTTATTCCGATTGATCAAAAGGTGCTGGATATAACATAATCGATAACAGGAAGTGACTTTCTTTAATTAAAAGAAAAAAAGTGTCCTTCTTTAATTAATAGTTGATTTATGTACTAGTTAGAAAATTCTTGTAGGATAAAGAGGAGAAAAACATTTCAGGGAAAGCTTTAAAGAGGGAACATTAGCCTGCTTTCGATTATTTTCCTTTAAATATGTCCCTGAGGTGTTTTATTCCTCACGAAAACGACAGAAAAGAAAACAATATCGCACCTCAGCTCTGGACTTCTCTAAGGAACCGAATGCTGTATTTTTGTGTACGTATATAAACATATACAGTATATAACGCGTCTAAAGTCTGAATTGCACACTTTGTGATATCGATGACGTGGGCAACAGAGACAGGGCTCACTGCTGTAACCTTCCCGAGCGTGCCGTGGTCACGACCTGTTGTGTCCAGGTCCCGCGCTTGCTTCTCTGCACTGCTCTTTGCACACACTTGACAAATGGACGGAATTGTATCGAAGTTTCTGAAACGTGCAATAGGTGCTAATGCATGATCGTGTACTTGGAATAGTTTAATGTGGTATCCTGTCTGAAATGTCGTTTGTTTTTGTTTGAGCTCCATCATCGTCATCATCATCGTCATCATCGTCTGTGTGTAACTTATGCCTTTTGTATTTTATTCATGAATGTATAACGTTAGCACATTAAGGCGCCGCTTTTAAAATGCGAACTTGCCGCTTTTGCACACAGTGCCGGAGAACAGAACTGAAGCACACGCAGTGTGTAAACAGTCTGTACGCCAGTCTATGCATATCCCCGAAACCACAGCAGTACGACGCACCGGAGATCGTCCTGCACATGAAACATCAACCGGTGTGAAATCGAGAACAGCAGGACCTACAGACTCTATTCGAGGCGTATACAGATGGCTGAATGTGTGCGAGATGGTTCTGAAGCAGGATCTAAGAGATTAAGTGGAAATCCGATTCCACTCCTCTACTCATCACTATGCAGCTCGACAGTACGGACTTTTCATACTTACACCATGATAAAGAAGCTCTATATATGTAATGAAATGTAATGTTATATATATATATATATATTCTGTCCACATTGTGCTTTGTTGTGTAAAATATCTATCTATATATAGTATATAAATAAATATCTATTAGTCAACTATATTAAACTCTCTGCATTCCTTTCTTTTTTTTTCATGTGGAAAAATGAGAACCGGTTTAAGGGATCTTTCAGTGCCTTATCAGTGGTGATTTAGAGTAAATTAATGTTTTGAATGAGAGAGAAAAAAGAAATGTCTCCTTGATTTGTCTCCACTTTATTATCCTTCACCCTGTGACTTGGAACTGAAATGGTCAGAGTTAGACAAACAAACAAAAAAGAAAAGGCCTAATAAACTACAGTGCTTCTCAAAACAACTGAATACTTAATTTTAAAAAATTAAGCGCATATATATATTAAAGATTCATTACACATTTTTTTGTTTAAATTTTGGTCCCATGTCATCTGCTGTGGTTGGTCCACTATGTTTTATCGAGTCTGAAGTCAATGTAGCCATTTAAATCAAAGTCAAATGTATTAGTCAGTATGATGTGCAGTGAAATGCCTAAAGGACTGTTTGTGAACTTAAAAAAAAGAAGATAAGATAGAATAAGAAGAAGGATAGAACATTTTTTCTGCAATAAAAGAAGAGAAAAAAATGCACCAATCTACTAGGAGATTTAAGCACATTTCATTCCTTCGTCTGCTTACAGGCTTTATGGAGATGCTGATTTGCTTTTTCGAGACGATTTATCACCTGCCAACAATACCAGAACTACCACTTACAGGCTTGCTGACCGTGATATTACTGTGATATTACATGATATCTATGGTGCATTGTCAATAGGAAGATGAGAAACACCTGATCCAACAATACAGACGAGCTGAAGGCTGCTATGAAGGCAGTCTGTTCCTAAATAATTCCTGCCATCTTCTCCATGTCTTGCCACACTGATGCAGTAATATGTGCTAAAGGAGCCCTGACCAAGTATTGAGTGTGTAAATGAACATAGGTATCATTTGGAGTTTTGATTTTCATGGGCTGTAAAAAGATTTATTAAGGGAAAAAAAGTAAACGTGTATAAGATGGTGAAAATAAAAAAACAGAAATGAAAAAAAGAAATAAACCATTTTTCTATAATTGGAGTTATAGAAAAATAAGCAACGATGAGGGATGTAAGTTACTCTTACCATCCTGAAGTTGTTTTTCTTTTTACGGAACAATCTTTTTTGATTCCTGTTATACCATGATGAATCATTCTCATTAGAGGAACAGTTATAGTTATACATAACGTGTTCTTAACCTAGTTCCTGTTAGCATTTACATTCAAATTTGCAGAAGCAATAAGGTTTCCAATGTGGGCAACCTCTTCAGGACAGATGAGATATTTGAGGTCTCATTCTCTCTTTCAAGCTCTAGCTTTATTTTGTTACCTATTAGAAAGACGAACTGAAAGGACAATGGATTAGAACTGCTTTTGCCGATCCACCCCAACATCAACTGTAACTAGAAACAGATTACAAATTCAGGGTGTCCCAAAAAATTTGACATAATTTGAAATATGAATATCTGAGTAACAGACGAAATTAAATAAGCTTCATGTTGAAAAAGAATTTTTTTGAAAATCAAAATTCCAACAACATATTCAATCGGATATAGATTTTATAACTGATTTAACGAAGCCTCACAAACGTTCAACACTGCCTGTGACACGAAATGATGTAAAAGATTTTGGGACACCCTTTAAATAAATAAATAAATAGTGTTGTTTATGAAACCTAAAAGTATGTTGTTATTTACATAAATTAATCTAAATCTGTTTTCTGTCTAAATAAAAAAAGACAAGGAATATCAGACTGAAAAACAAACATCACTTTATTCAAATTTCAAATCACTAATTATGACAAGAAACCTTAAATCAGTCCAGCACTATGCATGTTACAGATTCTTTTGAAACATTTAAATTTTATAGTCTTTAAGGTAAAGTGCATACAGGAACGCACCCTGAGATTTGAAGTGAAACCTGAACCTGCAAGGCCGCGAATGATAAAAGAAAAGAATCCTGCGTCCAGAACCCTGAGAGTAAAAGTGATGAGTGCCGGTAATGTCTATATAAAATCACGCTTCCTCTGACGAGTTCAGGGGTTTTACAGATGGGATGTTGCAGTGTGCAGATATCATGCGGACGAAGGAAAGTGGAACTGCATTTATGAACATTTTCATATCATTTTTAAAGCGAAATGCCACGATGTGGATTGTTCTTAGGCTTCCTGTAATCTGCATATTTACAGATATTACATCACTCCACGAGGACACATGAAGTCATGGACTGGAAGTTTGGCTGTTTCCTGTCTCTGACTCGCTCCTGCAGAAAGGAAATATCAGTCACAAATAGAAAACTTGTACCTTTTTGATTTAACACAAATGATCAGTCAAATGTTTTGCACTGGAGCTATAAATCAAAATTGTTTTACTGTCCAAATCACTTTTATTGCAGAATTCTGCCTGATAAATAAAGGTCAAGTAATATTACATGGCACTTATAAAGTACTTACATGACAGAATTAGTGGAAACCTCACAGCTACCTAACAGTTTAAAACAATTCTATAAAATAGAATAAGCTCTATAAAATGCATAAGCTAGCAGACTATAGTTTTCCTTAAAGTAGCTTAACATATGTAAAAAGCTAGCTAGATTGGTAATTAGCTAATGCCACTACTGTTGGTGATTTCAAATAAAACTGACTTTCAATTATATATTAAAAATATATAAACACACACACACACATACATACATACATACATACATATATATA
>JAOVVB010000027.1:15027021-15042992 GCA_028570985.1 Heterobranchus longifilis | reverse complement strand
ACTCTGATATATAGAAAGTAGAGTAGAGTGTTAAAGAGAGTAGTGACCCTTTCAGGATGCGCAGGAGCTGCTGAATTCCTCCCCAGGCCCGGATGTTGGCGCTGCCCTCTGGATCCTGGCACAGCTGGACCAGAACCCAGACTGTGCTCCAGAGCAGCTTCAGATGGTCAGCGTGGAGCATGCTGAGTAGCACGGGGATGCCGTCGCATTCATACACCTGCTCACGGACGACTGGTACGGGGCAGAGAAGACGCAGCAACTCTGCGCTGAGCCTGTGAACACACGCAAACCAACATACAAATGTTTACACTATGTCAGAGATAGAGCAGAGTTATACTGTAATAACCAGGTTCCTATAACACCACATCACAAACCGGTTTAATCCCCTTACACCTCTGAAGCATTTTATCAATAACCATTTAATGCATAGTAGCCATATTTATGTCCAAATCTTTTCAGAAGTACTATAAAGGAATGTAAACCCTGACTTAAAACATAGCTTTCTAAAACAATTAAATTGAAAACTGTTTTTGCTCCAGATTCCACTAATTCCTTTTTGATAAAAAATAACATAAAAAATTCTAGATACTGTAGATGCATATATGGTTATTAAAAATCTGTTTTTACATTTTTGTGTTATTCAACAACCTTAAACTGGAGACTCCTTCCATGAATGCTGAACACACACCACTTTACAAAACATTTCCTATATTAACAACTGATATAGCTGTGTAAGCTTTAGAAATAATAATATATGTAAGAAAGCCGGAAATAATACGCTGTTGTTGCAGTTATTGAAAATCCATTAATACTTTTTAAGTAATTGAGAAAAATAGTGCTTTAAGTCATGGTGCTGATTGGATCTTACCTTTTTGACAGCATGTCATATTCCTGCAAAATCACCAGCAGATTCTCCACAACAGACAGCTCTCCAATTTTCTCTTTGCAATCGAGGCTAAGAAAATCTGTCAGTTGCAGTCCAACAGTGGTATGATGTGTATATTAGCACTGATCCTATATATTTATAAACTCACCTGTCTGCTAAAGTTGTGAGGGCCAGAAGGGCACCTAATAGCACGTTACTGTCTCGTGCCGAAAGCAGCTTTACAAGAGTCTGAGGGTTATAAGGATTGAAAGAACAAACACTTCAGGGTTAACAGTACATCTATAGTGTTAGTGTACACAGCAGCATCTCTGTGAGGCTTAAATACAGTCCTGTGCAAAAGTTTTAAGCCACCTTTCATTTCTGCATAATAAATAAAATTTAATTATGTAGATTCAATTCAAGAAATTGAGAAATTGTGTCTCAGCAGCAACCTCATGTCCTCTCTTGTCTGTTCTAACCACTCAGCATTTAGTGCCTTCAAGACTTCATTAAAATACAAGAATGTCTGGCTCTTTGGAAGCAAAATATGAAGAAATGATGGGTGGCTCAAGACTTTTGCTCAGTACTGCAGGTGTACATCCAGCAAGAACAGAAAAAACTCCATGAATAACTGTTTTTCATAATTACTGTCACAATATGTCACAATAAAAAGGTTACATTCTGATTCATTAACCAACTGGATTATGGATTATACCTTCCATTCACAATCCCACAAAACGCTTTCTAATTTAACCAACCTTATGAGCTTCACACTCAATCAGCCACTTTCTCTGCTCTTCAGCCATGGCCAGTTTTTGACACACATCTACAAGCAAAATTAGTATTAAAAAAAAAGTTTTTTTCTTTCTTTCTTTCTTTCTTTCTTTCTTTCTTTATTTTTTTTAGAAATTAAAATGCTCTTCCTTATGTAGTTTAAGCGCTTCTTACAAGTCATGGTGACGAGCTGCTCGGTTTCCAGTGCGCACTCTTTATTTTCCAGATATGTGCTGCTGACTGAGTCCATGTACTGAAAGAGCAGCAAATACAAGCTGAAAACATTTCCAAAATATGCATAATACATGTCTTATCACACAGATTAAGGAACACAGACACTGTATACAATTGCTTATTATTCATATCAGTCCTTACTTTTATAAGGTGAATTAAGCCATGGAGCTCATGAAACACTTTCTAAAAGAAGAAAGTATAAATTAGGACAATTCAGGAAGCTTACAGTACATTATATATACAACATTATATAACAATTGTTTAAACAGATGCACGCTTCAGTGTAGAAGATATGCAGCGACTGGAACAAACACTAACTCCGCCTTCGTGGTTTCAAATGAATGTTCAGCCTTTATTGAGCGTGTTGTTGCTCATAGGAGAAAATAACTCATACACAGTACTGTATCTTTAATATAATAACTATGATTTCAAAAACAAATATGTGTTAATGCTTTCTGCTTCTTTCCGCAGCTATTTTTTCCACAGTTCCAACCAGAACACCCCCTACCTAAGCTTTTGCCCTTTATGTTCTGTATTCGGTCTTATATTCTGTCTTATAGGTGTTTATTTATAGACATTTTTGGCGAGGAAAAGACTTTTTTAGCAACTCTGAGAGCATGGCATCAAGCTTGGCATTAGCTACAGAGCGAAATCGGGAAAATGCTTAAGTGTGACAACTCCGAATAAGGTTTACAAAACATGATCAAGATTAATGTGGAAAAAATCAGTGTGAACTCTTTGGTTGATGGTTTTGTTAGTAAAGGACCTACTGTACTCATTGCTGCGTTCTGGCCTTATCAGAGACAAAAGGCTAACTTTAGGCACCAAGTAACTCAAAACAGTATGACCTTGGATTGTGAGATGAGCAAAAATGTTTAATAAATTTTAACTTGATAAAGGAGCGAGCTCTTGCAAGACAAGTAGTATGTATACGCTTTATCTGCCGAGCGCCATGTGATCACAACTGAGCCAATGGATCTTCTCTCTCTCTCTCTCTCTCGTCTCCCTCACACCAGCCATGATGCTTTTCAAAGCTAAAGTGAAGGTAAATTTGTTTTATTTTTACCTTATATTTTGTATTAATTATTTTTATATGGATATTTTTAGGTTGTGGAACGAATCATCACAATTTCCATTATTTTTTTCTGTGGAAATTTGCTTTGATATACAAGTGCTTAATGAATTACAAGCACGTTTCCGGAATGGATTGTTCTCACAATCCAAGGTTTAACTGTATTAACATTCCCCAATAGTACGAAAGGTGTTTAAGTCAAACTGGGACTTTTGATTGTGCAGAATACAAGAGCACAATTGTGAGATTAAAAACTGCCTTTATTTCTTTATATAAATCCCCTGCTACACTAACGCACTTATCCCAGTGTTTCACTAGTGCTTAAATACCATCAAGGTAGAAGGTTTTCTTAATATGCCAGAGCCATGATCGGACTGTTTGCTTCACGTCTGAAATGCTGACCTCGCAGGAACTCCTTTAATGGCACAAACATGTGAAAATGGCTTGGAGCAAGTTCAGGACTGTATGGGGGATGTGGCAGTAACTCCCAGCTGGGTTCCTGTAATGTGCAAGTGGTGCAGTGGGCAGTAAAAAAAAAAGAAGGCCTTTGGTAATCAAACCATTAAAGGAGTTTCTGGGAGGCCAGCATTTCAGACATGAAGCAGGCAGTCCAGTGAAGAATCTGTGTACTGAGAAAACTTTCTACCTTCATGGTATCAAAGCAGTAGCGAAACTCGGGTACATTAGTGTAGCAGGCGATTATATATTGGAATAAAGGGAGTTTTTAGGCCAAATTTAAGATTCATACCTGGTAACGAGGCTCTCTTATAAACAATCTTAGGCAGATGAGAACTTGGAGGATGTTTTCCGATGATGAATGGTCCAGCCACTCACTGTAACACAATTTCACCAAAAAAAAAAAAAAAAAAAAGAGACAAGATAAGTCCTAAGTGCTTTACAGTAAGGCCTTCATATAATGTGTTTGTGTATTTGGGAACCTGCAATTGAGTCGGTTTTTGATCAGGGCGGTGAAGATGTCTGAGAAGAGACTGTGATGAGCATGTCCAGAGAAATGCCTCTGTTCTCTGTACTTCATGCTGTAGAAAGATATAGTTTCATCAGTTATGCTATCATAGATCCCAAGTTTGGAATGGGTAAATTCTATTCTCTAGGGAGGTATTTCGAGCGCTGAGGGTGGAGTAGTTTGGGATGGTCCAAGGCTGCCTCCCTTGGAAAATTTGGCAAATTTAGCTCACTTAGGTTCCCATTTCTTACTTTTTAAGGCACTTTTAAGGCAAATTATGCACTACCACCAATGAGGTATAGTACATAAGTTTTTGTACTTTGTTATTGTGTTTAAGTATTTTTGTAACTTTGTACTTTCACTGTGTATTAACAATATTGGGAATTTCCGACAAGTTGTCGTGACATTAATGTTGACAGTGCAGTACTGTATGTAAACTTCTGACCATAACTATATACATAATTCAGTTCGCCTATAAAAATGATACAGTATAGTCAAACATTCAAGACTCAGGCCACTAAAGGCCATGTAAGAGATACACAGTGGTTGTTTGATATACATAACATTATGATGAATTTTGATTTTGTTAATAGATATGCCATAAATAGTATCAGAACTACTCACCTGAACTTTTCAAGCTCTGCTGTCTCTGCTGCTGTGTACCTCATATGCTTCCTGTTCTCATTCACCTGCGGAGAATTCTGCAGCTTTCTGCCCTTGTACTGATTTCCTGTAGCCTAGTATAGATGAACAATGTCAATATGACTTGCAACATGACACGTCAAAGCATTAGGACAGGATCTCCTGTCCATTTATTTGTACCTGCTGCTTAGAAAACAGGGCCGAGACAAATGAAAGAAGCCGCCGCAGATCAAGAATCTCTCTGAAAATAAGAAAAACGTCAAGCAAGACCGAATAAAAAATAGTTTTCCAAGAAACACATATTATAAGGCCTTACTTTTCTTTATTTTTTGAAAATGTTCTATCAAGTGTTTTCGCTCGTCTATCTGGAGGTGGCATTTTGGAAATTGTCGTTCCTCTTTCATCCCTGCAGACAAAACATTATGCATTTCATGTTCAGTGCATGTTCAGTCAAATCAAAGTTGCATGGTTATGGAAAGTAAGACAAACAAAAGAACATAACTCTGACATCTTCTAGACACATGGAATATAGAAATCATGCTTACATTTGTACACAAACCTACTTTGCCTGCTTGTGCCATTTGCCTAATTATGTACTTGCTTTCTAGAATGTTTACAAATCAAATCAGGACTTGTGTCAACACCATTTACAGGAACTCGGCTGGGAGTTATTGCCACATCCCCCGTACAGTCCTAACTATGCACCAAATAATTTTCATTTCTGTTTGTGCCATTAAAGGAGTTCCTGGGAGGCCAGTGTTTCAGATGTGAAGCAGGCATACTGAGAAAACTTTCCACCTTGATGGTATCTACTGTAGGTAAAACACTGGGATATGTGCATTAGTGTTGCAGACGATTATATAGAGAGAAAAAGGTAGTTTTTACTCTCATAACTCCATGATCAAAACTCACGATTTAGTTTGAACGCCCCTTATGATTAGCACACATGCATATTTTCAAATTTTGATATTTGCATACTTAATACCATCATATCATGTCACTAAAACCAATTTTATAAGCAAAAAAAAAACAAAACATTTTTTGAATATTTTTGGATATTTCTCTAAATAATTAAGTAAAATAAATAAAATAAAGGCTAAATAAATAACTAAAAACAACAAGTAAATTAAATAAAGACATATTTTAAATGAAGACATATTTTAGATGTATAAATATTAAAACAAACAAATAAATAAATAAATTACATATTTAAAAATAAATATTAAAATGTAATAAAATAAATACAAAATAATTAACAACGAAAAACATATACTAAATTGAATTAAGACATTTTAAATAAAGACATATTTTAAAATAAATATTAAAACTAGATAATAAATTAATAAATAAAAGATATTTTAAAATAAAATTATAATTAAATAAAATGAAGACAAATAATTAACAACTAAAAATAACTACATAAATGATATAAAGACATATTTTAATAAATACATATATTTTAAAATAAATAAATAAATAAATAAAAGACACATATTTTAAAATAAAGTTTCAAATTAAATAAAGACAAAAAAAAAAAAACAAGGAAATTCCTTGAAAAGTTATTAAAGCTACAGATGACATACGCTACACTTTCCTACATCCAGACTAGTACACATAATTCACATTCATACATAATGTCAGTTTATTTAATACACTTTTGTATGTACGTGTAAAACACTTTATTTATAATCTCCAAACAGTCACAGGAATTAATTTAGTCCGGAGAGTCTAAAGGCTAAATGTTAAATTGGTAAATAATTAATTACTAACAGCATAAATAGAGCACACAAAGTTCTCCTGCAAGCTGTGCCGCATCTCTCACCTGTTTTTATCGAAAACACCCGCGGCCATTTAGGAGTTTTAATCTCAAGGTCGCAACTTAATTGTCAAAATGCAGTCAACATAACAACAGGCGCGCGCACGAACCGGAAGCTCCAGTATTCCGAGGTGCACAAGAGAGAACCAATCAGAAGGCGCGATGGTGCTGCCTGCAGCGTTACTATGGGGACGCTCGACGCTGCAGCGCGCGCACCGTCGGGCGGTTTATACATTATATATGTTATATAAGTTTTTTCATTTATATAAGTAATATAATGTTTTGGTAGATTAACAGCGTAATTTTAAGAAATGAGGAAGGAAGACGCAGTTGCAGGTTGACAAAAACTTTAACGGAGAATAAAATAATTAAAGTAGCAGTTGTCAGGTGATCAGCAGTTAAACATGAACAAGACAAGAGACAGAAGTTTATAAAGAGGAAATGGGGCATATGGCACCATGGCATAGTGATTAGTACTGTGGAAAACATGCAGAAAATTGTGTGTATGTGTGTGTGTGTGTGTGTGTGTGTGGTGCATTTGTTCCCATTTCTTTAATTTAATCTACATAATTTAATTTTATTTAATTTTGCACAATACTGTAGCGATAACCATGCACACACATGTATTTTTCCATTAGATTAAACATATTAACTGTTGCACCAACTGCATTTTTTAAGGAAAGAGGATGTTTCCTTGACAGATACAGGGTACAGTGTGTAACAGACACTTTTGACTGTATGGATAATCTCCTATAGATAATCTATTATAAGAGTGTAAGGCTTATTTTTAATAAATAAATAAACAAATAAATAAATAAACTTGGCATCTATTAAAGTACTGGAGTTGTTGAGGAAATCATGATGATTTCATTTGTGTGTGCCATAGGTCATCAGTAAATGCAGTGACATGTCAGAGTTAGCTAAAGTAAACTAAATTAATTGTGCAATCATTATGAAAATTGTAGAACCTGAGGTCAGAAGTTTATACACTCATTATAAACATGAATGACATGGCAACATTGGGCTTGCAACGCTTTTTTTAAACTGCTTTTTTAATTGGTGTTATTCCTTTATCTTTAATACAAAAATTTTGTTTGCAGAATTTGTATTTATTATAATTATTATTACAAATAGATGTTGGGCAATTCGTTCTGCCTAAAAACAACAAAAAAAAGACGTGCCATCGCCATGACATCCGTGTTCATGATGAGTGCATGTAAAGTGTATGTATAGTACTGTGCAAAAGTATTGGGCCAACTGTCATTGCTTCACATTTTGCTTCTAAATGTATCTTGTACATTTCTTTGTATTTTGAAACAGTGTGGAGAAATAGTTCTCCTGGATGACTTTTTGGCTTGCCTCTACCACATTTTGTCATGATCACACAAATTAATTAAGTTCTTAGAAGCTAACATTTTCTGTAATTGAACCAACTGTTTTGAGACCACCATACTACATATATGAAATAATACTGTTCCACTTGCAGATCAGACGCAGCAATGCGTTCACATAAAGCAACAATGCTTTATGTATTCTCTGTCAAAGCACTGTCCTGAGCAGGAACATTCTGTAGACTTTTTTTCCCCACATACATTTACTGTAATACTTTGAGAACACAATATCCTTTTAAGTTCAATAGATTTATGTTTCCTGAGATTCCTTTGAAAGAGTAAATGTAGACACAAGTGATCGATCAGCATGCACATGAAACTGTTTGTTCTGCTTTCTAACTTTCCGTTAAAATGTTGATGTTACCTTAGTGCATCAACAGCTTGGAAAGAAAAAAAAGAAAAAAAAAGCCAGATGACAGTGTTTTAAACTAAACAGGACGTTTCCGTGACAAATTTCTTAGAAACTCAGGAGCCAGTTGGCAAAAAAATAATAATAAAAAATGGTAGGAGTGTAAGGCAAGAAAATATATATTTTTTACAACAACAACAACAATAATAATAATAAAATATTAAATATTACTGTATATATATATATATATTTGTGGAGAAACTAACTATCGTACTATAGACTATGTGTCTCAAGTCTAATGCTAAAACCAAAGCAATGTAAGCTTTTATTTTAATTTTATTACTTTTTTTTTCTTCCAATAAGGCAGCAAATACATGCACTCTCCTTTCTCTCGCTCTCTCTCTCACTTCCTCTCTCTTTCTCTTGGCCCCCGTGAAGCTCAGCTTGGTTCTGTCTCTTCTTCCAACACAAAAGAATACCAATAAAAAACTTCATACTGAGCCACAGGTGGAAAGCATTATGTGTTACCTGCTGGCTGCACCCACCTCTCTCCATCTGCAGTCACGCTGATAATCCTGCACAACATGGGTTCCATAACACTGGTCTTGTGGGGATGAGCACCCCTTTTCTTGATGCATGGATGGAAGTGAGACAAAGGGAAAGGAAGAGAGAGAGGGACTGCCTGTTCTTGGGATAGGTCACCAAATGGCTCTCAGCCAGCTGGACAGTGGCACTAAACCTACTTTGTTGTTTTGCCTGGTAACAAACTGCTCCAGCACCACAATGTTGACTTTCTCTCATGTATGATGCTCTCCTGCCTGTACGAGCCAGACTAATGCTCAACAACAACGCACCTTAAACAGCTGGCTCATGCTGCAGCGCCATTTTCACAGTACCACTCTGGGCATTGGTTCAGTGGCTGTAGCACCCATGGCCTGGACTAATTTCTGTAGGCTTGGTGGATGGTAGCAAGAAAGCGAATAATATCAGTGAGGGGCAAGGTGATGTATCTTCCTCACTCCCAGTTCTGCCATCAGTGGTTTGAGGACAGAAGAACAGGAAGCAGGCTGTGTGTCTCGATTGTGAACTGTATTTATTGGTTCTCAGTGAGGCAGCAATCTCTCTCTCTTTCTCTCTCTAAGTTCAGCTCAGCTCAGTCTTGCCAAAAAAAGGACACAAATAAATAAACTTCATAATGGGGTTTTGGGTCATTGTCCTGTAGGAAAACTCTGTATTTCCATGTTTCAACCATCTAGCTGATGATATGAGGTTATAATGAAGAATCGTGAGTTAGTCCTCCTTCTTCACTATCCCATCTATTTTATGTAGTGTACCAGTTCAAGTGGCAGCAGAACAGCCCCAAAGCATGATGCTACCACCACCATGCTCAACAGCTGCTACAATGTTCTTGGATTGAATGCTCCTCCTTTACCCCTTCAAACATACCTCAAAATGTCAACATGGTCAGTTGCAAACTGTAGTCAAGCTTGATTGGGTAGATATTAATGCAGGGACTTTTATCTTAGATGGCAGCCTTTTAGTTCATAGTAATGTAAGACTTGCTTGACTGTAGACAGTGACAGCAGTGTTTCAGCAGCTTCAAGTTGTTAGTTCCTGGGTTGTTCTTGGTCATTGGTCACCAATTTCCTCTCAGCTAAGGGTGACAGTTTGTGCTTCAAGTTCATGGTAGCCCTGTGCCGTGATGGTTCCTGGGTTGTCCCAGACCATCTGAAATGAAGCTGAGGGGGACAGTTTGGGTCTTCCTCTAAATCTTAGTCCACACCTCCAAATAATATGAACTTACAATGTTTCAGCTGATCTTTAAATCTAAGATTGTCTAGATATGGCTCTTTGTGACTTGTGTAAATCTACCATGCTTTTTTTTCAGATCTACTGAACTGAACTCTTTGGACTTTCCCATTTGTTGCCAAACAAACTTTTTTTTTTTGATGTTGGCACAGAAGCTACAAGCTAAAGTCAATTATGAACACTAATGAGAATTTGATAGGTCTTGGGCTCAGCCAATTAAAAGACATTTCGGGACTTTCAGCACTGAATTAATGATCTAATTGGGTATATGCATATAAACTGTATTTCCTTTATGAGTAATTTTGACCCTATTCTAAAGCCGAAAATAAACCCAAAATATGTTTTAAACTCTTGGGGTTGTTTGTTAAATTCTTGTTCTGCTTTCTCACTTTCAGTTCTGCAGTTTCTCAAAAACATTTTAGGGTTGTCATAGCTGCTTTGACGGGAAAAAAAGCAAGCAAAATGACATTATTTTAAGGAACGTTTCCTTGACACTGTAGAGTGCTGTGTGTATCAGAAACTTGCCTGTTAAGAAAATATCATCTGTAGGTGCGCAAGGTAAAAAAAAAAAAACAATAATAAAATAAAACAATGTGTGACATCACCATCATCATCATCATCATCATCATCAACATCAAAAACACAACATCAAAATCAGTGTATTGCAGCATGTTACACATTCGGAACCAGTTTGAAAAGTTTGGACACACCTTCTAATTCAATGTTTTTTTTAAAATTTATTTTCTATTCTAGAACAATACTGAATTCTTTTCCCCCCTAAACTATGAAATCACACATATGGCATGAGGCAATTAGGTATCAAAACATACAGTCAGGAGTTATCTAAAGCACTGTTCTGGATCAGTTCTGGCAAGAACAGTATTCAAGTCAAGTGCATTTGAAAAAACCCATTAAGCACCATGATGTTCTGGCTCTCATGAGGATCATCCCAAGAAAGCGAGACCAAAACTTACCTCTTTTGCAGTTACCTGTCTCATAAATCACCAATTAATATCACCCAGATTAAAGCTGTTATGAAGGCTTTACAGAGCATAAGTAAGAAACACATCTTAATATCAACTGTTCAGAGGAGATTATTGCATTTTTTGGATGCATTCAATGTAGAAAGAAATAAAATCAGGAAAGACCATGGGATTAGTAAAGTAGTTGACTGTAGAATGTGTAGAATTAAACCAGTCTTAAAACATTGAAGATATTACAGTGAGGTTCATATTTAAAACCTGTTAAACCTGTTTTAATCTAATAATAGACTAGTTATGTAATATAGTTATAGACTTATTTATCCCTTGTTATTATCTAGTAGATACTGTACATATCTAACCTAACAACGTAATGGAGACCACTAGAATGGAGAAGTCTTAAAAATGGGCTGAGCTTTTGGTCTTTTGACCCACTTGACATAAAAGAGCAAAAGGTAGATTTCTGCCACCACAAACAAGTGAGCAACCCAACAGTGAAGTCACTTCACAGCTTTTCAAGGTAAGTGATGCCTGTGAATGATCTGGTTTGAGTCTGTAAAAGTGTTATAGTTTCACTTCGTTCGGTCTGTCACTGTCAGCGTGTTCTTGTTGCCACTACAGTGTCATGTGATTATAAATAATTGAAGTAAACAGATTTAGACATTGTAAACAGCACTAAAGGTATTGAGAGGATATTCAGTATAATCAGTCAACAACAATACTGGTATGAGCAACAGGATTGTGATTAGGTTTTCTTTACAGAGAAACAGAATCTACAGAATCCAGTAATATTATCCTCTGATGACTTATGTCCCCTAAACTCCTGAATGTATTCCAGGTCTAATAAAGTGATTTGACACCCTACACTGTGTTTTATTACATAATAATATGAATTGAAGGTGTAAATTTTTGCAGTATAAACTTCTAGTCTTCTTTTTTTATCTTTAAGTCACTTTTACTTGTTTAATACGTAACTTGATTTCTTGTGTTGTCCAGTTGTTCGATCAGACTCCAGTAATGGATAGATTTGGCACATTGAAGCTCTTCATTGCAGGTAAAGTAACTTCACTAATCAGTTCTATGAAGTGGAAGGGTGAAAACCCTAAATTGCAGTTTTTTTCTGTTTTAAATACAGTACACTTTGTCTATAATAACCACTTCCTTACCACTACCTTAACCACTGTTAACAACCATGGTAAGTGGGGAAAAGCAGTTTTGAATGCACACAACATAGAGGAAACCTGAAGTGGTTGAGCCACAATAGCACAAAAACTCTTGTAGAAAACCTCTAACCTCAGATTTCAGCTTATGACTTGCAGGAAATGGTGTGGTCTTTTGCTGTTTTAACCCATCTGTAACTCCTTCAAGCCTGACCTCTGTCATCAACTCAACATTGTGCATTGGACATTTTTATTTTTATGGCATAATTTAAACTATTCAAACCAGCCTGTCTAGATTAGCTTCATCATTGAAGATGGCAGCAGAGAAACAAAATTGGAGTAAGCTTGTTGTTGGAGCAGCTTAAAAATATATTTAAAAAAATGCTTTGGCCTCTCCATCAAGGCTCACATAACTGACTGATTGGACACTGGAATAAATTGGCAGAAGATCCTAAATGCATAATCCCAGTTTATTTCATGTTGTAACTCTTTAAATGTCGAAAATTTAATGGGGCGAATACTTACAAATATAAAATATGCTGCAGCTAGTTTGAAGATTTATTATTTAAATATTAAAAAGCGGGCCTAAACTGATACTTGAGTTTGAAAGTGTGGATACACCCATACGCAGGATGTGTCAGATTTGACACCTAATATCTTCACTGTGGAAATCAAAATTAGAAAGTTGGATACTTATGGAAAATCAGTTTCAGACAGTTTGCACAGACAGGACGTTGGCTATTTGTCTTAAAAAACGGTAATGAGATATTAGTGAGCACTAATGCAAACAGAAAAACATTTTTGATTTTGCACTCATGATTCATGTGGAAAACGATGTTTTGTTTATTTATAGGACAAAAGCAAAAAAGCAGAAGTTGTGTTTGTATAAATGTATCATTGTGCGATTTGTATGTTTTTAATACACTTTACATAAAATGCCAGCATTGTAAACCCTTTATATAGGAATCTTATTAAAACTTTACTGTAGTTAACGTGTTTAATCTCCAGTGGCTCAATAATACTTGTTTGTAGAGCCATGTAAAATCTACACATTATAACAAACTGCTTGTGAAAAAGCTTTTAATGACTCCTTAGATTGTGGTTGCACCTTTGATGAAAATAAAACAGTTTTAAGCTATTTTCTTTATATATGATTTTATAAACAAAAAATGCTTTTCATTTCAATTACCACATATGACTTTTTTTCCCCTTATTTTTATTTTCAGTACAGGCTGTGAAATATAGACAAATATGGAAAAAAAATTAAAGTCTGATTTTTGCTGCATAGTATGTACGTTAAAATGCATTTATAATTTATAAATCCTAGTATATATTCTATTAGCTGCTCCTGTACACAGGTAATGGCAAAAACTATTATACATGATGTTTTAATACTAAAAAAACATATTTATAACTTATGTTATACTCAGACCTACTGAAACATGCAGGCCACCATAAAAAAGTTTTGAATTATGAGATTAAGAAAAAAATACATAATTCTGCGATAAAAGTCAAAATACCAAGGTAGAATTTTGACTTTAAAGGGCAGGATTTTGATATTAAAGTCAGAATTTTGTGTTTAGAATTCTCAAAAAAAAGGCAGTATTTTAAGATTAGATTCAGGATTCTGAGATTAAAGTTATAATTCTGAGAAATATTTTTTAGCGACCACAATCCTCTTCCATAGAAACAAAACATAAAACCAAACAAGTATATACTGTAACAATCATGCAATCTGTCCAGAGTATGATTTCAGTTTATAATTAAAGTTATGAAAGTTTTCTCCAAATGCTGCACTGCTAACTGTTAGATGCAAATCTGTATAAGCCATGAGTTATGCTTTCTTCTTTATAAACAAAAAAAATAAATAAATGTCCATTTTATCTTCTCAGTTTCACTGCTAGTTGGTGTGTGTCACTGCTGGTGGGTGTCTGTGCATTCAGTCAATGCCGTCAGGGGTAGCTGCGTGTTGGTGCCGTGCCGCACTGTGGCTTACAGTAAAGTCGCCTGGTACAAGTATGTGAGCAGAGGATACCCAACTGTGTACTCAGATGACCACAATAAGATATTAAGTGAGTTTAAGGGGAGGACATCAGTCCCAGGAAGTGCGTCTGCCGGAGACTGCAGTTTAAGGATTGACAACGTCCAGTACCAAGACATGGAGGTGGGCCTGTACGTATGGGTCTGGGATAGGGATGGGTACAACAAAGGATTCTATGATGATCATCAAGTCATCAAAATAAATGTCTGTGAGTATAAACATATTATACTGTATATATTAGGGATATAACCAGTAGGGATACAAATCACAAGGTACCAACTGCCACAATATCATTGCAATACCTAGGTGCTGATTCAATTTAAATTGTGTTTCTGTAAATATTGCGATTTTATAAATATCCTGCTGCTTTCTACAGATTTTTTTCTCAGATTTTTTAACAATTCGTACTGCATGCCAATGTGTAATAGTTTAGAGTGCACCATATGTAGAATGTTATAGGAACGGTGATGTTCTACCACCTCGAATGCAAACAAATAGAAATAAAGATTTTATGTTAAACAAAGATTTTCAAGTCAGGTGATAAAGACGAGGCGGCACGGTGGTGGTGTGCTTAGCTCTGTCACCTTGCACCTCCAGAGTCTGGGTTCGATTTCCGGCCAGGCTGGATTTCCGTCTCTGTGTGCATGGAGTTTGCATGTTCTCCCTGTGCTTGCTGGGTTTCCTCTGGGTACTCCGGTTCCCTCCCATCGTCCAAAGACCTGCAGATTAGGCTAATTGGCATTTCCAAATTGACCATAGTGTGTGAATGAGTGTGTGAGTGTATGTGTTGTGCCCTGCGATGAATTGGCACCCTGTCCAGAGTGTACCCAACCTCATGCCCTAAGTCTCCTGGGATAGGCTCAAGCCCCCCTATCCCCCCGATTAAATGAGTGAGAGTGAGTGATAAAGGCTTCACATGTGCCATTCATAGCAGTCATACAATAGAGTAGACAGTAGACATAGTTGGTGGGTGGGAATTGCTATCATTGTGACAGTTGTTGTTGTCAAATGATAAATTTTACAAACACATTTTCTTTTTACAGTAAATCCTACATCACCTCAAATATCTGTTGAAAGGAAACAGATTGAGGGAAAGACTTTTACTGCAACATGTAAATTCCGCCATTCCTGCCGCTTATCTTCACCAACGATTAAGTGGCACGGAGCGGGTCTTATTTCTAACACACTGTCTGACCCAAAGGAATCGGCAGGATTATGGGAAACTCAGGGAACTGCTACGTTCAGAGTAACTCAGGACACAAGTCTCAGCTGCAGCAGCTCTCTCAGTGGAACATCTTACTCAAGTATTTCAGTTTTGATTAATGTCTTGTGTAAGTAAAGTTTAGAAGAATGATTTCACATTAGATAAAAAAATTTAAAGCTAAGTTAAAAAAATCTTTAACATTTGCCTTCAATCGTTAAATCGTATCGAATGTATGCTGTATGCTGTACCGAATATACTGTAACACAGCTAATATTCAACAAAGTAGTCAAAACATTCTTGTTAAATATGTCAAACCTATGATGCAAACCTATGTTAAGTCTTTGAAAATATATGTTTATGACTTTAAGATCTTTGATTGAATTGTATTAAGAAAGGCAGAAAATGTTTTGTAGGATATAAAAATTATGCTGAATTCATAATCACACTTGATTATTAACATCAGATGCACCCAGGAATGTAAGAATAGAATACACAAGAAGCAGCACTGTAGCTGAGGGTAACGCGATCTCACTTCAATGTACCAGCAACAGCAACCCTGCAGTCACAGACTATGAGTGGGTCGTCACCCAAACCACCACCACCACCCGCTACAGAGAAAATCCTCTTGTCCTTCAAAATGTCAGGAGAGACACGTCTGTTTCCTGCAGCG
>JAOVVB010000027.1:14989922-15002920 GCA_028570985.1 Heterobranchus longifilis | reverse complement strand
CTCATATTACATATCTGTGTCTTATTTATTCATAGAGTTATTTATTTCATCATGTCCTATTTATTTATTTAATTTTGTACACTTTGAAATTCCATACTCTATAGGCATGTATCATTTCTCTGTAACAAAATAGTTGATTGGATGATCACTATAGATTCTCAGTAGTACCATAGGGCGCTCAGTATGCACAGGAAGTTATGCTCTGCAGGCTGCCGTCATGGAATGCTCCATGGCCAATTGACTGATTTACAAATTTGTGTGATATTATCTTGGACAGAAAACCCAAGGTTGACCACAAGGTCACGCGATGGTCATCTGGCCAGCAACTTATTGAGCGTAAGCCATTTGTCTGAGCAAGAAGTTCAACTTCAATCATTTTTCCCCATTTTTCAGAAACATATTTTCCCCCTCTTACAGTATGATTCAACCAGTTAGGCCTGTGCTTTTTTATGCGAAATGTGTTTTGCTCACATCAGTGATTCAATTTATTACATATAATATATTTCCAGGTGAAACACTTGCATCATAATGGCCAGCAGTGTGCATCTCGCTGCCTACATTATAACCTTCTTAATCGGCCTTCCAGCTAATAACCTGGCCATGTATGCTTTCATTATGAAGCTTGTCAAAAAGCCCACATCCACAGATGTCCTCCTTCTGAACCTAACTCTCTCTGATCTCCTCTTCCTGTTTATACTACCACTGAAGATGTACGGTATGAAGAAGCATCAGGCATGCAGTAATACCTCTCCTAGTACGTGTGTGCTATCATGTCATGTCATGTTTTTCTCAGCCCCATCTGTCAGCTCTCTGTTGCTGATGGCTATTAGCATTGACCGCGTCTTGGCGGTGGCTTTCCCAGTGACCTACAGGAAATTTCGCAAGATTCTCTAAGCCATCATTGGCAGTATTTTTCATCTGGCTGTTCAGTGGCGCACACTGCACAATTGTGTTTTTTGGCATCTATATGGGAAATGACAACAGCACTACATGCAACCACACCTGCTATGAGAAATTTAGCAATCACAAGCAAAGCGTTGTACTTCCAGTGCGCCTGACGTTATTTATAGTTCTATTTTTTATTCATTTAGCTATATCCATGTTCTGTTACCTTGACTGCATCTGGATCCTTTACCATAAGCCTTGCATTACACAGGAGAAGAAGCAGAGGGCCATCGCTGGGTATCTTGATGGTCTACTTGATTATTTTTATGATGAAGCAGTGATCAGAATATTCAGATTTCAAGTTGTGTATGTTTTTAAGTAAAGTCTTCTCCAAGACCAGAGAATGATTTCACTTTCCATTACGCTGCATTGCACATACACACATATAGTCAAACAGTGTAACCACTATGAGGGGTGTTCAATTAAACTGGGACTAGTGATGAATTTCTGTTGATTAAATGCGTTGAACCGGTTGACATTTACAGAAGACTTCAAGCTCAGTATGGTAATGACAGAGGCAGTAATATATTATTATGGATTTAAAATGTTTTAAAGAAGGCCGTACATCTGTGAATGATGATCCCAGCTGAGATGACTTGGAGCACACTGCAGTTGGTCCCATGACCATTCAGCCAGTGGAACAGCTGATCCTTAAAAAAATCGACATATAACTTAAGAAAGAAATGCATCTGTCTGTGGGACCTGTCCACACAATCATTCATCAACACCCATTGCTCATTAAAGAAACTTTTCTGGGAGTTATTGCTACATCCCGTGTACAGTCAATTTTAGGCCAATAAAGGAGTTCCTGAGGGGCCAGCATTTCAAACATGAAGCAGGCAGTCCGATCATGTCTACAACATTCTACTTTGTTATCCAAGCACTAGTGAAATGCTGGGATTTGACTTGAACCAGGATTTCAACTGTTAAAAGTTTACTTTTAAGTTCCAAAAACCTCCAACTTTTTTCAGGTCCATATTCCATGTATTGATTGTGGTTTTGTTATAATAAATCAGTTGTTTCTCATTTTTTAAATTATTGCTAGTTTTGACCAAGGAAGCAGCCCACGTGTTTTTGATGTTCAGGCAAATTTTACATAATTATAATAATAAAGAATATAAAACAGTCAGTAAAAAAATTAATAGACTGATCATTTATTCTGCTCAAAATCTGCCCATATTGAATGCAATATAATATCTTATCTCTACATCTTTCACTTTTTCAATGTTGTTCTCACTGAAAGGAAAGTGCAGAATCATTTGTCAGAGTAAAACAGGCAAACCCATTCATTTCAGAACATCTGAAATGATTTTCTACAATTTGTTCTGTGATGTTTACTTTGTTTACATTTACTTTGATGTTGGTAAATAATTAGATTTTGCTGGAAAGAGGTTTCCTAATTGTTTATTCCTGTCCTTTCTATACCATTAATATATAATGCTATAGGATACTATAATATCTAGCAGTGTTCTGACAACATATTCTATTTCAGTACGAATTCTTTTTTTTCTTTTTCTTTCTTTTTCTTTAAATCCTTTTTATCCTTCTAGCGTGATCCAGCGACTCGCCTGCTCTCGTGCATCCTGTAGGCACACATGTAAAAGATACCTGCAATGCGAGCACAAAAGAAAACAATTGAAACATTGATGGTTGTCACAAAACATGGCATTTGTAATTAATGTTTACATATTTTCCCACCTGCGAAGAAGGTCATTAGCATAGCAACCCAGCCGAGTATGTAGGACCAGGAAAAGCGCCAGTCGCCAAAGCGCTTTCCCAGGAAGTTCACGGTAACCCCGGTGTAGATCGCCATGGCCAGGAAAACAAACAGAGCTAAAGAAGATATTAGATTTTAGTGTCTGATGCTCACAATTAGCTCCCTGTATCGCCCTAAACTAAAATATCTGCAGGCTGAGGTTAATTTGTAACAGTCTGGCCCTTCTTGGCTAACTGACCTGAGTCATCTATACAGTTAGACATCTGGATTCCTCAAGGGGATGGGGTTTGACTAAGATCCATTTCTAAAATTTTCCTTAAAATCTTAAACTCGTATTCAGGGTTAGCAACCTATGTTAAAGAGTTACCTCCTCAACGTGTTCAGTTTGTACAAACTAACTCTTAGTTTACGACTTTTTTAAATAGATATGACAAAGAGAGGGTTTAGTAATAGCATGTTCACTTTAAACAGTTGTTATTTCTCAGCTGCTCTGGTCAAGGGGTCAAAAAAGCAGACCATCTGATCCATGTTTTGGTCTTTGGCTGTGAATAGAACCCAGGCCTTCGGCATGGCAGGTGATCAAACCCATCTGAGTTTTTTTCCCCCAAAGTTTGCATGGGAGCACACAATTATATATAATTCTCCTTCTTTAGAACTAAGCGGCTCAAACCTCCTCCAACATAACAATGTCCCAAATAAGCACATGGTTTGCCAAGGACACAAAGGAAAAACTCCACTGACCCTTTTTGGGAAAAACTGAAATGCCAACTATCTCCCAGACTCCACCCAATATCACTGAATGACCTCACCAATGTTTTTGTGGCTAAATGAACACAAATCCCCAAAAGCTACACCTCTAAATCTATTGGAAAGCCTTCTCTAAAGTGTAACAGTTTACAATAATGTAAACCTTTGCATTATTGTGTATTTCTAATGTCTGTATATTGATGTGAGGTTTACATATTTTATCACTGAATAAAAGAGGAACCCTTTATGGGGCAAGATGGCTGTTTTTCTCTTTGAACAATTTCAAATGAAGAATGTGTTAAGAGCAGATATGGAACTAACTCGAAACAAAAAACATGATTCCTGCAGCAAAGGAACGACTGAATCTCTCAAATCCAGAGAAGTGGGTGAAGGAAAGAATGCCGGCGATGATTCCTGCGAAGCATGACATCGATGACAGGATCATGAAGGCCCTTGTAGCGTTCCAGTATGCTACAGCAATTGCAAGAGAGAAAAACAAAAAGAAGGATAAGACTTTATTAACCTGATGCTTTATATAGTATTTTTAGAACTGGTGTGAAATGCAAAAAAGTTGCAAAATAACTTATGAACATGTTTTATTCTTTTTACACCTCAGCAAACTTACCAATACTTCCAATATTCTATTCTTAAACAATGCCATTTTGTAGTTTATATCTATTAACTGTCGCATTTCATTAAATCTAATTTAATAGCTAACTGATCCAGTCTGACTTACCGATACTGTCCGTCTGCATGTAGCACTTGCCCGACATGCAGTAACGCCACAGGCCCTGGTGAGCGAAGCCACCTGATAGCCGATACTGCATCCAGTAATCAGTGGCTGTGGACAGCACCAGGAGGACATTGGCCACGATGGCACAGAAAAGACCTCCTCCCATGAAGCTGTACATCCTGACTGACGCTCACGACACTACACGCAGATCAGAAGGCAGAGTTAGCAAGCAGAATTTATACATCTTAGCAGCAAAAACACATATGGCATACACCTGCAGGGGTGTGGAGCTTTACTGCAAATGACCTACACTCAGAAGCTCAATCTGCAGTTTTAAAAAAAGTTAGTTGGTTACATTATTTTATGGTTTGCGTACTGTATATACATTAGCAGGCAGAATCGAGGTACCAGTGAGGTTCGGGTTAGACAGAAAAAGAATATAGTCATCTATCACTCGTTTAAGAATAAAATATAATAAGCAGTTTTGGGCTTTATTTTACTAGTAAGATTTTAAATATAGAAACAATATAAATATAAAAAAATTAAGTGGCAATATTTTTATAGTAGGCAAGTAGCTCAAACCCCACCCCCCCTCCTATATATGCATATTGAAGATGATAGGCTCATTTTAGCATTTGTTTCCTTTTTGTCTTTTTTTTGTGAAACCAACATGTTAAGCATTTTTTGTTATTTATTAGTGTTGTTGTCTTACTTAACCAGTAAAAAATAAATAAAACAATTTTGGTGTTTAATAATCTACATTAAGGTGTTTTTAATAAAGTCCTTTTCTTAGATCACCTGAATATTTTATTATTACACATAATATGGCCTATTGTATTATGCATAATATGTATTATTGATATGTATTATTCCACCATATATATCTATAGTATTTTATCTAGCTTTATTATTATTATTATTATTATTATTATTATAATACATATACGTATGCTACATTTTACTATTTAATAATAAGATATTCAGGAGATTTTAAAATATAGAAATTTCAATATATGGCAAAAGTAAAAAAAAACAACAATATTTAAACACCTCAATGTTATGTATGTATTTATTTATTTATTTAATACATTTTTGACAGGGTAAGTACTCAAAGTGTAAGTATTTTGTACGTGTGTAAGTGTAAGTAACATTTTTCTGAAGAAAATTCCAAAGCGTAAGACTTATACTGACCAAAGAATAAAGAAAAAAAAAAATCTCTTGATTTTTGTTTAGATTTTGTCAGCAACATGTACTTCCCTAATTGGAGCTAACAGGCAGGTTGAGGGTAGGAGATGAACTCGCCTTTTAAATGACCTTAAAATACTATAAGCTGCATCTTAGATTCTTGATACTATTAATACACTTACTGTTCTAATGTTAAGGAAACATATTTCTGGTAAATGTCATCTACACACCATCTAATCAAATGTCACTGAAATTCCGCAGGAAGTCACACCTAGTGTACGTTCATGTTCACCTCTAAAACACGCCTACATTTAATTTCTGTCTAGTTATAAAGTGATTTGTCGAAAACTGCAGGTTAAATTGAGATCTTTCATTTTACAGCGTCACAACCAATCAACAAGGAACAAGGGCTGATTCTTAGAACTGCAATCGCGTTAAACAGGAAAATAAATAATTCCACAAGCAGCAAAGTTCATTAAGTGTTAAGACATACCAAGTACAGACCTAAGATCTGAAACTTTATTTCAGTTCAGTTCAGCTTATTAGTTGAAGTTAACTTATTTAAATTCCTAGCAACACATAGTATTATGTAGTCAATGTTTTGGCACTGTTGAATCGATCTGATGCCCAGCTTTTTGTGTCTCAGCCATTCTGATGTCTGGAAAAGTTAGAAATATCCTCCATTTGCATCTACAGATGATATCAATTATATGAAAATTATCCTGGCTGGCATCAAGACCGGCACAGTAATATTATTTGCATAAACACAGGAAACAGTGGCTATTACATAATAATAATAATAATAATAATAATAATAATAATAATAATAAGAATTAAGCATAATATATCTGTATTACTATTATAATTTACAGGCTAAAAGGTACTTAAAAGAAAATGTTCTTTAGTTTCACAATACAGCATTTTTTACAATATTTTTTCATGTTTGTTACAAACAAAAAATTATCTGACTCTTACCTGAGTTCTTCAGGATAAAGGAAAACTCTATTTTTTAACACCAGGAAAAAAAGGAAAGAGGTAAGAAAGAGGAGATGGTAAGCTTGCAGTGAGCGTAACACCAAGAGGACCTCGTAGGCCAAATTCCAAAAGGTTATCCCGGCTTTTCTGTCGATGGTGGCAAAATCCTTTAAAAACACTCATTTGCCCACACCGAACAAATACAGCCGGGGCCAGGGCCACGTGATGCCCGGTCAGTATATGGGCCTGGGGTCATGGAAGTTGGATGGGATGGGTGTGTGTGATGGCCTTTTTTTTTGTTCTTGTATGGGTTTTTTTCTAGAACGGTGGATGTGCAGAGGCTTGCAGTAACGCTGCTCTGCTGTCAATGCAACATGCTGAAGCTCACACTTTCTTTTAGGATCTGGCTGAAAGTGCAGCATGAGGGGGCCATGTTCATAGCAGATATATGAGCAATGATGTGTGTGTTGTGTTCTGTTGTTAGATCCCCCCCTTCACATCTAGATTACTGTACTGAAGGCTATTCTACCCCTAAAATTAACACAACCCCAGAAACCCCAAGAATTTATAAATAAAAACATAAATAAATTTTAAAAAAAAAGTAAAAGTTTACCACCAAGATCTAAAAACACGGCTATGAAAATAGGTTTTCACATCTGTCACAGATCTCTCACTCACTCTCACTTATCTTCTATACCGCTTTATCCTGAATTCAGGGTCACGGGGACCTGGAGCCCATCCCAGGAGGCTTAGGGCACGAGGCAGGGTACACCCTGGACAGGGTGCCAATCCATCACAGGGCATGGAACAATAGCAGAATTATAGTAAAACTTTATTCACCAAAAAAAATTACATTCTAACTATCTCACAATGAACAAATGAGATATTGCTTGAAAAGATAAAAATGTATGTTTTTATACCTGATTTTATCCTTTGAGGGTCAAAACCTTAATGTATTTCATAAAATCACAATTTCGCAATCTTGAAATGTATTATAATGAAGAATTAATGAGTTGTAAATTATTATTATTATTATTATTATTATTATTAGTTTATTTAAGTTCTAGCTACAGTTTTTCCCAGATGTTTTCATAGACTCAATATCAACATGAATAGAATTGGCAGAATGAGTATACAGCACACATTTTTTAGTACAGGAACGCGTCATTTTGTGCACCAAGTTTTTTGGGGTTTATTAGAAATCAACACACTTTCAAAATCATACATGCAGCACACCTAATATTTGGTATGGTAGCCATCACCATTTTGGCAGACTGCATTCCTGGCACAGACCCAGCATGGTCCACAAATATTAAATAACATCAAGCCTACTTGAACTATTGAACTATAGGATCTTTGTCCTGTTGAAAGACTTAATTTTGTCTAAGTTCCAAACATCTAGCGGATAATTTGAGGTTATAATGAATGGCGCTGTGTCACACTTCCTTCTTTATTAATCTATCCCCTTTGTGAAGTGCAGCAGTTCCACTGTCAGCGCAATAGTGCCAAAGCACGTTGGGATGAATGCCGCACCTTTATCCCTCCAAACATAACACTGGTCAAAACCTGCCATCAGAAGGCTTTTTCTTTGTCCATGTTGTTGGCTTGAGCTTGAAGGTGTTGATTCTGGAGCAACGGTTTCTTTCTTGGATGTCATCCTTTCAGTCCACTGTGAAGTTAAAACTTGCTTAACTGTCAACATTAAATGTGCTCCATAGCAGGCCTGTGGCTTGGTGGTTCCTGTGTTGTTCTTGATCATCTGTGAACTGATTTCCTGTCAGTTGAGGGTGACAATTTGGGCCTTATTCCAGACTTTAAAAAAGATGCCTCAACCTCCAAATAACTTGTACTTACATACATCAATTTGAACTGATTTTAGAATCTGCTGTTGCAAAGAAAAAATGGCTCCAAGTAAATCTACTATCCTTTAATTCTGATCTGGACTGAGCTCCTTGGACTTTAACATTCTACTGTGAAAGTTCAATCCAATGAGTGCTGTCAAACAAATCCTTTTTATGTTGCACAGTGAACCTATCAGCTTTAGTCAATTATTATCACTAATATATAACATTTAGAGGCACAGGGCTTGGCAAATTAAAAGATACTTAAAGACTTTCAGCGGCACTGAATTAATAAGCTAAGTATAGTGTATAATTTTGATAATGTGTGGATTTCCAGGCAGCACGGTGGCTTAGTGGTTAGCGCCATCACCTTGCATCTCAAGGGCCTGAGTTCGATTCCCGCCTCTGTGTGCATGGAGTTTGCATGTTCTCCGCGTGCTTGATGGGTTTCCTCCAGGTACTCTGGTTCCTCCTACAGCCCAAATAGATGCAGATTAGGCTAATTGGCGTTCCCAAGTTGCTCGGAGTGTGTGAGTGTACGTATGTGTGTGCTCCTGGCAATGTGTCCTAAGTCTCCTGGGATAGGCTCCAGGCCCCCTAGAGAGTGAGTGTCCCCAATAAATAAAATAGTTTGCTCCAAATTCTTGGGACTGTATGTGCAAAAATGAAAACATTAAAAATTAAAATGTAATGTTATTTGGCTGTAATCACAGTTGAAATCTGTGCAGAAAGATTAAAAGAATAAAACACACAAAAAAAAACATTTGTTTCATTGACTTTGCCCTATTTAGATAAAGATCTCGCAAGTCAGTTAAAGGAAATGAATCACACACACGTTATCAGCTCCTACTGAATATTATAGGAATGTGCATATGTGCAAAACAAAGTTTTGCTGTTTTTGTTTTTTTAGCTAGCTTTATTTTTTTCTGAAATAAATGGATTATTTTTGCATTCACAGAATTATAGGAAATACAGTACATATTCACCATGATATAAAGGTACAAAAAGATACATATTAAGGCTGAGGAATTTACGGTGTTTCTGTTCAGAAACAGTATTCTGCAAATACTTCATGGAAGAAGCAAGCGGTTTTTAGTAATTGTGATTGTAATTGATTCTGAATATAAAAATTGGCCCATTGAATGAAAGAATCAAATCAACCAAGATAAAATCAATTTAATTGCATAGCTTTAATACCTGGTTGTCAATTGTAAAGGCATGGAGACTGTGTAAACTAGACCATATTACCAGGAAACATTATGATATTTATCTCAGATTTGTTAATAAATTACCAAAAAAAAGACTTCATATGACTGAACTTTTAGTGAAATTATACTTGGCTTAAAAACCTTACATCTGTGGGATGTGTCACGTTGCAAACTTCACCCATTGCTTCACAGGATATGCAAATATGCAGACATGAGTTGGCTTTTTAATGTGTTGTTTATAAATATCATCTTAAATGCAGTGAATACATAGCCGAGTTGTAGGTACTAAGGTTATCTCCATGATTATAAAGCTTTTAGGTGTTTATATTTTTCAGCTTTTCGTTATCTCTATTCTACAGGAGTGAGAATGAAGACATTCTCTTTCCTGTTAAAACTGCAACATAGAAAACAAAGATGTTTGATCAAAAGTGTCAAAGTTGTAGTACGTACTTTAGAAATCAGCAAGAAGAGAATAATGGCAAGGTAACACTCTAGTAAAAAACTGAACATGGGAATCTTTGCAAAATTAGAGAAGAATAAATAGTATAGCATGAAGGACTAGATTTAAATAAAACCTATGACAGCCAGATTTCATAAGCGCTGAGATAAAGATTAGTTTTAGGCCTTTTCTTAAAAGAGATGTTATCACACAATAAGCCTGAAAATGTAACCTTAAAAACGTCTTCTTTGATTGCGATTGAGAATTATGGCGATCAGGAAGACTGATGCCGCAAGTCCACATACTACTGATATGCAGATGGAGCAAGAATTCATTACAAGAATACAGGAATTGGATACTAACATGGACATGGATACCAACTTCTGGTAATTTCATTCCTGGGAGTTATTTAATTCAGTTAAACAATGAGGTATTAAGTCATAAATGATAACTAATAATTATGAAGTCAGTAACAACATAACTTACATAACTTGCATTTAAAAAAAAAAACAAAAAAAAAAACCTTGTTTAGGGAAGTTGAAAGTGTTATTGATTTGAATGACTGAGCCGCTCCAGGAGTCGACCATACACTGTCCATATTCCTGTGGAAACAACCAGTGAAACTTGGAGAAAAGCTATTTAAAATTGTGGAATTCTAAATTGCCGTCCAACATGTTTTCCAACTTTGTCTCTAGAAACAGCATCTGTGGCCAGGAGTCTAGAGTAATCTGTGTGGTAATTATGGCATACTGTCTCTCCTCTGTCAATCACAGCCAATCAAAGGCATCTGTGAACTTATAATTGTGATAGAGGGTAGAAAGTGTTTTCTCCAAGTGTGTTGCACTGGCTTGTAAAAGAAGCCGTGTGAAAACATGATTGAATGTGCTTGAAGTCTTCTGTAAATGTAAATCAGTTTTACACCTTAATTCACGAGAATGTTCCAGTTTGACTTGATTTCCAATGTATTCTGGGAAGTACATTAAAATCAATCATAAAGACAAAGTTCAATTATCTCTGTGGAAATCAGTTACTTAATTGCAAATGTATTGAGAATCATCATTTACATTACTTTTAAATAAATAAAATACTTGGTCAAATGTTCCTGTTAGAATGTCAAGTATTTTACATTTCTACATTCTTAAACTATTTAAGATGCATTTAGAAACACTGCAATAATATATACATTTTGTAATTTTGTACATAATTGGAACTTATAATTCTGGCTCAATCTGACACTCATAATATATATGTATATATAATATACATATTCCAATTATGTACAAAATTAGCTACGTTAAAATGAACACCCTGTGCTTTGTTCTTTTGGAGTTTTTTCTCAAGTTATTTGCCCTACAGATACTGTACACTGAGTAACTGAATTGAGCCTGCCCATATTCTTGGAAAATACACATTTCCTCTGCAAACAAGCTGTGCAATTTAGAATCTTAAAAGTTTTATATTGCAAGTCTATCAGTGTCTGGGTTTTCTCATACCAAAATTTCATCTGTTTTCTGTGCTGAAGTTGCAATGTTCACAAAAGGTGTTTACCCAGCAGAAACTATGGCATACTCAAAGCAAAACTATATAATATTAATAACAAAAACAATAATAATAATAAGAAAAATTCAACTACTCATAAAAACAGAAAGGTTGTTACCGAAATTAACCATACTATTAAAATATCTGAAAAAAATTTCAGACACAAAATAAAAATTTTAATAAGTACACCACTGCATACACATACAGAATTAATTCATATGTATTTTATTTAGCATATGTACAAATAAAAATTCACTTAATAAAATAGTAATAAAAATACAAAGTTCACAAGGTAAAAGTGTGTATTAACTGTTTTTCGGCTCATTTACGTTCCTTAACAAATGAGTCACAAATTACTCCAAATGTGAGTCAGGAGTGTGATTTTGTGTTAATTGACCATTAAGTTAGCTAGCTAACTTGTTGCAATTTTGAATTATGAACTATTACTACATTTAAGGATATTTCACAAAAAAAAAAATGTAAATTAGAATTAATAATGTAGGAAATTATTAAAACTTTGGCTGATGATGGATAGTGTGTGAGGTAGATCTGAAAACTTCCAAACCTCTTGAGTTTCTCACGCGAGTTTAGAACACGGAAAAGTATTATTAGTCATCAAGTGTGTTACACTGTCGTGGCCATTCTGACAGGGGGAACCGCTAAAGGCAGCAAGCCTGGACGTTCGCTTGGCGCCTGGAAAGCAAACGAATAATTAAACACTGCAATGCATTGTAAGATTTCCACTTTTTATAATTTTGCTTTGAGAGAAAGATCTTAACATTGAAATTTTGGAGCAACTTCTAAGTGTGCAAATTAGCAAACTGTAAAAAAGTGCATGCATCATCAGTTAGCAAGCTTGGTAAAATAAGAGTAACAGCTCAAGGGTAAATTTAGCACCTGTTGACACTGGTGATTATAGGCTGGAGGATGTTTCATCCCTCTGGTCAGCAGGTGGTGAGGTTTGGTCAGATCAGGCTGAATTAAGACAGCCTACAGGAGAGAACACAAAAAGGTTAACACCTGGGTTCCTTAAATCTTTGGGGATCTTTAGCATTTTATAATTTGTGGTTGCAGCCATGTCTAATTCACTGTGTCTAAAATAATTATGATCATTGCACTGCAAAAAAAGTCCTAATTTTACAGAAAATATCTTATAAAATGTTATAGTAGTTTTCCTTTCTTAAAAAACTACATACAAATCTCTGTAAAATTACAGACGTTACCTGTAAATTATTAAGTCGACTGTCATTTTAAGTATTATTTTAATACTGAAAACAATTTTTTTCACATTTTTAACAGTAAAAATACCATGCTATTTTTTTTTTCTGTTTTCGTAAATTACGTACAACTTGATATAAAATTACAGTAATAAATTTTAATTAAATATGAAACTCACTAGATAAAGGTTAATTTCCATACTAAAAATTTAATGTTTTTCTTTGTAATTTTGAGGTAAATCCAATTAGTTTTATAATACTTTGACATTCAACACTTACATGTAGGCTATAGTATCTGCTTCATGCCTTCAACGAATGTAAAGATAATGTAGGAGACTGAGACTCAGTGCAGCATCCATGCACACGTTGTAAACTCCACAAATATTTTTGTTTTGATGACATTTGTTCTGAAAAATCACCATGGCAATCTATCCATCAGCTTCCTTAATATA
>JAOVVB010000027.1:14954613-14966963 GCA_028570985.1 Heterobranchus longifilis | reverse complement strand
TACTCATTGGCGGTGGTGTAGTGGTTAGCACTGTCGCCTTGCACCTCCAGGGTCTGGGTTCGATTCCTGTCTCTGTGTGCATGGAGTTTGCATGTTCTCCCCGTGCTCGGTGGGTTTCCTCCGGGTACTCTGGTTTCCTCACACAATCCAAAGAAATGCAGATTAGGATTAGGAATTCCCAAATTGCCCATAGTGTGTGAATGAGTGTGTGAGTGTGTGTGTGCCCTGCGATGTCCAGGGTGTACCCCGCCTCGTGCCCTAAGACTCCTGGGATACGCTCCAGGTCCCCGCGACCCTGAATACAGGATAAAGCGGTATAGAAGATGAGTGAGAGTGAGTGAGTGTATACGCATTGATATGGTGTTAACATTGTCAGGTCCACACATTTTGGAACAAATATATGTTTTTTTTTTTCCCCAGCAATTAAAAAACAGCAATAATTGACAGCATTTGGCCTCTGTACACCACCACATTACATTTGCAATGAAACACTGAAGATGTGAGAGAGTCAAGACCTTCAGCTTTAATTCAAGAGGTTTGACAAAACCATTTTTGGTGGCTCATCAATAATGAAACAAATGTCTGACAAGCAGTTGCATAGCTAGATGTGGCCTGTTCCCTCATAAAAAAGAACAGAGTCGAGGTGATGGAAAGAATATTTATAGTTGCTAAAATATTAGTGAAAACAAATATAGTGACTCTTCGGTGAAGTCCAAACCAGTGAGTTCCCTCCAAAGAAACGAAAAATTTGACTATATAATGTCTGACAATATTCAAAAAAACCCCAAAAAAAACAAGAGATCACTGATAATGCTGAACTTAAAAATCTGATTGGCTAATATTATAATGTTTATTAATCTTTATTTGTGGTATTGTTCACCAACATGGCAGGAGCCTTCAGTCTAAATTGTGAAAACCTTAGCGAAAGCCTCTAGTGTTCAATAAGCACATTGGCTGTATTCCTTCTCACTCTCCTGAGGAGCGAAACACTTTCGTTCGAGGTGTTATTGGAAAATAAGGAACTTCAGGGTGGTAACAGTAACTATGTTTTGTGTTGGGCCGCATGACATCGACTTGTGGATTATTTTAATATAACATATAGAAATATTTGCAAAGAGAACCCAGAATAAGTTTAAAGTTTGACGGATATACAGTAGTTTTTTTTTTTTTGAAATAACTGATTTTTATTTTTAATAGTTTTACTTCCTTTCATATTTACTCACTTTCTGTCTCAGAGTAAAGGAGGCATCCTGTCCAAGGCCTGCGATTACATCCAGGAGCTGCGTCAGAGCAACCACAGTCTCCATGAGCGTCTTCACGAAATGAAGAGAGTCCAGATGGACAACGAGATCCTCCGACAGCAGGTAAGCCCACCTGCCATAAGCTCAGCCCTGCCAACAAAGCTGCCTCGCCAAGATCATGACATTTTAAGGAAGAAATACTTAAAGAAAGCAATATAATAGACTACAACACAAGACATAACGAGCAATATCCAGAAATAGAGCAAGGCATGCATGAAGTGTTAGGTAGGATAATTAATCTCACGAGGGTGGATCTCTTCTAGGTCTGTGATAATTACACTACTTCACTGAACATCATCTCAATGCGTCATGTATTATTATAGTTGTTTTTAGTTGCAGTATGACCAGGGTAATGAGGTCACACCAGTCCAAAAAACATCCAGGGATTAAAATGCCATCTGGGAAGTTGGAGCATACAGCTTTGCGACTTACTTTTTAAAGGAATAGTTGTGTGAAAATTTTAATTGCTGCCATTTCGTTGTTTGTTTAAATCTAATTCTCCCAATTAGATGTTCTGCCGTTTGCTTCTTTAGTTTTGCATTATTATTCCGATAAATGCATGCCTATATTTTAATCATGTAAACCCACCCATGCTGCTTTTTTAATCGCAAAAAGGATTTCTTGAAAGTCTGTGTGTGTGTGTGTGTGTGTGTGTGTGTGTGTGTGTGTTGCTTAAAAATCTGGATTCGATTCGAGGCTGAAATTTTACCAAAAAGTTTTACTTTCTTCAAAACGTTAACGTCATACTATATAAGGAAACAGTTTAATCTGTTTTAGTTGATTGAGTAATTTTAAACCTCCTGGATTTTTTTTTTTTTTATGCATTTATAGAATGAGAAATATGCCATTACAATCTGAATATTAAAACAGACGAATCAGACGTTTTTGTACCTTTCATTGTTCTTAAATTTAATGCCCGCGTATAAATTCAAATAAAGGCATAGAAGTCAGATTTATACACTTTAAATCAAATTGTATTTGCATTTTTCTCATTCCATAGGCATTACTTAGTAATACCCATTTAGACGGGGCGTACTGAATTCGCCTCCTTTTTTACGGACAAGTACAGTGGTTTCAAAGGAAATATGTTAAAAGGTAATGACTTTCCATTATAGACCACTTTATTCTTCACTATATGTTCAGGTTAGCATAATTATTGTTATCCTAAGTCACATAACCACTGGCTCTTGAAATTTTTTCATTCATGCACCCCTTTCTACAGCCTGACCTGGTTTAGGAACCTCTGACCTTCCTGAAAAGCATCGATTTTGATGTTTAATCAAGGCACAAAATAATGGAGAATAATTGAAATGGTCTTAATAGTATCGAAGAGATCCACAATGTACTGTAATACTGTAAATTAATAATTACTGCAAACATACACAAGCTCCGAGACATTTTTATCAACAATCGGGGAAATAGATGCGAGTATTTACAGTGACGTTAAAATATTTGCATCGAGTTTAATTGCACGTGACACAGTAACATACTGGATCGCTATATTCAGAAGAACACTCAAAGACTAACAAACTCGATTAAGAGAGAACACAACATTGTGGCATCACACGACATTAAGCACTGCAACAGTGTGTTAAAAAAAACCGCGACAGTCGGGCCCTGGAGGAGCCGTGAAACAGCGAGAATGTCTGAGGGTGGCGAGGAAACTTGGGCCATGCAGAAAAACATTTTAAGAGAGAGAGGAAAAAGAGTTTAAATTGTGTGATTGAAAAGTCCAACAGAATGGATGACTCACTGGTCCTGAGGGTGGATTCTATGGTTAGCTCAGTGCACGCTTCTGTGTGTGTGCGTGTGTGTGTATGTAATCCTGCCAACCAATAGCCACAATAATATTAATCTATGTTAATGTGAGTGCTGCTCCTGCCTTTCTGCTGTGGTTGGATGCATAACCCGTTAACAAGCTATGTAATAATCATTAGCAAACAAATTAATCAAACGAAAACCAAAAACATTCAAATAGTTTGTTTAAGATTGTTGAATGCATTATTATTTTTATTTCCAACATTGCAAAGTTTTGCCAGGCAGTCCGAACACCACAAGAAGAATTTGCGCTGCTTTTATAATTTGTGCTGCCTTGTCAAAAAATGCTACCATAGCACGAATCGATAGCAGTGTCTATCGATTTGTGCTACTCTACCAAAAAAGCTAAATGCTAAATGTACAAGGGTGAGTCCAAAATTACCCACCCTCCGGTTATATTACAAATTTCTTTTGGCCACACTCTCTTATCAGCGCTTTCCGTTCGAGGCTACTGTCTCCCCAGTCACTGATGTGCAGGTGTGAACGTGTTACATCAGTTCATTTGTTACTGCGGTACGAGTAGAAATGGATGCGCCTCTTGTGATTTTCATGAAAGAAGCAGCAGCATGTGGTGATCCATCGTTTTGTGGTCTGAGCGTGTACCTAGTGCCGTTATTTATCGAAGACTTTGAGAATGTGTTTGGATATCTGGAAACATAATTTGGACCGATATTCTAAGGTAGTGACGAGGGATTCATCACTGTGAGCCTGAGAACAAACGGAAGAGTATGTAACAGAAAACGTCCAAGAAAAAAACAGGTCAACCATCAGCTGCAAAATTGATGCGTACAGTTTTCTGGGATTCTTAGGGGCCAGAATTGGAGCCTTATAAGGAGAAAATGTTCTGCAATCAACAGGGCTCGTTAAAGTGAGATCTCGTTAAAGCTGGAGCCTAAACTTCGGATTAAACGCAGAGGACTGGTATCCAAGGGCGTTGTAATCTTATCTGACGATGTATGTCTGCCCACACCGTCGACAATTTTGGTCCTCCCTATGGTCCAGATCTTGCTCCACTGGTCTTTCACCTGTTTGCTTCCCTGAAAGCATGCCTACTTCTAATGAACAGGTGAAGACAGTGGTGCATTCGTGGCTCGCAGCTCAGTCTTAAACGTTTTTTAAATGAGGGAATGAGGAAACAAAATCTTGTTGACTGATGGACCAAAGTGTATTGATAAGCAAAGAGATTATGTCAAGAAATTATGTATTTGTCTTTTCCTAAAATTTAATAGTGCAGATCATTTTTGACTCATCCTCATACTACATACTGTATATACTATAACATACTATATAAATGGAGCATATTTTGATAGTTTATTATAACATTTATTGAAGATTTTTTGATAGACAAATATTCCACTCAAATGATGCTCCCAGGCAATAATCAAAAAAATGAATGAAATAATACCCAAGCTTGTGGGGTCTGAACATATGCAGAAATGTTTTCACTTACTCATCGTCTATACCGCTTTATCCTGTATTCAGAGTCGTGGGGGCCTGGAGCCTATCCCAGGAGGCTTAGGGCACGAGGTAGAGTACACCCTGGACAGGGTCTCAATCGCTCGCAGGGCTCACACACACACACACACACTCACACACTTATTCACACACTATAGGCAATTTGGGAACGCCAATCAGCCTAATCTGCAGGTCTTTGGACTGTGGGAGGAAACCAGAAGTACCCGGATGAAACCCACCAAGCACGGGGAGAACATGCAAACTCCATGCACACAGAGATGGGAATCAAGCCTGGCCGGGAATCGAACCCGGACCCTAGAGGTGCAAGGCGACAGTGCTCATTTAATAATAAATTCAAAATTGTAATTGTTGGAGAACAATGAATGTTATAGGAAATGAATCCATACAGCATCACGCCATGCATCTCTTTAACAGCACTCCTGTCATGTTTTATTCCTTACTTGGTGTATCGGGGTTTGCTTTGATCTGGCCTGAAGCAAAAGTGTATCTTGATAACAGATGCTATCCAAACTGTGAAGCTGTACATTATGACAGAAATATTATGATAGCGACACCTGTTTTTAACAAGTTTACGATCGCACACAGCCTGAAGTAGTAAATATTTCAACACTTATGCTTTCTACATTTTACATATTTCAACTCGGAGCCAGAAAGCACAGGATTGCAATTTGCCGCTCTCGTTATGATTAAATGAAGTGGATTAAAGTGAAAAATTAAGTGCATAAACATCATTCCTTGAAGTCAGGATTACACAACTCGTAGTGGAAAAGCAAAAACGTCTGAATAAGCAAGGAGGCAGTAGTTTCTTCAGGATTATCTTCTAGGCTGACATTTTAATGGAGTGTCTGCACTCCTTTATCTGCCTCATGTATACACAGAAATTCAATACAATAAGTAGCAACATTAATGCTGATGTACAGTGATTTAGAGAGAAAAAATGAAACAAAACATTTATCTAGTCGAATTCTGCCGGAAAACAAATATCAGCTTAGACAATAAACATCAACAATAATCTAGACACAGACCTTGAACTAGATTCAGTCAAATTGAAAAACACAGGATGCAGACGCTATCTGTTCAGTGACTCTGTTAATCTGTATCAGGTTGTGTTCAGGGACCCAGCAGGAAGAAGATTTAAATTGAGAGCATTTCTGAGGACCACTAGGGGAGAAAGAGCACATGAGAAATGTTTTGATTACATGCGACAGATGCACAGATAGCACAGATGCAAAAATAGCACTGCAGGACCACGGCCGTTTGGGGGGAACCGGATAGCCTTACATGACTTCACTGATCACTGGCAACTCGTTTATTGCTTCTTAACCCATCACATGTGCCATAACCCTAGCAAGCATGCAGCCGTTTACAATGAAAACCCGAGCAGCACATCAGCACCTTTTGACTCCCGTGCTGCTCCAGAGAAACGCAAAAATAATAGCAATGTAAATTCGATGCCTGTAAAACAAATAAGGCTGCGAAAACACTCCCTATTCCAAGGGTGAATAATACACAGGTTGTTAAGAGTCTCTCATGACATTCATGATGTCAGAATGATTTATTTTATGTGTCTGAGAAAACTAAATGATTTGAGATAAATAAATGTTTTCATTACATAGCCTACGTCTTGTCATGTTTTCTTTCCTATGTGATCACTGAGTGAGAAATTCAATTAAGCTGCCTACTGCGTTTTCTAATTTATTTTTAGTCTATAAAAATCTCTACATTTGTGATTCAGTGTTTTTGATAAGTAACTGTTGGTTTACTTATTTATAGGATAATAAAAATGTACATGAGTAAAAATAGGGCTAATAGTAACTACTTCACAAGCAACTTAATACTGTACATCTACAGTAGCTCTAGATTTCCCAAATAAGTGATAACTTCATTTTCACTCATTAACAGATCAGATTTTAGACATAATGTGCTATTAATGCTTTGCGTCACTTCAATTCACTAAAATGAAATACTTGCCAAAGAAGCCATTGAGAGATAAGCTCACAAATGTAAAAGCGGTGATGTTCTTAATCTCTTCAGATCAACAATACAGTGTTGTGTGCTCTTAAATTCTCCACTGCACTATTGAGTCTTTAAATAGGAAGAAGTCTGGGAGAACAGTTATTCCCAACCGTCTTATAAAAGGTTCTTATGAGGATATACCATATATAAGCATTTGGGAGGAAATATGAGGACGGTGGGGTCTCACAAGGCGACACCAGGATAGTCATGCTTCAGTCACTACAAGCCTACAGCACTGCATTTAGCCTCATTGAACACCACGGATGAACTGGATGTGGACACAGACGGAAAATATGAATCACTACATGGACGTGGCCTCGCAGCACCTGAATGTAACACTTCTGACCTACAAGAAGATATCTACCGTAAGTACTTCATCAGTGTGCTGGACAGCACCCTGCTGTTAGCCATTTTCTCACTGGGAATCCTAAACTAGGCCTAAACCATGAGCTGAATCTCTTGCATTTATTCTGATGATTGAAATTTACAGCACTACCTTATAAACGTCAAATGAACACAATTTCTTTTCCACCCATGATTTTAGTCATATCCATTTCCCACCAGTCACTGTTTGGGCATTCTCACATGAAGACCACCACCCAGGGAATGCAAAAACACGTAACGCCAGCTGACCGCATCTGTTCATGCAACATTGGGGAGACGCGTAACACACTCTGAGGAAAGCATTATTTGCCCCTTCTGCTTGTATAGTGTCACTGTGACAGATGTGAGATTGATCTGTAGACTCCTTGCTGCAGATACCTGCAGCCTCACCTCGGAATCTAACTTGCGATCTCCAGATGATAGTGGTGAACAAACAGTTTTCAACTTACCGCTGCACCACTTCTAAGCCAAGAAGTGGTGCAGCACTATTCTTTAAATGAATATAAATTTGACAAACTAGCAGATGCTTTTTCACTCACATATAATTTCATTATATGCGAGTTATAAGTATCACCTTAGGCAGAGACATTATTATTGTAGCCAATGCCACTAGTAGAAGCCCAAAACTCAAAAATCTAAACTCACTGATGCTTGCGCTCCCTAATGCTTGCGCTCATTTCAGCAGATCAGTATTTGATTAGCTGAAAAGAACTTCATTAGCAACATTAATTTCAGTTAGTGAAAGCTGTACACCTTTAAAAGGTATGATGCTTGACTTTCAGGACAACTGCATGATACCAAAAAACATCTTCTGGAAATGTCTTTCCTCAGTGTGGTCTACAGCCAGCCCTGCCATCATGTGGGGTCAAAGGGTAGCAATGATCCTGGCCTATGGTTAACCTGTAAATGGGATCAACAAATTACTTCCTGATTTATATAACTGACAATACAATTTATATGTATTCAGATTATACATTTATTGATATTATTTAAACACATTTCAACTTGTTATTTGAAACCCACTCTGTTATTGTGAAAATGGTGAGATTAAAACACAGGGCAAATCACTTTACCCGTGACTGAGAGCATGCAATCAGTAAAATAAAACAATATGGTCTATATATTGAACCTCATATGTGCTTGAGAATGAGCCAGGAAAAACTCAATATACTCGCCATTCACTCCATAGAGAGGTCTGGTATAAAGCCTGGATTTCAAGGGCATTATCAAAAACGACTTTGCTGCTAAAAAGATCAGGCACTTTCATTTTCATCACATACTTTCATTTCGACCAAAACACCAACTCATCAAAGCATCACCTGCAGTCATAGAATACAGCTGAAAACATAAGTAAAATAAACTATTCATGTGTATACAAGCTGCTTATATCATTATATTCAATCATCATAATCATTTTAGTTGAATCATATACTCTATACAGTATTTCAATTCTCCAAACAATCTAACCAATACTTTGATTAATGCACCCTTCAAGATTAAATTAATAAATTATGACATTTAGTTACCTACCCACGATCTGGTCTCATGATATAATGCTTTGCAGTCAATTCTTCAGTGTTTGATTACTTCCCTGTAATCATCATTCACTCAGACATGTTTTTTTTTTCACTCTGTATTTAGATTTAAGCTTAAAGGAGGAATATAACTTTCATAGATTCGTCTGAACATATATATTTTTCTATGTGTTTGGAATTAACTGACTTTTCCATTGTGCATTATAATTATTTTGTGTGTCGCTACAAGGCTAATGACCAAGCATCTATTGGAAATTACTCCCGTTGTATTAGAGCAAAGGGTAGGTGATGGTGGTGCCTAGGTGGATGTAAAAAAATTTAATGCCTGGCCTGATTGGGGCACATACATGAACTTGTAATTAACCGGGTTTGTATGTGTGTTTATATAAGAAAGAGAGAGAGGGACATGAAAACTAGAACATTTTTGAAAATCTTCTAAAATCTCTGCTTTTAAAGGCATTAAAACATCTGGAATTAAGCAGGCTAAACTTGGCTTAATCTGTCTCTGGCCACAGTTAACCCTTGCTCACCTTGGACTATTTGCACATTTAATGCCTTCTGCTAAGGAAAAGCGAAGCAGCTTGGCTTTAGTGTCGCTGCAAGCGCGCTGCTAATGAGAGCAGGGCAAACACACCTGGACCAGGCTCGACTACCCAGACCTCTATGGCCGCCACCAGCACCCATAAATTAACAGTGTGGTAACGAAAATGTCATTTCTCATTTACTCTGTCTAAAATATATCATTCGCAGCACACCACATCAATTTGCATTTTAAGGCCACTCGTTTCAAAGCATGCTGCTGAACAGCGAGTGCATGCATTAGCATTTTGAATGTTAAAAGTAGAGGATTTATAATGTTCTCCTAAAGAGGAGGGGGGAAAAACACCCCAATCTCATATAAAAAAAGAAAAAAGAAAGACATGGACAACAGGGATACCCGTCATAAATCTTTGTATATGATGTCTATATATGTGCTGTTGTCAATCAATATGAATAATTCAGAATAATTTAACTAAGTTAAGGAGCATACTACACAGTATTAGTGTATTTTCCATGTTTTCCTTAGGATCCTTAGGTCACCATGTAAAATCTATATTTTTGGGTGTATGAAACAAGGGCTGGGTTCAAGGTAGGAGTTCTAAATGAGGATTTATAAGCTGCTGAGCACAGCTCCAGTCACAATCCCCATCTCCCCAGGCTGTAACTATGATAGCTTACTTACTCTATGCAGCAGTCATTAGAATAAATGACTTTTTTAGTGGCACGGCCTAGATTTTTAAGAGAGTATGTGGACGACAAGAGTTTAAGAAGCTACACCACATTTTAAATGCACTATTACACATAAATCAGTCATGGCTGTCCTGCTAAAAACTTGAGCCTTCTTTTTAACTTTATGGACCAAGCACAACAACGACTGTCCATTCGAAAATAATAGCCAGCCCAAGCGAGAGCTGACACTTTTTTATTTGTGTGAGTTATGACTGCAACAAGCCCAGTGACGCATCCTCATTAGGGATGGGACACACCAAGCTGACGTCAAAGAAATAGTGCCAAACAAAACTAAGTGAGGGTTACCTCCCACTCCCTTGTGCCTAAAGCTTTTGAAGGCATTCCAAAAACAGGCAGTACATGCAGCACACACACACACACACACACACACACACACACACACACACACACACTGCATAAAAATGAAATACAATAACAAATACAATCACTCACCATGTCAAGACGTGGAAGTTACACATGGGGCGTTCAAGTCAAACCGGAACTTGATGAAATTTCTCTTTAATGAAGAAGTAAAACTAAATGACATTTACAGAAAACTTCAAGCACAGTATGGTCAGGAGACTCTTAGCCGCAGTAAAACATTTGAATGCTTTAAAGAAGCCATCTGTGAATGACAATCCTGACTGAGGTGGATCGAAGCCCACTGTAGTCGTTTCTGTGAACATTCTTCACCGAGAAAGAATATAAACTAATAACTTGCTGAAGAGACGCATCTGTCTGTGGGAACTGTGAACACAATCTTTCACCAACACCACTTGCACATTACAGAAACTTGACTGGGAGTTATTGCCACATCCCCATTCAACCCTGACCTTGCCCCAAGCAATTTCCATATGGTTGGCCCAGCATTTCCGAAGTGAAGCAGGCAGCCCAATCATGGTGCCAGCATACTTTCTGAGTGTAGCAGAAGATTATACATAGAAATAAAGGTATATTTTACTGTACACAACTGTGTTCTGTTATTCTGCATAATTAAGAGTCCCTTGTATTTATAGTAATTAGCAATAGTATTAGTAGTACTCCATAACACTTTATCTTGCATCACAGGGTCGCAGGGAGCCTGAGACGCGAGGCGGGGTACACCCTGGATGGGGTGCCAATCCATTGCAGGGCACACACACACGCTCATATGCTGATTCACACACTACGGGCAATTTAGGAATGCCAATTAGCCCAATCTGCATGTCGTCGAACTAAGGGAGGAAACCAGAGTACCCGGAGGAAACCCACCAAGCAATCACCCTCGAACCCAAATCCTGGAGGTGCAAGGAGACAGTGCTAACGATTATGCCACGGTTGCCAGCTAACTATCATAATCAAGGAATTAGAAATAATCCAGAAAAAGTTAAATTTTTTACATCCTTTTGTCTGTCCCTTTTTTATTTATAATGATTAATTTTTACTTGATAATAATCTATTTATAATCAATCAATAATAATCTACTTATGATTGTCAGCTTGATTAATTTCAGTCGCCTTCTCTCCTGACGAGTGTCATTTGCTTGTTCTGCTCGCTTAGGTTTTTTTTCTTTCCCTGCACAGATTTGCAACGCTGAACAACCAATCACGTGCTTTCTCACCCGCCAGCATCCAACACTGATTCATCAAGCATAATCACTGCTGACAAGAGCTCACTAGACACAGAGACACTGCAAACAACTATGGATGATAACAACCATCATTGCTCATCGGTGTATGGCACTCCACACAACATGCTTTCTGAAGTGCACAGCTGAACAGTTCAACTGTATTAGCTGTGAAAAAAGCTACTGATGAAAAGCCTTGTTGACGAGTTTGAAAACACTGTCAATAATAACTTCTGAACGTTAACAAATTGTTACAAACGGAGTTGACAAAAACTGATACATTTTTGATGTATGCATGCTGAGACTGTTTATAGTCTGTTGGGTGACACTGTAGGCTTAACAAATCTGCAAGGAATAGTGATGCTAGCTCCACGCCAAGTACAATTGCCAAAGCATGCACCTGGAACCACTGGCAATAAGCATGTGACCAATAGGGAAAAAAATCTCATTTTTATTGTCTGAAGTTCCAGATTCTATGAAATGAATCATATGTCCATCTGCTGGCCGTGTTTATTCCGACTTTTGCATACTCCTCAAGTAAAATTTTTCCTCATCCAGACAGATAGCAATATTTGTTGGCATCAACAACATAAACATACAGTATAGTGACAATACAGATAATTGAGCTTGTGAGGGAAGGATTGTGTTCAACTACTTTATATGGCTGAACGAAGTACACGTGTAATAAAGGGGACAATTGAGAATAACGCAGTTAGTGTACATGCTTAGTAGTCAAGTGATTCACCATTTCACTTCATATGAGCCGAGGAACGAGTCTGTGTCTGATTACAGCTCAAAGATGCCATCTGGGATGCTGTTTTTTTTTTTTTTTCCTTTTGTTTTGATGAGGAAAGCTCAATAGTTGGGCGGCAGGGTGGTGTAGTGGTTAGCACTGTCACCTTGCACCTCCAGGGTCCGGGTTCGATTCCCGGCCAGGCTCGATTC
>JAOVVB010000027.1:14923979-14940090 GCA_028570985.1 Heterobranchus longifilis | reverse complement strand
GTTTGGAAGCACCGATTAACCCACCCTGCATGTCCCAAGGCAGGACTCAAACCCTGACCATAGAGGTGTGAGGCTACGGTGTTAACAACTACCCACCATGCCACCACACCTTGACACCTTTTATGTATTTATTTCCTAAAGACTTTCATCCATTCTTCCCCAGGATGATTAAAAACCCTTGACCTGTCCAGCTGGGAGGCCAAACCTAACGACCACCTTTTGGGATCACAAGGGAGTACGTGTGATTATCACATCTTATCAACTCCCCCTCATTCTCACATTCTCTATCGTCCATCAACAAGCCTATTCAGGTGAGAAACGACTCATGGAGGATATGTGTGGGGTCCCTAAACAACCTAACTCAGACTGAAGAAGCTGCTTGGATGAGTAGCTGTTCATTCTCTCTGGCTTGTAAGCATGTTCATTCCTTCTGGTCTATGGATTACATATGTGCGTATTTCTAATACAAGCATTTAAAATGTACAGGAGTACAGGCAGTAATAAAAACCTTATTTGGAAAAGATTCAGCCATGGAAACAAATCATTATCCCCTTAAGAGAATGATTTTTAGGGTAATTAGTAATTAAAAGCACAGTTTTGACAAAAAAATTCACCTAATGATCATTGTGTCCATGACAACAGAATATAAAAATTCAATGACCCTATGTTCGGATCTAGCTAGAAGCCATTCAGGGTTATATTTATTGACTGAAGCTTGTCGGGCTATTTCCAGTCAATATACACTGGCAAAAGGTTATCGCTGAATGAGACAGCCTGACGCGTGGACTTTTTCATGGCGCGGGATTGAAAGGGAGTGTAGAGTTTCTTAAACATGACTCAGCACCAGGGTTGACATTTCCTCCAAAATAGGAACATTTATGAGAGTTTTCTATGTATTCTGTGTTCAGTATTTATTTATGTATTAGGAAAAGAACATTGAAACCTGCCCTTTAACTGAGCCACGACTTCCACTGTAGATTTATTCCTAAGGATAACTTGACTGATTTTACTGTGAAACAGGACTATGCTTTTAAATAACTGACTGTATGAAGGTTACATACAGTATATTAGAACGCAATATTAGGAAATGACAAATTGAGGTCCAGATGCATCAGTTGTCTTTTGGGTAAAGTTTTATCCCCAGGTTGAGATGTGATGAATCCAAAATGGTTCCCACATGACCGAGACTGTCGGACATTGGAATTCCCAGCTGATCTATGTGAAGCATGGAATGGCCAAAAAAAAAAAAAAAGCAGATGGAGATGTCTTAATAGACATGACTTCCTTCAACAAGCCATATGTCTTTTATGGATGCACATGTGTCTCCTCCACAGCAAAATCCCCAGTGTCGAGTTAACACTTTGCAGTGTTTATGTAGGACCAGTTCAACTCAGATCAACTGAAAGTGTTAAAGCAACACTGGAGAGTTTACTTTGTACAAATTAATACCATCAACATGCAAAAGACAAGCTGCTCTCAAGCTGTTAATCTCATCACTAATCATTTCCCATGTTTATCATTTTTTATTTTTTTACAGGAGAAGCACATTTTGAGGCAGAGATAAAATTTTGAATTGCAGAAAAGTGTCAGTCAGAATAAAATCTAATTTTACAAAGCAAATACAAAAACAAACAAAGCAAAACAAATAAAATTCACAATAAAAGGGAGAAAGTGAAGCTGTGGCATGTTTCTAAGTTTAATAATATATTATTGTTGAAAATGTAAACAACAAAAAAAACACACTTTATCCTTACTTATGTATAGCCTGCATAAAATAGTGAAACAAAAAAACCCACAACTGATGTATCTCTGGAATTATAGAAGCATGGTACTGTACATGTGGGCAATAAAAAATAATTTAAATGTAAGTAAATTAATAGTTTTTACAAATGAAATATTAATAGCAATAGTACAATAGATTACTTTAATTTTAAATAAAAAAAGAAATAACTGTACAGTAGTTTATTTGTAATGCATTATGTATCTAATAAACTTTGCAATAAAAAATTAATAAATATTTATGTATTAAACTTTGCAATAAATAAGCAAATAAGTAAAGCTGATGGTAGATTATTTTAACATAAAAAATAAATAGTAAATATATCAATATGTATATCATTCAGATTATTATTATAAATTAAAATAAAAAAATAAAAAAATTAAAAACAAGCTACTTGCTACAACAATAATAATAATAATAATAATAATAATAATAATAATACTGAATGGGATCATTAAATGAACATATTATACTGGAAATTCCACTGGGTTTCCTGTGCACGTGCCTGACTGGAAGGAGAGGGGCAGCAGTTGCGCCATAACGGGGCGTGTTTAACAGGCACGGCACAGGCATAAATAGCAGCTCGGCATGTGAAGTTGTCAGGTAGTCAGGAGACGGGAATCCTGAGAGAGAGAGAGAGAGAGAGAGAGAGTAAGAGAAACAACATTAACAGAGAAGAAGTTTTAAAGAAGAACTTTCTTTTTCCCCTGAAACAGGAACCAAAGTCCTTAACTTGCTTTTAAACGACGACTAAAATCAGTGACGACTAAAAATGAAGCCAATGAGCATCGTGTGCGCCGTTATCGTCATCATCGCGTGCATCTGCATCTCCCAGAGTGCAGCTGTGCCTTTCTCTGAGGTAACACTCCACTTTCAGTTTACCTTAAAATAGCTCACTTATTCAATTACACACCATAAAAATTATTTGTTTTAAAACTGATAATTATATCTACTACATTTAAAACCTTCCTAAAACTATATTTATAAAGAAATCTAATCATATAAATCTAAACATATATATATATACACACATTTATTTCAAATATATTTTATTTTTTTATAATTGTTTTACATTATATAAACATTTTTAAAGCATTTAATCACATATATTTAGCATTTTATTAATCAAATTATTTTGAGTTTATTTCTTGACATCTAAAAATGTGTAATTGTCTATGTTTAAGGAAGTACATTTTGTTAAATTTAATATATCATATAACCCTAATTTTAATATTTAAAATGTTTAATTACATATATAATTTTTTAAAAATTTAATTAATACTTTATTTATTGTCAAACATTTAAAACCTCAAGTTAACGATTGCATATTTTAAGGAAATGTATTTAATTTAATTTATATGTATACATTGGAATTTGTTTTTATTTAAAAAAAAAAGGTTTTATTATTATTTTTTTTTTTACTTGTCGCCTCTTCTATGTAATTAAATTCTGTTTCGTTTATTTTGTATATTTTTTCTGTTCCTGATTCTTAGGTCCGACTGGAGGAGCGAGTAGAAACTCAAGCAGCTCAGAGTCTCGATCAGGGTGAGACTGCATCATTGGCGAAGGAGACAGGTCCTGAGGTACTAAACATCATTGTTTGCTCAACACACGTCCGAAGATAAGCCAAAAAAGCACAATGAGTCATTAATATGTTTCTCGAATTATTTTTTCCAGGTGCTGTTCAGGGCAAAGCGTCAGAGTCACCTCTCTATGTGCCGATACTGCTGCAACTGCTGCAAGAATAAAGGCTGTGGTTACTGCTGCAGGTTCTAATAATTGGGACCATGAGCAAGTTTCCTCACACATGGGATGGGACTTTAACTTATTTATCCTGCTGGACTGATCTTTTTTTTTTTTTTCTCGTAATGTTGAAATTCTTCTGCTTGGACTGAATGAACCACCTGCTGAATGGCTCCAACACTAGGAGAGAATATGCTGATATGTTATTTTCTACACACTGCGTTAATATGCCATGAGACTCTTTTTTGGGGCAATTTCACCCAGAAACTACTTTAAGCTTACTAGCTATACTATTAGCTTTATGCAGCTGCATTGTAAAGGAACATAGTCAGCTTTTTAAATTTTTTTTATTTTCAGGGAAAGGCTCTAAAAACCGCCTGTCTATTTTTGGCCTACTGGCTGGTCTACTTTTGTTGTTCGACACTGCCAACTTACGGTTAATACCAATTTTGCCAAGCATCAGATAAGTTTGTCACAAACTTGATCATGTGATGTTCACATATAACAAACTAGCTGACAAGTTAATTTGTCTAGTGTAAAAATTTAACTTTATTTTGGACTTATTTCTATACTTAGCTAGCTAGCTTATCTTTATATGCTAAGCATAGTGACAAGTCTAATGATTGATAAAAGGAAATAACAGTGATGTCCTCTGATTTGAGAAAAATGTGAGATAAGTTTTTATTTAAATTCGCCCTTGTTGACCTAGGGATGTTTTCCAGGATGTGTGTGTTTTTTAATGCAGTTTGATGTAGAAAAAATAAGTGAATTGAAGAAAACTTAACTACTTACAAATACGTAGCTAAAGTAAAGTATATTTTCTATATATTGCCTAAGCAAATGCCTATTGTAAATATATAAAATTTTGATCATTATTGATACATTTTTTAAAATAAGTTTGTAATAAACAAGTTTCGTACAAATTGCTTTGTTGTGCTGTATCTCATGAAGGGTAAACACAATGATTTATGTTGTGCGGGGGAGGGGGGGGGGGAACAATCTCAGAGGTGCAGTGCTAGTAATCGTGTTGACTTACTTCATATGGAAATTAAGTGCATGGGTAAGAGTCAGATGTCATCACAGAGTCTCTACTGAGGCTTATCCTTGAATCGTGCTTGACCTTCAGAGCAGCATCCAAAACACAAGTAGACATCATCCAGTGGAAATCAATTTAAAACACAAAACACGCAAAAGGTCAAGACCACAAGGTGGGAAATGCACTAAAAAAGGAAAATAGATCTGTTCAGACAGGGAGTAGGAGCTATTCGCGAAAAGAAAATCCAAGGTGATGAGTGTGGTGCGCACATATTTATAGTGTGAGAGAGGGTAACTCTAACAGACTTCAACACATAATCATCATATTTGTCATTTTTTAAAATACTTTCAACCGTATCCTATGAAAATATTTATTATTAAGAAAATTACCTAAAATAAACTTGGACCTTGCAATAACTGTTGATCTATTGCATTTTTCCCCTTTACTTTGAAGATACTATTACATATTGTTGCTATACAGTGAAAATCTGGGAAAATACTTTAAACTTGACTTTGACTTGACTTTAAGCTAAAGATTCTAAACAAATTAAATTCTAGGGTAAAGACTCGGGACATGATTTTGACTATAAGGTAAAGTCTCGATACTTGACATTAAGTCAGTGGTGACTGCCAGAAACTTGTTTTTGACTCTATAATAAAGACTTAAATTTGAATTTGAACGTGAATTTGACTTAATTGTCAAGAGTTGAAATTAGACTTGACTTAGTTGTAAAGACTTAGGACATGACTTTGGACTAACGACTCTACAGACTAACTCTACAGTAAAGACTCAAGACTTGACTATGTTTTATTGGGAAAGACTCGAGACTTGACCTTAACTCTAGTGCAGAAGTGGGTAGAGTATCCAAAAATTTTACTCAAGTAAGAGTAGCTGTACTTCAAAATAATATAACTCAAGTAGAAGTAAAAAGTAGTCATCCAGGATATTACTCAAGTAAGAGTAAAAAAGTATTTGGTGAAAAGACTGTTTCAAAGGTAATGTCCGATTTCTTCTTCTTATTATTATTATTAGAAATTATGTAAGCAGCCAGACAAAATGATAAAATAATGTACAAATTCTGATATTTCCAAATAATAAAATAAATAAAATTAATTGAATAAAATAAATGAATAAAATTAATATCTTTACAAAATAGCAAATTAAGGAATAACAAACACAAATTTCCTAATCTCACTTTTTTCACAATAAAAGCTTTAAAAAAAAAAAAAAACTACTGTAGGTAACATATGTATGTTACCTAACCCTAACCCTGTTTATTTCCGGTGTAAGATATACTGTATATTCAGTTGCCCTCCAAAGGATTCAGCAGATAGAAAATAACATTAGAACATGTACAAGATGTCTCACTTTACCATAATTTGTGTCCAGCAGAACAAATGTAAGAAACTGATATTTTTTAGCCTCTAGCTTATTTGCTAATTATATATTTTAACATTGCAACATTAAATAAAACCGCTAAACTAACCGCAACATTTTTCCTTTGCTGAAGGTTTTTCCCCCCCGCTATGCAGCATTTACAGTAAGTGTAGTAATTTGACCACAATATTGTTAATGCAGCTGATTGGTCAAACGGACTCATGTGATTATTGTTGCTACGTCTGATTGGTGAAATGAATGTAGCGGAGTAAGAGTAGCGTTTCTTTTTCACAAATCTACTCAAGTAAAAGTAAAAGTATGGTGCAGTAAAACTACTCATAGAAGTTACTCAAGTAAATGTAACAGAGTAAATGTAACTACCCACTTCTGCTCTAGTGTAAAGACGGGAGAGTTGATTTTGACTCATGTATAAAAGACTTGAGACTTGACTTGACACCTGAGAGAAGTCTAACGACTTGACTTTGATTCTATTGTAACTACTCAAGATCTGAATTTCACTCATAGGGAAAAGACTTGAGACTAGACTTTGACTCACGAAGGCAAGTCTAAAAACTTGACTTTGACTCTAGTGAAACTACTGAAGACTTGAGACTTGACTTTTATATGGCCAGAAGTTTGTAGACACCTGAATATCACACTGATATGTTTATCAAATTGGTAAAGAATATATGGTGTGTAACTAAAAGATCAAAATTACAAAACAAGCTCCATGAAGACATTTGCCAAGGCTGGAGTCGAAAATACTTGAGTAGCCTGCTGAGAGGCCTGACCTTAACCCCAAGGAATTAGTTTTGCCAAACTTGTATCACATAGAACTTATAGCACAACACATATTATAAAACAATTGTTTACAAGTAGCCTATACTGAATATGGCATATGCAGACATCCAGCAGTTTTAATAAAATTGATAAATTTCCATTCTTTTGTTTAAGTGGGATGTCTACACTTGATTTATTAAAGTCCCCAGAGATTACAACGTAATGTATGAACAAAGACCACCTGTTGCTTATTATGCACATTACTTAGGATTAAACTACATCTGGGATGAATAGTTTACTGTATTTCAATTGCGATTCAGTTGTTGTTTCCTCGGTTAACCCAAATCCACTGTAATTTGTTGGTGATCTGTTTCTATGCTGGTGTTGATTTAATAACAACAGGCAACAGGACTATTTTGTTCCTGACTTATTGACCAAGTCTTGACACAGAGTAGACAAACTGTCAGCAAGAATGACTTCCTACCTTTCCATGATTGAATCAGCATGTTCTCGAAAGCGCTCTTCAATTTGACCAGTATGCCCCAGGGCACTCTTCATGATGGTCATCGGTTTGGACACCAGGTAGGCACCATTTTGGACGAAGCTGGTCATCAGGATAGAAAACCAGAAAGTTAGGGTTATATCAAACCTACTAACTGAAAACTGTTCTGAGGCTTTAATAGGCGTACAAGGCTTAGGTGTTAATGGTTTTCCATGAAACCACCCGACTGTTTTCTTTCAGTCACGGGCTCTTCGTCTGTCATGATTTATAATTTGCATTTAAATCACTGTCGAGGTAAAGCCGCAAAAGCCAACCTTGTGCAAGTCGATACTTCTGAAACTCTTAATGACAATGGATGGAGCAATAAAAAAGGCAAACTTGCGACACAAACTAGAGTCGTTAGTATAAATTAGCATTGTGGTTTCTCCTTGATCTCTCTCTCTCTCTCTCTCTCTCTTTCTCTCTCATACACACACTCATGCCACTGACTATATCTTTTACAGCCTGCTGAATGATGGATGTTTCCAAGCAATGGCCTGTTTAACATTTACACATTGTTTATTCAGATAGCAGATGCTTATCATAGCACTCATGGGCCCTTAAGCAAGGCCCCTAACACTTGAGAGTTAGGGGCTCTGCTTAAGGGATCATGAATGCTATGGTTGCTTGCGTACATATCCCCACCTCCAGATGTCAGGAATGTCATGAATAATAATTAAAGTGGGTGAAAAAAGAGGGCTGTTCCCACGGAGCATTGTACTCGTCCGACGAACATTCTGTGAGTGGAATGCCTGAAAATCCACTGCAGATGTTTTCGTTAACATTCAGCGAGTGGCACGCCTGATCCTTGAAAATGGACGGAAGGAGTTCCTGTGAAGCAGGCTGTCTGGTCATGGGTCAGCCTTACTGAGAAAACTAGGGCAAGTGCTAGAGAAACACGGGGATAAATACAGTTGTGTAACAGTGGGTTATATAAAGAAATAAAGATCTTTGTTTTTACTTTCATATCCCTCTTTGAGTTTCACTTGGGTTTGTGGGCATCTCATAGTTTGCAAAATGATGTATAAACAAACAAACAAAATTTTTTAAAGTTAAAAATGTAAATGCATACGTATTTAGCTTACCATCCAAAAGCATATAATTACTCGAATGGAATACACCTGTGTACTATGTGATTGCAGTATAAATACACCTGCTTCTGGAAGTCATAAAAGTTCTGGAAAACAAATCCACCAGTATTTCCATTTATAAAAAGCGGAAAGAATATGGCATAACCGTGGCTGCCTAAAGAATGCTATACTACGAAAGTCAGTGAGCAAGAGAATCAACCAAGAGACAAATAATAATTCTGTGCATGATGCTACCATCAGTATGCTTCACTGTGGTGATTGTGTTCTCTGGATAATAAACAGCATTACCAATTTTTTCTTTCCAAAATGTACTACTTCGTGCAAGGGAATTGCATTTCATTTCCTTATCGTAACACTACAAAATGTAAAAAAAAGTTCAAAGAGGTGAATACTAATGCATGGCAATGTAACTAGACTGCTGAGCTTTTACTATTTTTAATTCATCAGTGAAGGAATGCAGAAATGAATTTCAGTTCTGGCATCTAAAGTGGTTCCATGATTTTCCACGGTGTTGGCGGAGTTTTTTTTTTTTTTAACCCTAGTCACATCCAGTGATGATTCGTAACACTCTGTGCTGCAGCGCATCCTGCTGTTTTGCAGAAATACACCCAGGGGCCGCTTCAGTCAAGGCTTCCTGCTGTCTTCATCGCATTTAATATTCTCAACTCTATTTGAAGTTCTTTTTGCTCCCATCCAGCCGCTCAGGCCTGTACACATTCTCCACTGAGGCACACCGAATATAGTATGCTTTTTAAAAACTCTTTGCTCACTAAAGCTAACAATATTCAGCCTGATCAAAAAGGACAGGGTTTTCAATCCGCATCCGTCATTGTCATTTGTATGCAGAGTCGTATCTGGTTTTTGGCGACTCGAGTAATTTTGGAAGCTACTTCATTCCTGGGACAAACTTATTTTTGCTGTCTGTTCGCTCAGTTTCTTTCTCCTTGAACAGACACATGACTAGGCTATAAAGATTAAAGCGTTTTTCGATACGTACACCTTGAGATTTTTTTTCATCCAATGTCATGGAAAGATAGCGGCCATTTCCATAGATGAAATAAAACCCTGTTTCCTCATGCATAATTTCACACATTGCAGCATGGAGTATATGCACATAAATCATGCTGCGTGGTATTTAGGCTTTCGCCCACGGGAGGCGGGTGTGTTTTCCTATAAAGTTATGCCAGGACTCTTATTACACACAGCACGACAACATGCATCATGTTCTGCTCTGGAGAAGTTAACGGCCATTTTTTCAAGAGTGTAGCTAAGTGAGCATAGCCCAGCGTGTCCAAGAAGCACCAAGAAGGTGCCGGACTGCTCTATACTGCCTTGAATTACATCACCTCTTTTCTATAAATTTATCTTGCTTTTGTTGTGTTTAACACATGCATAGACTAATTTCTTCTAGTCCTGATTGAAGTTCATATCCTAGTTCCTGTTTATTTTGTGTTGCGATGCTTATTAAAGTGGATTTATCTATGCCATTATCCCAGACACAGGGTAGAAGCTTCAACCACCATCATTTTATTTTGCATATTGTCCCCTGCCATACAAGTATAAGTAATATCATTCAGATCAAATAATTTAATTGTAGATTTAGACTTAGTGAATGATTGTTAGTTCAGAAACCTAAGTTTCCATATAAGCTCGCTCAATATTAACCTTGCATTCAAAATTGGTTTAAATTAAAATGTTCATTCTCCGAAGATCATGAAGTCTTGATTTGAAAAATAATGAAGCAAATACAACCTGACAACAATATGCTAATAAGGATGTTGCATCAGTAGCATTAAAAATCTCCTCATCCAGATAAACAATTAAATATCATGAGCAAATGTATGCACAAAACATTAAGTCCAATATTGTGTTGGTTCTTCTTGTGCCAACAGGGCAGCTCTGGCCCCCTTGGGGTGTGGGAATGCATGGCCTCTGGGAGTGTGTTATGGTGTTTTGCACCAGGACGTTGGCAGTGAATCCTTTGAGTGATGTGGGTTGTAGAGTGCGGCATCCGTGGGTTGAATTTGTTTGTCCCGCGATACCCATGCATGGTCGATTAGACTGGGATCTGGGGAGTTTGAAGGCCAGTATGTCTGCCAGGCCCCATATACAGTATAAGGGTCGGTGGTGAACTGGGTGTTTTGGTGCCTTTCTATCATGACCAGAATTGACTTTTTTCAGCCATTTGTGCTGCGTTGCGTTTTCTGTGGGATCAGACCAGACTGGCTGAGTCTTGAGTGGCAATGATCTTGTCACCAGTTTACTGGTACATAATTGATAATCAGTCTTATGGTGTTAATGTTTCGTGGTATTGATGTTATGTGAAGCAGCCCATTGTTCTTGGAATAGTAAGAATATATCATTATTTTATGTTGCATTATGTTATGTTATGTTGCACTTGAACCAATTTTGTGATTTACTCCAGGCAAGAATCCAGTCAGATTCATGATTTATTCCTTTCCGCTAGCCATTCCAGATAAGTCATTATGGGATTAGAGCTATTCCAGGCTTGTTGGAACCACCTTTTTCTTCACATAAAATAAATAACTCCAGGATCAGTACATTTTTGTGTACAGACCAGCTTGTGCCAGCATCCTAATGTTGACCCAGAATGTTTGATGTTTTATTTACAGTAAGAACACACTCTTGCTGATGTCATCTCCTCAAAAGGAAGAACCCTGGTCCTGCTGAGTCCTCTGTTTCTCATCAGAGGACGGTATGTGGGGTGCATGCTCACCGCTGCACAACTAGCATCAGCAAAGATTCAAAGGAAACTTGGAAGCTGCACTGCTTTCTATGAAGGATGTTCAAGCCAAACCAGTACTTGTGATTAAATTTCTTGTAACAGAAGGCATAAAAGAAAAAAGGTTTTCGTTTAGAGAACACTTCAAGCATAAAACAGTTATGAGACACTTAGCTGCGGTGGATGCAGATGTTTTCGTGAACATTCAGAGACCGATGTGGTACATCTGATCCTTGAAAATCGACAGATAACTTTTCGCCAGCTTGCAGGAGAGACGCACCTGTCTGTGGGAACTGTACACACAATCATTCACCACATTACAGGAACTTGGCTGTGATTTATTGCTATATCCCCTGTACGGTCCTGACTTTGATGTTTGGGCATTTAAAGGAGTTCCTGGGAGGCCAGCATTTCAGAAGTAAAGCAGGTAGTCTGACTACTGATCAGAAGGTCCCAGGTTTAATCCCCAACACCACCAAGTTGCTATTCTTGGGACCTTAAGCAAGGCTCTTATCCCTCAACTGCTCAGATGTATAATCAGATGAAATACAAATAACTCTGGATAGACAAATACTGTACGAATGTACAAATATATATATATATATATATATATAATTATTATAAATTTTTTTTATACAGCTAGATCAGGCTGGTTCCAGATTAAAAAAATAAATAAATTACAGAGAGCCTCACTGTAGGCACATGCAGTTCCAAAGGGAAGGTGATGTTCTTACACTTTTTATTTTCTTTTTTATCTTCAACACTTCAACACAATGTCACTGTACATTCTGAAACTGTCTCCTGCATACTACAGGGTAGAAAGATGATCAGATTTTGTGCACTGGATGCTGTTTGACCACCAATGTTTGGGTAAAGTGGGACTTTTAAGCAACTTTTTTTTTTCTCTCAATAGAAATAAAGTATATTGACCATAACTTATACATGAATGTTAAAAGTTCAGACGAGTACACAATGAATCATCCTCAAGACCGCAGAACAGAATGTACAGAAAAGTGAACCTTCTTAAGAGGATGCAAATTAAGCCGTTATGTATTATGCACAGTCAATTCCATCTCAATAAGTGGTGCTTTACAGTACAAAGCAGCTCCAAGCCTCGGCTTGCTTGACATGTACGACAGGGACAAGTCCTAATTACAGGCCTGTTTTGTGTTTAGCATTCATTCCTTGCTGTGTAGTCTGCCGCCCCACATCCTCTTACGTAATCCCGTCAGATTTCTTTCAAGGCTAACAAGAGCGCATCCGAGTATGCAGCCTCAATGCCAAAGCAGCAATAATAAGAGCGTGTTGCATTTTTCCCCCCTGAGCAGTGTCATCACCGTTAATGCACCGTAGCATATAGAAAGCAGCATCAGATGATATAGGTATGTCCGGCTCCACCACATGTCTACGATGACTCAGCGATTTGAGTGTGATTTGCATGATCAATAGCAGGATTAGATAGAGGAGAGGTATGTGTATTTGTGTGTGTGTGTGTGTGTGTGTGTGTGTGTGTATGTGCGTGTGAGAGGTTGGTGAGTTTAAATTTCAGTCTTATATCTCATGCCTCAAGGTCAATACCCAGACTCCACTTTGTTTCTATTGTTATAAATCCTTTACAGTTCTTTTCACACAAGGAGCCCATCAAGGTGCGGTAATTGGTTCCCTTCTATTCATAATATATAATCTTCTTCTGCATGAGTGAAAGTGAATCATGCAAAACTTTCTACAATCTTTGAATTTTTGATTGAGACTCATACTACTACTGTATGTTATGCCATCTTCTCTTCTAACGCTTTTACAACCACCTGCCTCATGATGGCATGCCATGCCTCCAAAAGAAGCAACTTTTATGCTGTTTGAATTTTGATGCTACAGAAAAATTATAAAAATGAATTTAATAAAAGAAGAAACATAGTACCAACCATTTTAACAACCTGTGTGCACCAAACTGATTTATTGAATCCACGTTTCAGAAAGAATTCTTTTATATGAAAGGATACCTTCAATTACAAGCCCCAAAAAGCCTTGAATCAGTCTTGACTATGCGTGGATTCAAATATTTGAGCCAAGTATATCAATACTTGTCTATTACTGGTTTCTTAACCAAATTGTCACTATAAGACATTTCTGTTTCAATTTCATTTTTTATTTCTTTCAAGCCTTGTCTAAAAACATTTCTTTTCAGCTTGTTTGCTTTAATCGTCTTAATGTGAGAGCAGAAATGTCTGAATTAAAATGAATTTTTAAATATGAAATTATTATTCATCTTTGATCTCACGCTCAGATGGTTTTCACACAGTCTCTGACTCGGGATTGAAGGCAACTGTTTATAACATTCTTCATTCTCCTTCCTCCTGTCATCATCCACTCTAGTCCAAAAGATCGTACTACAATTAAATCACGAGGAATAATCAATGGAACGACAAGCCACCCAGTAACTACCTCTATCTTTTTTTTTTTTAGAAAGGTCAGTACTGAAATAGAGAACTCAATCATATAGCGTATGGCACTGGATAAAAGGTTGAAATCCACTTTTGCAGGTTTTAAGGTTACATGGAATCACAGAATTCTTATTGATCACAATATTAATACTGATCTCTATTAGTTTTGAATGACCTAAGATAAATTATCATGCTACAACACATTGCCATAGATGTAGAAAAATATATGTGCCTCATTAGTTAATTAATCCATTATATATTTTTTGGGTTATCTATGAACTTGAGATTTGAATTAATTTAAATGATTTTAAATATTTGTGTGGCCCATTAAAAATAATAATGTAACGCAAATGCTCAAATGGTTGGCCTTTATGACACTTGTTTATCCACTGAACACAAGGACATTGACTTTTGTAACCCTTTAACATCCTGCGCAACCTTTGGTTTGAGAACATTTTCTTCTTGTTTTCTTGGTGTTTAGCGGCGGCCTCCACTATGTTGCATTACCTCCACCTTCTGGGCTTGCTCTCCTTCATCTTCCATTCAGTTTAAAGCCTCTTTTCTAGTCCCGATACCATTAAGAAACCCACCAAATACCAAAGTAAAAAAAGATTTTGCTTGTGGAAATGATGGATCATCTCTACCACTCAGTTGATGTGTGCTATGCTTAACAGAAAACCTAAATGTTGCTGTGCTTTGATTTGTTTATCCACTGAACATAGTAACTTTGGCTTTTGTAACCCTTTAACATTCTGCTCCACTGATTTTTTTGATTAAACACATTTTGAGTCACTATATCTTTTAGAAAATTTGTCAAACCTAACTTGATCATCTCTACCACTTGGTTGATGTATGTTATGCTAAATGATGTTGCTGTGTACTTATGTAGTATAGATTTTAATTTGCCTTTTTACATACCATTAAAAATAAAATGGATCTAATGGCCAAAAAAAAAATTGTGCTGTTGCACCACAACCACATAATGTTGGCAACCGATGTGACCCTTTTTACCCCCAGATTATTTAAATATTTGAACTGTTTGGAAGAGGTCTGTACTGGGTACATGGTACCGTACAGTATATTTGTGTTATTACTGCAACAAGAAAGTGAATAATGCAAAAAAAAAACAATTGAGGGCGGTAAAGGGTTAACATGTCAGAACTGATGCTGCATGCAGAGATGATTTCCTTCTTTAGTGCAGAGATTGTTCTGGGCTGATTCCAATAGACTACTGATTTCAGATTAATCCAAAGAAAAACACTGAGTGGTGTTGGTCTGGATTTGAGCTTCTGTTCCTAGTTTCAAAGCCATCACGAAATTTTCTTATAAGGAAAATGCCTATGGATCCAGATCTTTGGGTTCTCAGTATATGTATTTACTTTTTAAAAATCCATAGGTAACGGGTTATGAAACCATTTTGTATTTTCAGACACGCAGTCTATCAAAACCAAACGGCCCTGGTGCATTTATGTAGAAAAAGAGATCTGTCACTAGGCAACTGCCGGAGATCTTAGTGCAACTTTCTCCGACTGGATGCATGACTGCTGCTAAATATTCAGAAAATTGTTTTAGTCATTACTAACGTTTAAGTTTGATGCTAGATCTAACAAAGAACAGCAGTGCTATTTTACATTTTCATTTCAGTTCTGCTTGTTTGAGTTTGCAGATTGATTCTGTTCATTACTGCTGTTTGGGTACTTTTTTCATTGAATTTTTATATTTATTTATTTATTTATTTATTTACTTACTTACGTATTTATTTATTTTGCTTATTTTCTTTGAGCACCCAAGGCTAAACCATGCCCATTGGGACCAAAAGCCAATTATTACCAGAAAATGCAATATATCACAAATTGCAAAATAAAATAAAATTAAAAAAATCAATAATAAATGACCACAACCAATCAGCCATAACATTGCAACCTAAAACAAAAAGCCTACTCTTGTGGAGGATTTCCTTGTGCCAACAGATCCTTTGGGTGCTGTTGATTGTGGGGTGGTACCTTCATGGCTCAGATTTGTTTGTTGAATTTGGTGCACCCTGTGGATGTTTGATTGAATAGGGATTTGGGGAGGTTGGAGGCTGGGCTGACAGTCTTGGGCTCTTTGCCTGCTAAGCCCCATAAGTGGCAGCTTGTGATGCTCTGGGTGTTCTGGTGCCTTTCTCTCATGGCCAGCACTGACATTTTTCAGCAATTGGTGCTACATTGGGTTTCTGTGGGATTGGACCAGACAGTTTGGCCTTTGCTCCCCACTCCCCTCAAAAATGAGCAAAGGGTGCGCATTATCCTGTTACCAATTTACTGGCAAATACTTGATAATCATTGTTATTCCATCCACCTTGCGATGGTGCTAATGTTGTGACATATCATCAGGGGGGGCCTGGAGCCTATCCCAGGAGACTTACAGTAGGGCAAAAGGCCCTACCAATCCATCACAGGGCACACACACATACACACACTCACACACCCTTTCACACACTATGGGCAATTTGGGAATTTGGGAGTACCCGGAGGAAACCCACCAAGCACAGGGAGAAGATGCAAACTCCATGCACACAAATGCGGGATTCGAGCCTG
>JAOVVB010000027.1:14910289-14923879 GCA_028570985.1 Heterobranchus longifilis | reverse complement strand
TATGAGTGGGTCCTACTACACACTGATTTACTCCTACCGAGTCCAGTATGGACATAAATGCTGTTCTCAGAGGGTCTCCTGGATTCTCAAAATGAATATTAAAATCTCCAGCAATTAACAGAAACGACCAGGTTTGAGAAGAAATCCGCACATTCAGGGAGAAATTAATTTAATGTTGTTCTAGAGAACTTAGATTATAATTATAAATAACTGTGTCAGGGTGTTTCCTCTGTTTGTCTCTGTTTTTGGTGGGGGTTTTACCTTTGTGCTCATGTTGACCTTTATGTTAAAATTTGTCCCAGTTCCCAGCACACACATTCCCCCAGCCTCTTCTCTTAATCGCAGTTATAAGTCTGATTAGCTTGCTTATTAACAGCCCCTGTGTCAGTTGCTCTTTATCTTTCATTGCTGTGTCCCCTGGTTGTTTTGTAGGTGATGCTCACATTGGTATGGTTTAGGATTTCTCTTAGTTAATTAAGCTCATTATCTGCGTTCCTCCTGTCCTGGTCTACCAGTTAGACGAGGCTGGTGTATTTAGAAGCACATGCTCGCTTGTTGTTATTATGTTTGACTCATGGTGTAGCTTTGACACACATTATTTGCATTCCTGACCTTCTGCGATGAGACTTCTTGCATTCCCCTGGTGATGAACAGCACAAACATCCACCAGTCCTTCGCTCCTCAGCTTCTTCACTTTTCTTGTGTTCTGCACAGAGCAGTTAATCACCTCTACTGTAACACTATCCACATCTTTCTTTATTCTGCTATTTATTATAATTATTATGATTATTATTATTGTTATGCTGAAGCTTTTCCAGACGAACACACACACACGCTCCTTGCTGACACGTGCTGGACACGTGCTGGCCTCACGTCTGAGATCAGCAAAGTCGTGTTCTCTGCTGCCGTTACAGCGCTTTAGGTCTTTTCACATTTTTTATTTTGCTGATCTTTGTTTAGATGTAGCTGTAGCATGTAGCTGCCCATAAAAATATCTACTATTAGAAGCTAACAGAAATCATAATAAAGGAAACACAGCTTGGTGTGTAGCTTTTAGCATAAAACTAAAATGGGGTGTAACACAGAGTGATAAGTCTTCTTTTAGACTTTAGCTCAGAGTGAAGATGATACTGTAGCTAACATTTGCTGAGATGTTCGCTAACTTGGATGCTTTGACCCCTGATACACCTGGTTTATACAACATGAAAAGCAATATATTTATCTTCCTCACAGATAATAGCTTAGCATAAGAGCTTAAGGTGATCCATCCAAACTTCATGCACACAGACCCTGAGGTGGGGATAAAACCCGAACCCTGGAGGTGCAAGGCGTCAGTGCTATCCACTAAATCACTGTGCCGCCCGGTTTAATGATTATACTCTTTAATCTCAGGTGCTGTTTGTGCCATGTTTTGCTCACATGTTTTTCCACCATCTACTTCCTGGTCCGCCATGTCCCTTTGCCATCTCCTGTCCCTTCACCGTCCAGTTAATTATTGTTTAAGGTTTAAGAAAATGTGTAAAGCCAAAATTTCACTTTGAACTCTGAGTTCATCCTACTGCTTAAATTGAATTTGCATAAACCAAATATATGTTCTAGTTCATTCTGGTGTGACCGGTTCACCATCTGTCTGTCTGAGACAGTTATCTGAAATCAGTGCTGCAATTAAATTGTTACATGTTACATGATATCAGGATTAAAACTCTTGAACCCAACCTGTGTGTGTGTGTGTGTGTGTGTGTGTGTGTGTGTGTGTGTGTGAAAGCTGTTCTGGTGGTTCGACAAGAGGGAATTTTGTTGAAGGATTGCATTCCAACATGTTGACTGTTTTAAACTTTCTTATGTAGCTTGAAATAATCATTATACCAATGGCGCTTGTTTAATTTCAGCGTTTATCCTCAGTCAGCAGTCCGACAGGTTTAACCGGCTTTAACACAATCTCACAGGACGATTTAGATTCTTATAAACATAACCACTTCCATCTTTTCATCAGAGTGTATAAGCACTCATCTTTGTTTTGATTATGCTTGGCTAAGAAGGGTTTACATGAAACATCTTTTCTACATCATTTTCATTCAGTTCACAGTATTTGAAGTGTCTAAATATATTAAACACTGCAAAAATAATATTTTTTAATATACTGCAAGATTTCACAAAGCATATATATTAGATTATTAAACCTACAGAAGGCAAAGTTCCCCTTTGTTGAGGACAAATTTCTTCTTCTTTTGGCAGATAATTTTGCTAATGTTTGAAACATGTGATTCTAGAAAGATGCAAAGGGTATCTCCAGATAGAAATATATTTATTGAATGTAAGCTTAATAAACTTACACCCGCTCACAAAAGTGAGTACACCCCCCCAATTTCAGCTAACATTTAGGTATATTTTCTCAAAGGACAAGACTATAGAAATGACACTTATACTGTATATATTTTAGAGTCAGCTTGTATAACAGTATAGATTTACTGTCCTCTGAAAATATCTCAACATACAGACATTATTGTCAATAGCTGGAAACAAAAGTAAGTACACCCTAAGTGATAAAAACTGTGCATCTTTAACCATGCAGAGTCACATGACCTAATCATCGTGTTCATGTGTTTGTGGCCGAATATGTCCCCAGACCTGAACCCTATTGAGCACCTGTGGGGCGTCCTCAAGCAGAAGGTGGTGAAGCGCCGTGTGTCTGACATCCAGCAGCTCCGTGATGTCATTATGGAGGAGTGGAAGAGGAGCAATAACATGTGCAGCGCTGGTGAAGTCCAGGTCCAGGAGGATTAAAGCCATGCTAGACAACAATGGTGCTCACACAAAATACTGGTGCTTTGGACACTTTGGGTGTACTCATTTTCATTGTCAGTTATTTTGACAATAGTGGCTGTATGTTGAGTTATTGTTAGAGGACAGTAAATCTGTACTAATATACAAGCTGCACATTGACTAATCTAAAGTATATTCAAGTTTAAGGGTCCAGGTTCGATCCCCCCCCCCCAAAAAAAAAGACCCAAAGTTATGGAATAGTCTTCTAATTAATGTTCGTGTCTCAGTGTTTAAGTCTAGGCTAAAAACCTATTTATTTAGCCTAGCCACTGTAAAAAAAAACAGCTGAAATCAGCTAATCACCTTAATCTCTTATGAGATTACACACTGTGTATGTTGTATAAACTGACCAGGTCAAAATATCCAGGTTAGCATATATCTTGGCAAACTTTAGCGATAATCTTCAGTCTGAGGTTGGACGAAAGGTCTAAACAAAGACTTATCACTCACTGAGATCCATACTCAGTGTTGTTTTCCTCTCAGGAAATCCAAATAAAGATGTTTAAGGGAACTTTAACTCGGCAGGCGCTAACACCGACACCACACAAAATTTATGCTAAGATGTAGAAATTAAAACGTGTTGCTGTTATTATGATTAGTGTTTCTTTCCTTCTGTCAGTCTTAGGGTGACCCGTGTCGCTTTTTAATCTACAGTTAAATCTGACTTTCTACCTTCAGCAGAATCTCAGTTGAGTTTAAAGTAAACGCTACAGTAGGACACGAACAGAGTCATTCGACATAGACGTCAGTTTACATCAAACAGGCTAATTCGCTTGGGGTGTGTTTACTTTTGCATGTCTGTTTTGCTCTACATTTGTCCTTTCTGTCTTGTTATTCTTGTCACATATCCAGCGAATACTTTTCAGTTTACGCTTTCACTTTCTCTTCAAGCTCAATGAGTTCTTTATCGTCACATGTTTTTTTTAATTCTCAGAAATGTCTCGATGAGATCATTTTTTTTTCTGTCTTCTTGCTTTCTTTTTTGTTTTGTTTTTTTCTGTCTCATAATTTGCGTGTTATCTTTTTAGCATTGTGTGAGGAATTTATTTATTTTTTTCTTTCTGTATGACAGACACTGTGTCCACCAGATGGCGCAGTTGGTTTATACAGCCATCCTGAAGCAAGAGATTTGAGCAGATTTCAGAGGAGGGTGGAGGGAACTGCTTTCGTGTGTGATTTGGCAAACCTAAGCAGGCAAGGGGAAAGAAAACTGGAAAAAAAATATCGCTGAGATACCGGAGAACATGAATATTTTCCTGTATTTTTTTTTTCTTTTTCGTTTGTTCAAAACCGAAAGCATGAAAACATTTCTTTGTGGTTGAGGTCAGAGTTAGATTTAAGATTAGATATGGAAATTTGATGTGCTGGTGTGCGGTGATAAAGTGGCTTTAATATTAGCAGCGGTTTATTAAAGAAGGACACGTTTATCAACACCCATCAGATTCGAGAATTAGGCGTTAAGACTAACTTTAATTAGAATTAAAGTCCTCATGGTTTGAGGCTAGATTTGTTTGTACGGTTATTTTTAAACTTGTTCACATTTACAGAAATAAATGTGTATCTGTGCTAAATTATTTGTTTGTGGTTTTGTGACCAGCGTCTTTCTTAGTTAATTTTTAGTATAACTTTTATATATATATATATCATATAAAATTCTAATAAATAATAATAATATTAAATAATAATATTATGTTTATATAAATTTTTACTGGGTATATTTTTTCTGAGTGTGTATGCTTGAATTCTCAAGGTAACCCTTTTTTAAATAAAAAAAAAAAAAGATCCTTTTTTGAATGGATGAATTTTTTGAAAATTAATATGCAGATTACTCCATGGGATTTTCAGCCACTTGTTTAATGCATACTCGTTCCTTTTCTTGAAAAACAAAAAGTGTGTGTGAGTGTGTGGGTTTGCATACAACTGAAACACAGGATGAGGTATAGCAAAATTCTAAAGAACTACTTTCTCTTTCTGTTTCTTCTAAATGCAGTAATAATTAGATGATTTACAGACTTTTTCAGTGGGAGGAGCTCGGAGACAAAAGAATTTAACTGTTTTTGTTTTAAAAGTGTTTTAGGAAGTGAGTATTTAAAAACAAAAAAGCCCACAGAAGAAACAACTACAGTCTTTTATTAATGTTTAGAATGCCTTATGAAATGCGTTTTACAGTACTCGTTTGTCTACAGCATCATGGTATTACAGAACTTATAAACTTATCTTACACTTACATCTTATATTTCCTATGTTGTTTACCAGGTGACACAAAGTACAAAAACAAAATGAATAAATACCAGATGGCCTGCATAGCAGGTGAGTGAAGAAGATCAGGATAAACACCTGATGTAGTGCATTTAAAGGTAATGGTACCACAATCATGGACGTAATGAACATAGACATAGTGGTCTGTAAAATCCCGTATAAATAAATATACAAGGACACAGCATACTTTTCAAATGCTGAAAGGATATGACTGAAGGAAACCTTTCAGCACAGAGCTCACAGGGAGTTTCTCCAGGTTTTCCTTTCCGAAGGTTTTCACCACGGCTCTCCTGGACAACTCCTGGAGTTTTTGTGGTGTAGGACCCCGGTACGGCTGCTTCAGACTCCTCTTAGGGGACGTCATGTAAAACCGCAGCAGTTCGAACAAGCAGGGGAAATTGTGTTTGCTCCCATCCAGGACGAATCCTCCTCCTTTAAGGAGGACGCGGACGCTGGTGGGTCCGTCCACAGCACGATAGCTCAGCGTGAAGAAGACGTCCGTCTGCATACTGTCCCGGATTAGGAAGGTGCCGACTGGAAGAGACGCCAGTCTGGCGTGAGCTTCGTCCACATCCAGAGGACCCCAGTAAAATCCACTGTTCCCCAGGAACTGTGTCGTCACAGACACTAAGGACCGCTCGTCTGCGTCCCGAAAAAGACGGAAGTGGGTCTGAGGGTCCGAAAGAGTCAGGGCAGACGGAGGAGACACAGCGACTGACGCGACGTCTTGCGGCAAGACAGAGGGGTCAGGAGGTTCGTTGTGATGCACCATGCTTGTTCCTCTCCATCATGGCCATGTGTACACGAGTGACTGTCGGATATCTAACGGAGAAAAGGAGAAACAGAGAGAGGAAAAAGAATGAGTATCACTACAAAGGAGGAGGAGCCTCACATGTCTCATTACATCAAACTGTGTGTGTGTGTGTGTGTGTGTGTGTGTGTGTGTGGTGGGGGCTTGTGAATAACAATATCTGACAGTTTTCAGTTTGTGAGGACCTTCAGCTGGTCCTCAGGAAAAAAAAAATTCTTTTACTTAAAACTAAAAGCTTTAAGAGACATAAATATTAGTTTTTAGTTGCTTAAGTTAAAGGGTGTAGTTTGTAGCATCTATTATCTGCACTAATGTAAGTACAGAAAAACTATAATGTGTGTATTAATCTGCTCACCATTTCAGGATAATGCACTCTCACACACACACTCTCTCTCACACACAGTTTTTATCCTCATACATTATTAATGCAGTTCATTAGAAGAACTAAATTAATTAGATTAAAGGAAATCTTCACTCTTTTTATCTAATCATATCTTATCTAATCATTTTGATTCATACCCTTTTTTCACATTTCATACAAATTTCAATAATTTTCTTTTGATTGTGTAAAGCTGCTTTGCGACAATGACCGTTGTTAAAAGTGGTATACAAATAAAATTGAGTTGAATAGAATTTTTAGTATTTAGTATTTTAGTATTTTTGTATATAATTTATGTATAATATTTTTTATTTGTTTTTATTATTTTTTAACAGCTGCCTCATTTTTCCGTTATATATTAAAATGAAAAAGTAACAAATAGTCATGAAGCAGTTTGCTTGCTAAGGACCAGCTGAAAAGAAGGAGTCTTCAAAAGAACTGTTAGGAAAATACACTGTTAGGTGTTCTTATCGTTCTGTGGACGTTTAACAAGCTGCGCACACGTTGTACATGTAGGCGTGACACACACACACACACACACACACACACACACACACATAAAACCTACATACATACACATACAAAACATACTGTACATATAGAGTACGTATATGATTGTATACAGTGTGTGTATTTATATATACTGTATATATTATACTGCTCAAAAAAATTAAGGGAACACTTAGTCCCGGTTTGACTTGAACACCCCTCATATGTGTATGTAAGGTTCAAGTCAAACCGGGACTAAGTGTTCCCTTAATTTTGTTGAGCAGTATATTTTACAATAAACAATACAACACACAATACATTCTGTTTTCCACTGATTTTAATCTGCAGAGGTATACTGTACATATTCAGCCGAGACAAGTCGCTGAATTGTTTTCTTCTGCTAATGACTAACAAGGTGTCCATGGCTACACAATTTTCATAAGCAAAACACAAACAATATTTTCCCCCTCCTACAACATACAACCTAATTTTAAACCTGCACTGGTCCATTTCACTTATATAAACACATAAAGTACATCTTCCTACGCGTTCTGACTCTCTGAGCACAATGCAATGTGGAGCTCTTTACCTGTCAAAGAAACATAAAGGAAAGCTTTAACATGAGCCTTTTGTATTCTACAGCCACTCTGGCTTTAGTGGGTTTTTACAAAGTGTTTCATTTTCAAAGAAATCTCTTTCATTCTCTTTCTTTAAGGTCTCTCCCTTTCTCGCTCTCTATCCGCCATTCAAAACCCCTACTAATGTCTTAAATCCACTCCTGATGGCACGCTCCAAAGCCACTGCCATCCTCCCTTTAGATTAAGATGGAAGGATCCGAACGGCTCGGCTAGACTCTCTGCTCATTGCCGCATCGATTCGCAAACTGATTACAGATTCGTGCTTTTTTGCTGAGAGGTGCAGAACATCATGAGGAAGGGAGGGTGACAAGATTGGGAAAGAGGGAACTGAGTGTGTGATTCAATTGGGGCTGACTGGTAGAAAGAGAAAGGAGGACTCTGAGCAGGAAAACAGATGCGTAATGCGTTAGAGAAAAGCAAGGGATATTATGTAATCCAGGGGTGTTGAGCTAAAATTGGATATCCAGTACTTACAAACTCTTGCTTTATAAAAAAGTGTGGCCAATCAAATTGTAATGGTTAACCCTTAATGCATAATTGATGGTTAATGGTTAATAGATGAATAAAACAAGTTGAAGTTGGTGAATTGATTTGTAGTGGCGCACCCCTGACTCTGAATGGACGAGATCCCTGTTTTAAGTTTTATACCCAAAACAAATACATACTTCTCTGTCCAATCATTGTTCCCTGAACAATTTTTCTTTTTGTCGCCGGTTTGGTCGCTAATTCAAACCATAGGCCAAATGATGAACACAAAAAGAAAAAGTTGTTTGTTCACCATTAAGATTAAGACTGCTTTCACACTAGGCATGATTGCTTCCCCATCCCCATTCCCCTACTGACCAGCTTTCATATTAGTTATATTGTCTCATGCCTTGGTACACTTGCACATTTATGGTCTCTGACACAGTAGATGGCAGGGGGTGTGCCAAATTAGTTTGCAATTTACCCATGAATACAAGAAGTCTTCCCCCTATACAGTAGCTATGCCTATTAATATCTTTAAGGAAATGTCAAAAACAAGCATCTTGTCTGCATTTCACCTTAATCAGCTACAGTATAGTGAAGTAGTTCAAAGGAGAGGGATCAGAGTGTGCTGTGCACGTACTCAGATATCAGAAAAGACAGGCTGCCCTAATGACATCACATTTTAAATAGCGGTCCAATACGATGTTTAGAAAAGTTTGGCTTTGATATTTAATTAGAACCGTACAACACACCATCCTCAGAGGAACGTTCACATTACACAAATGTTACAGACTTCAGGGTCAAGTATAATTGGAGTCCCTAGTGTTAAACTCTCAAATCATCACAGGCATTTAAATATTAGATATTTCTCAGACCAACTCAGAGACATCCATATTTATTTATTCTTCAACACTTTCCAACTTTTGTCCTGTCAGTGCAACGTGGATGTCTTTAATAGCTGAGTTCCTTTTACTATTTCCTTATGGTTGAATCCCTGCTGGAACATTTCATCCAAGAAGTTAATTTGCCAGCAGAATTGCCTTTTTAACGAAAAAACAGTACTGTAGACTAGAACACTGGGAAATGGGGGAGAATGCACCCTGGAGAGGACACCAGGTTATCACAGGGCCCCATGCAGGCCTTCATTTACACCTAGGGGCAATTTAGTGAAGCTAAACTACTTACCATGTATGGGAAGTTGGGGTGAACTAGATTAACCAAAGTACCAGGAATTGAACCTATATATACCTTATCTCCGTTGCAAAATTGGGGTTCTGGCTAAAAATTGTCTCTCATATGTTAATACAAGTAAAGTTTCTTAAAAGAGGCAGTAGACAGCCAAGGGCTTTTGTCAGCTTTGTGTTCATCAAGCCAGTTAGCACTATAGTAAGTCAATTTGTGTACATGGAATCGACTCTCTCAAATGGCCTCCATCTCTTTTGTGATATAAGCAATGAAGAGAATTTGGCACATGTCAATAAGAAATCAGGGCAATTCTACACCATATGACTTTATATATCATACAAAGACATAACAAATATTAGATTTGCTACTATGTATACATGGTTCAGAGGTTTCAGATAATTCACCAGAGAGATCCAGAGAGCGTTGAGGCCACACAGGTGAAGGAATCATTTTCCCAGTTTGTTTAGAGAGGCTGCCAGGTGGAAAGGAGAAGATGGATGGAGCCTTTTCCCCCCGGCTGTCTGCTTCTGATCTGCCAACGCTCAAGGTCAGCCAACCCAGAGTAGAACGAGAAGGTGGGGGTGGTGGTTTGAGAGCGGGTTTGTGTTCAGACCGAGTCGAAAGACGAGAGTTACATGGAAATAGAGAGATGGGAAAGGAGGACCATGTTAAAGTGCTTATGTGCCTTTAATCTTCGCGTTGGTTACTTGCTAACACTGTGTGTTAGGAGAGCTGGTAAGCATGAAGTTTGAAGTGTGTCAGTTTTGCCCGCAGAAGATGCATCCATGAAACAAGACGAGTAAAGACCAATCAAAACATTTTGTGTCATTTAAAGGTTTTGCCAACTCCATGCCTGTGTTACCGTCATGGCTTGCTTTGTGCTTACTTGTACACTTTTTTCCACACGCAGTAGCATCAGAAGTAAATCAAATACAAATACGACATAAAACACCAGATGCAGCACCAAACCCTCTGAGCCGGACATAATTTAAATTAGGACTACACAATACAGGATTTTATATTCGCTTTTGAAACACTGGCATCACAATATGGAAATGAGCACACTCCATCTTTCCCTGCTGTGACTGAACATTTGTATGTATAATAAATTAGATGATACCAAATATGAAGTTGCACAAAAAGATAGTTTAGTCAACTGTCCATGGTTCCTGTGATTTAGTTTGCACAATCTAGATAAGTTGCCACATGACATGAGGAAAGATAAATAAGTAAATAAATAAATAAGCATTAATTGAAATTAATGTAAAAAAAACAACAACATTCTCTTAAATATTTCTGGTGCTTGGGCCTTCGCCAACTCCATTAACTAGCATGCCAGCTAGGTTATTTAGCTTGATTTAGCCAATGTTTTATTCCAAAAGTTGTTAAACTGTGAGGTATGCTTAAATAACTCTGCTTCTGTATAACCTCCCATATAAATCTTAAATTATGTGAAAGAACACAATTCTTCAATTAAGTTAGACATGCTAAAGTAAGCTAGCTCATTTACGCAGATCTGATGATAAAATGCTAGCTTAAAAAAAACCTTAGCAGTAGATATAATATATACTAAATATATATACACTAAAACTATATACTATATATATATATAAGCATATGTTCTCCACTACTTTTTTTTTTTTTTTTTTTTTTTTAGAAATTACATACTGTAGTTACAGTCTTGAGTAAGCTATTTGCTAATAATACAAAACATTAAACCCACAAATGGTGGGAAGACATGCAGGGTTCAAAGGTCATGCAATGACAACAATGCAGGACAAAATAAAATAAATTAATAATAATTGAAAAATGACAACTTGAGAGTAATGTTTAGAAATAAAATGAATATTAAAATGACAGAACCTCACAAAGCTAAGCGAAGCAGTATAAATACACAGAAGCAAACAGGAAACAATAGCTATAAGAACTGTAGCTAGGCGATTGAGAGCGAGCTAATATCTGGACTGGACTCGATTATGGATTGTGTGGATTCAGCTGTGACTATTGCCACTATTGTGGGTGTCAAACCAGAACAAGAAGCAGGACTACAAAAAAAGGCCATTTTTTAAAATTAAAAGTGTGACTGTTGGTTTGTTTTGAGGGAAAAAGAAGGCTAAAATCAGAAAGTCTGATTTGTTTAGCAATGTATAGCAAAGAGATGTAGTTTGACATAACTCAAGGGATATTTGGCTATGAATCAATTAGAGATGATGGGGAAAAATTTATTCTGTGAAGTATCGTGACTCATTTGTGTGGCCAAAATTCATGTATGACCACACTCATGGTTCAAAATCAATTTTTTAAAATTATTTTAAAATTTAGACATGTTTTCATTTGAGGCAGTAAAATGTTGCAGTGTCTCTATAATCCTATAGGAGGCACTGCATCCTGGGTGCTAGGATTTAATAATTTGCTACGTTTTTTTTTTTTTTTTTACATTTTTTAATTGTAACAAAATTTGAACGAAAAAAAAAATGAATCGGATAGTCAAAACATCGTGGTGCGTATAGAATAGAATACAAATCGAATCAGCACCTAGTTCTTACTGTATGATAATATAGCATCAAGTGGTCAATAGTCCCATCCCTAAAAGCAGTATGATGTAACTTTTTGGGCAAATTATTCCAAACTTGGCACATTATGAATTTTCTGTAAACCAACCCCACTAAACAATTGCACAGGTAAACTTAGCGCTATGGCCAATAGAATGCTAATAAAATCGGTTGGTAAATATGTTATTGATCCTTCAACAGAATTGAGAATGTTTTAATCCTAAACAGTGTTTTAAAACTTAATGAAATTCTTTTGATTGTGTAAAGCTGCTTTGCGACAATATCAATTGTTAAAAGCGCTATAAAAATAAAATTGAATTGAATTGAATTAAAACACTTTAATGAACACTATCCAAGCTGGATACTCCAGTTGTCTTAGTAAAACAAGCATTTTATTTCTCACTATAAATCCACACCGCTGGCAAGGTTATTTTTAGGGCTAGCAAATTGGAAAAACGGAAATAAGGCAGCATAGTGGCTTAGTGGTTAGCGTTGTCGCCTTGCACCTTCAGGTTCCGGTCTTGATTCTCTGTGTGTGGAGTTTGCATGTTCTCCCCGTAGTTGGTGGGTTCCTTCAGTCCAAAGACATGAGTGTGTAAGTGTATCTGTGTATGCGTGTGTGTGTGTGTGTGTATGTGTGCCCTATGGTGGATTGCCACCCTGTCCAGCGTGTACCCTGCCTCATGCCCTAACTGGGATAGGCTCCAGGACCCTATGACCCTATATAGGATAAGCGCTATGAAAGATTGACTAAATAAATTAATGAATGCACAAATGAATTAATTAATGAATACACTACACTTGTTCGAGGACATTGTCTTTGATAGACCACTAATGAATAAGCTTCATTTCAGAGTTATGTTTACCATCATACCACCACTTAATCGTTTTTCTTATAACATCATTTTCCTATAATATCATACCCAAAGCTCTTGTATTTCTGATTTTCTGATTTATGTGCTAACACAAATTATTATTTATTTATATTTTTATGCTATTACAGTTACATTTGATATTGTGGAATTGTAGTTTACTTTTTTTTTTTTTTGCCCTTTTTTATCATGTTGAAAAGAAAAGTTTACAAACTGACGCTGGAGACTCCTTCCATAAATGCAAAATATAAATTTTCTTCCAGAAAACTGCCACCTTTTTCTTTAGTCACAGCAGGCATAGAAAATGAATCAACACCTTTCCCACAACATGTTCTAGGAAAAAGTTCAATATAAAAAGCCTCATGAATTGAAACATCACTATGCAGCACAGATACAGATTTCTCCTCTTTTTAATTCCGTATAGTGAGTTACATTTTCTCTCCTCACTCTCGTTCTGTGTTCTCTCTCTCCCTCTCTTTCCCTTCTCAATACTCTCTCTCTATCCAATTTTCTGTCTCTTTTTACCCCCCCTTCCCCGCCCTCACTTTCCTCTGCCTCTGTTCAATCCCGATTCTGTCAGTTTGCGGCTTGCTCCTCTCCCTCTCAGCCATTGATCACAGTGGCAGCGGTGTGTGTATGTGCGTGGAAGTGTGTGTGTGCCTCTGCAGGGAGGGATATGAGGCGCCGTATAGGGCTTAAATCAAACTTCACTCATGCACACACACATGAAACACTTGCATACACATATACAGTATGAAACAGTCACGCCTACATACTGTATATACTACTAACTGCTCAAACAACTACATATGAAATGCGCGTACACACACAAACTCACTGCGCACACACACACCTATGAGATGCGCGCACAAACACACATAGTACATGATACATAATTCTCAGTGTAAACGGAAGTCATTTCAGTGTAGAAGGAAGTTATTTCAGTGTAGACGGACTTGACGGACTAGACGCTTCATGTTCATGCTGCTCATGTTCAGTTTAAAAGACGGAGTAGGACAGTACAATGATCATCACTGTTTAATCACAAGGCGTATTCAAAACTGTCCACATGATGTCTGAATATTGCACCGGCAGAAAACGCGAGTGATGATTT
>JAOVVB010000027.1:14890123-14910189 GCA_028570985.1 Heterobranchus longifilis | reverse complement strand
CTTATTGAAACGTTTATAACTTATGAATAAATGATTCGATTAATTTACAAGATGTACGAAGATATATTTTATATGTATTTATTTATTATTTTTACAGATTACTAGCCTATATAATAATAGGGATTTAAATTATTGTGTCATATTTATATGATGTCATCCTCGATAACAATTATAATAAATATATAAATCATTTTCCCGTTCAATTTTTTCACGATCCAGCGATACGTAATGACTCATTTTTTTCCATTCCCTTTTCCGCTAAAGTGAAGATCCGTTGTTCACTCGTTCCCTACACCGCTACAGTTCCCTTTGTTTGTGCGCTTGTCATAGGTGTATGTGCACGGAGAGTTTGTGTGTATGTGTGTATGCAAGTGTTTCATGTGTGTGTGCATGAGTGAAGTTTGATTTAAGCCCTATACACCGCTGCCACTGTGATCAATGGCTGAGAGGGAGAGGAGCAAGCTGCACACTGACAGTATCGGGATTGAACAGAGGCAGAGGAAAGGGAGGCAGATCAAACACTTTAATTACACACAAGCTTGTAGGTGGCACCGGGTGCAAGCGGCAGTCGTGTTTCAGGGACAGCAGCGTGGCAAGGTGAAGGCGAGGCGCGCTCACGGGTTTGGCACAAACACAAAGAGACATAAATACCAGTGTCTAAACACATGCACTGGTACACACACTGATCAATATCTGTGTGGGTTTATCTACACACCTATAAACACACACATCCTATCAAAGCAATCTCTTTTATCTAGTGCACACAGGAGTGTATTACCTATGCATATGTTTACCGAGCTGAACAATATGCACGTTTGCTCATGTTTGCAAATTACCTACATTTACAGATTCGTAATGCCAGAAATGATCTTCCATGCACGGATGCGGTGCACACATCTGTCTCAACCAATATGCCTCATCTTCATAAATTTAAGTCCAGCCATGATGGGAAATGAATATACTAAAATGACTTTCCTGAAAGAAAAATTTACTAGCGGTGTATAATATAAAAAGTCATAATGGTGTGCAGGATATTAAACATGAGAGGATTTTGACAATATGGTTGGTGTAATCTACAGTCATGCTGTCATGTTACGCACTACAACTGTCATTCAAATTCACTCACAAATGCGGTTTCCTCTGAATCACTCCAGACTGCTCCTTAATGTTTATCTTTTGCTGAATCTTTTCAGTTACATTAACGCAAAACATGTTAACATTCAGTGGGTAAACCAAAAACAAAAAAAGATGAAATGAGGTGAGACAGGCTTTAAGGCAGTCAAAATCCACTTGAGCTTTTATTCTGAAGCAAAAATGCAATGTGAAAACAACATGAATATTTTTTTGTCATTAAGGTTTTACGTATCCCTAAAGGGACACGTGTAAAAAAACACACACAAAAAAAAAATGGTGCGCACTAGAAAGTTTCTGGTGTACACAAGGAAGTTTAAGTTTATGAGAACATTTCTCGTGCTCACCATAAACTTTCTTATGTGCACCAGATAATTATTATTATATTCCCTTTTATTATATTATTATCCCTGTACAGGCTCAGTAGGTTGCAATAATTTAGATTTTTATTTTTTTTTAAACCTAAAGGTGAAAAAGAAAAAAAAAAATCCTGTCAAAGACTGATGAGGCAACTTCACCTGCCCAGCCAATATTGTAGCCCAACCAGGAGGCCCATCAAGAGACTCCCAAACCAGAGGATGACAAGGCGGACCTGCAAGGTCACCCATCAAGTCCTCATCAGGACCATCAACTCAGCTCAGGATGTCCTTGCCCACCTTCCTCCCCAAAGAAGTGAATTTGCTCTTTTGCAGATTCAGAGATTATGCAACATTTTGGTCATGCTGGCTAGACAGATCCTATCAGACTATTGATACCTTGTCTAAAATCCTCTAAAAGCCTACAATATGTGACTAAGTGACAGCAGGAAGTTTAAAGAGATGGAGTTCTGTCGGGTATCCACCAAAAGAATGGCAAGACATTAGTACCCATTGACCATGGCACACCACGTGTTCACATGATCATTAAACCTTAAATCACAATGAACACTACTGTAGTATTTAAACCTGTTGGGATCTATGATGTCATCGACATCACCTAGCACGTTTGTCCTTTTGCACATGTTTTTGTAAATGAAAACCAATGTGTACATCAATGGTAAACAGTTTTCTTTCCAAAATGACTAATGTTAAATATTGCTAGTGTTTTTTTTAAATAAGGTTAAAAATTAAAAAAAGGAACATATGTCAGACTCTCATCTTCATGTGTGCCAGAGTCCGCCCCCAAGTGTACAGAGCTCCATTCACAGTTAGATTTTTATGTAAGTGACTCAATATTTTGGCATTTAAGTGTTGCACATGATTCTCACATATTTACATCAGCCATATTATGAAAGCCCAACTTGTGTTCTGTATATACAGTATAAGTAAAAAAAAGTTTTCAAGACAAATATAAGAAGAGCCCTGGCTCACTGCAGGTCTTCAGAAAGCCGTCACACCCCAGAGGGATGATTCAAAGACATTTTGTTATGAGTGGCGGTGCTGTGTGTTGTCAAATCCATGCCATGTTAGTTAGTGCATATTCCATTCTTGTCTAGTTTACGTGCCTTAGACTTTTTTTCACAGGTGTTTTCACTGTTATTAAAACACTTCATTCTCGCCTCCGACTTCACCTACAATACATGACGGTACCAAACTGTACTTTTACTAATCACTCACTGGTGTAGTACCAAGAGTGTACCCATGGTCTGCAGTTGTATTTATAAAAATGCATGGCAGAAAATGCTGACTAAAGAAGGAAATATGCCGTGATGTAAAATACCAGCGTGAGACAATTTAAAAATAAATAGTAAAGGACTAATTTGATGACAGTATAAATGAGAAGATGGCAATGAAATACCTGTCTAATTAGAGTCTATCATATGGCCAACAAACAAGCATGAGTAGCTTTGTGAATTGTCCTTGTTGTATTTATCACATTAATTACCTGTTTTAATTAAAAAGTTCTACCTTTATTATTTAGCATCATATAAAAACGGTGCAGGACAACCTATTATTTTATATGTTTTTGTTATATCCCACTCCATCATGTGCTGTGAGAAAAAGGGCAAAATTTCCAACTGACCTGCCTTGCTAATGCCACTGCTCCCTTAACTAGATCGACCAGTTTCAGTCATTACCCAGCTTGTTCTCGGTTTCTATATTATCCAGCTGTGCTCCCACATTCTTACTCACTTAAACAGCAAACGTGCCACGTGTCTGCCTTTCCATATTGCACCAAAAGTGTACAATGGTGCACAACAACATGATGGCCCGGGTCCTCATTTCCATAATCTGTGTTACGTCATGCTGCGGATGGACTCGGCCAGCCTGGGAACAGACGAGTCGTCCTTGATTGATGTCTTCTCACTTTACCAGCCGGCTCAGCGAGTGCTGGCAGCCTGGGCTCCACTTGACTGGATCCACACTCACACACACACACACCCACGCCAGGGAGAACATCGCTGTCATTCAAACTAAGCGCTCGGCTGAGTGTATGTGTGTGTGTGTATGTGTGTGCTTGGACGCTTTGCTCTCCAATACTCCCTCCAGGCATGAGCTCCTTCTCACTATAGTGAAACAAAAGGGACTTGGATATGTTACAAAACTGCAGGACGTGGGTGGGAACATAAAACATGCATTAAAGATTAAGTTACAGTACAGCGCAATTGGAAAGTGCGATATTTGAACGGCTCATAAACTTAACTTATGGAGTGTGAAAATATGCTGTTGAGGAATCTAAAGGAATGATTTTTTTAAATAGCGGTTTATGATAAAAAAAAAAGAAAAAAGAATGTTGTGCAATTTGTGCCTTATTCTGAATGTAGTCAATCAGCTGAGACATGTTTGCTGTCTGAGGCTTGCATCTTTAGTTCTGAATGATGCGTAGAGCTAACAGTCGTCACACACTCGCCTGGAAAGATACCAATTAGCTCAATAACACTACTTCATAAAAAAATGAATAGAAAATTATATGAACTCACACACTCATTCACACATTACGGCCAATTTGGAAACGCCAATTAGCCTAATCTGCATGTCTTTGGACTGTTAGAGGAAACCCACCAAACACAGGGGGAACATGCAAACTTTATGCACACAGAGACGGAAATCGAACCTGGCCGAGAATTGAACCCAGACCATAGAGGTGCAAGGCGATAGTGCTAACCACTACACCAACATGCCACCACAATTAAAAATCACTTTTCAGTGATTCAACTTTTCAGGTTGCTTGAAATGCATAGGAAATCAATCGATCTTCGACTTTAATTGATGATCATCCCGTCAATAGATGGTAAGAGTTAAAACTTAATAAAAAAATGGAAGTGTAAAAGAAGACCAATCACAGACGTTGCGTCGCCACGACATGTAGTTACATTTCTGGGGAGTTGCATGTCAGCCTATGTCAGAGGTAATGGCTTAGGGAACGCAACTACCCAGAAATGTATGCCGTAGACCCGACAGCATAAATCAGCCTTTATCTACATTATTTAGTCAAAAATTTGTGCACCCCGACCACCACAACCATATGCGATAATTTAGTCCCCATTCCACTCAACCACTCAGGCTTTCCACAACACAAGCTGTATTTATTAACCTCTTACTGTACAAACAGTTATTATTGTTATTAATAATTATCCAGTATTACTGTGCTTTCTCAATGATTGTGTAACTAAATTCAATTACATTATTTTAGGTCATGGATTTAATAAGGGTTGTTTTAACTGTGGTGATGAGGAGGTTGTTTGTCTTTGGTTGTTTGTCGCCTTGGAAGCATCAATAAAAAAAAAATCTATCAAATTTGCGCTGCTTGTGTGACTTTTGTGTGATTGTATGCAGACACAGATCAAGTGTCAAATCAGATTACTTACTGTGAACATTCATTAATTTTCTGCCTTTTAATATTAGTGCCTTTTAATATTAGTTGCATTGCAGTGTTGGAATGTTGCCACCAAAATATTTTCAATTCTATCATAAATTTCATGGAGAGAGAGAAAAAAAAAATCTAACATCATCCATGTTGGTTTTTCGCATTTGCCCCCATCTTGTGATGTCATTAGTCAGAACGTAGTTAGTTCTTTTTTACTTGAGACCTCAGTCTGTCCTTCACTCAGACGTTTGGCATGTTTGATGACATTGAACCTAGAAGTAATTCCATTTTAATTATATTACATTCATTTCTGGAAATGTATTTTCTCTTTTTTCTTCTAAAGGCACATTTTCCTTTTGTGTTATATACCCTCCCTTTGAGAAACACAATTTTAACCGAGATGACATTGTGATCTCAAACAATTTTCTTTTCATTAAAAAAAAGGGCTTGCTAGCTGACATTCATTCATAATGAGATAAATACTCCATAACGTCCAGCGCTGTGCATTCATTCATTCTGTCCCATATATAATCGTTTCCTTCTGAAAGAGATTACACTCAGTGCAAATTCGTGCTTTTGCCTTGACTCAATCATAAAGGGCCTTTTGAAAAAAAGCCTTTTTTGTGAAATATAAACATAAAAATTGATTCATAACATTAGGCACTTTGGCTTTAAAGAAACTTGGTTTATTGTCTTGAGTGCTGAAGTGAATGTGCATTTGGCTGACCTCATAGGACAGTGAGTAAGGAACAAGGAATGGACCAATAAAAAAAACAGAGACTGAATGTTCCATCTTTTTGGTCACGATTTCTATTTGGTTTTAGTATTTAGGTACAATGCAAGGACATGTATGATGACTGAAGGCTACCACCAGTTTAGCATCAAGGAAACTGCATTAGGAAACCTTTCTAAGGGAAAATTGCATAGCACTTTCTTGAAGATAAATTTAGGTTTGATTCCTATCTGGTATATTTGGGTTTTCAAAGAAAAAGAGACATCAATATAATTTTTATATCTCCATCAGATTAATTGCTGTCCACAAATGCCTTGAAATTTGTCACTGCCATCAGGGAATACTGTTTCCATGAAGGTGTACTTATATAATGATGTTTAGGATGTAGGTGGTATGTGTCAAAGAAACATCCACCAGAATGCCATGACCCAAAGGTTTCCAGGAAAACATTTCCCAAAGCATCACACTGCCTCTGCCGGCTTGTTCCTATAGTGCACCCTGGTGCCTGGTGTCTTCCCCAGGGAAATGATGCACATCCACCCAGCCATCCACATGATGTAACAGATGCTGTTATTTGTCAGACTAGACCACCTTTTTCAATTGATCTATAGTCGATTTTTGATGCTCAGGTGCTTATCGTAGGTGTTCTTGGTTTTGGATGGGGGTCAGCATGAGCACCCTAACTGGTCTGCAGCCTCATACGCAACAAACCCCAATGCACCCTGTGTTCTGACACCTTTCCATTAGAGTCAGCATGAACCTTTTCAGCAATTTGAGCATACATCTTCGCCCATGACCCTGTCGCCAGTTCACCCGTTTTCCTTCCTTGGACCATTTTTGGTAAGTGCTGACCACAGCAGACTGTCGACATCCCACAAGAGCTGCAGCCATCTAGCCATCGCAATTTGGCCCTTGTCAAACTTGCTCAAATCCTTGCTCACTCCTGTTAACTATAATAATAATGCTAGCTCTGCCTGGCATGGAAGGATAAGTGTTGGTGGGGCAAAATAACTGGTTAAATAAGTAAAAAAAATCATAATCTGTTGATAATAAACAGTGTTTGTGGAATTGCAGTATAAAAGCAATATCACACTCAAGGTCATGCTGTTGTACTGAATATTAGCATGGCTGTGACATATTTGTGGTACATTTGGTACAACAGCATTCCCTGTCATGTGATATTGTTTAAATATATTTTATTACTATTATTATTATTATTATTATTATTATCATTATTATTATAACTACTATTATTATTAAGAAAAGTGTTACAACGTTTCTGTTTACTGTTTTCTGATTTGACGGAAATACAGGGAATAGTATAATTTTATGAACCTGAAAGACTAAAAGTATTAGTCTGCACATTAGTCTGAAGCATTGTACTGCGTGGTTAAACTGATTATTAATCGATCATTTATTAGTTTACTCAAACCAATGGTCGATTATGGAATCCCATCACTAGTGCTGCTCGTCTCCTCTGACGTCTTTCGTCTTTTCTGCATTTGCCGAAATTTCAGTACCTGTTGGTCAACATCTATTAGCACCAACTCCACCAAAATCCGCACAGTTCCATTCACCGTTGTTTGTAGTAGACACACAAAAACAACTCTGACCGGAGAGTGGTGAAGAGACTCGGCACTGTGGCATAGGAACCTCACCGCCAGCTAGAGGTTTGAGGTGTAATTGCAGAGTGACGCAGACACACAAGCGCACAGGTATAAATGCTTGCAACGCAATAAGCCACTTGTGTAGCAGAAGCATGAATGAGGATTAATATAGCAGGAAGTGGAACATGAACAACATCAAGCAAGATACTGAGACTGTGAAAGCAGCAAAGAGAAAAAGGTTTGAGCAAAAATTAATTTGATTGAAAGAGTGGTTAAGTGGCGCAACACAAAAAGAGAGTTGTGCAGTCTGGATAGGAGGAATGGTGTGTGTGTGTGTGTGTGTGTGTGTGTCTCTCTCTCTCTCCTTAAAAATCACAGTTGCACTGGTGGATTGTGGGCAACAGTGAATGCAGAAAGAGGGCAGATAAAGTGGGTGGGAACTGGCAAGTTACCAAATTGTGAGTAAATGTTGGGGAATTTTTTTTTAATAAAACCATTTAGAAGAAAGATGTTCAAAATATATAATTTCTATACCATTAGCTTGCTATTTTTGCAAGCTATATTGTTGCTGTGGTGGCATAATGCTTGTATTTAATAGCGGAGAAGGTCTACACGTCTATACTTCATCTTCAAAAAAGCAAGTAATGTAATAGAACAGGAAGAGATAGAGGCAGAATAGGAGAGACGGAGGCTAAATATTTATATCCTCTAATGCTCTGTGAATGACAGATTCTATATTACACCTGAACGCCATGACAAATCATAACGTGCATTCGCTGCAGTGAACACTTCAAAGGTGGTGCTCTACGTTTGGGATTTGGCCCCTCAAAAAATGCAAAGGACAAAAAGACAGAGAGAAAGAAGTTACAAGTTATTATTGTGCAAAATAAAAAAAAATGCAGTGAGACAGATATGGAACCAAATTAAATATTGATCACAGATAGGCATGAGTGAGAAGAAAGATGTTTGAGACAAAGGGGGAAAAAACCCACAAAACTGAAAAAAAAAAGAATGGACTGCCACATGAAAGGATGGAGTGAAAAATGTGGAAAAAAAAATGGATAAAGGGGAGGACTGATTGGTTAGCACTGTAGCCCTGCATCTCCATGGTTTGGGTTCAATTCCCGGCCAGGTTTGATTCCCATCTCTGTGTGCATGGAGTTTGCATGTTCTCCCTGTGCGTGGTGGGTTTCCTCCAGGTTCTCTGGTTTCCTCCCACAGTTCAAAAACCTGCAGATTAGGTTAATTGGCATTCCCAGATTGCCTACAGTGTGTGAATAAGTGTATATGTTTGTGCCCTGCGATGGATTGGCACCCTGTCCAGGGTGTACCCCATCTCATGGCATAGGCTCCAGGCCCCATCGACTCTATCGAGTAAAGGATAAAGTGGTACAGTATAGACGATGAGTGAGATGAGTGATGATATGTTTTAAATAGTGAAAACATAGTGAAAAACAGAAATTTGTATGTCCGTGAATGGCGATCCTGACCGAGGTGGCTTGGAACCCACTGCCCACTGCATTCCTGTAAACATTCAGCTAGTGGAATGCCTATTCCTTGAAAATCAACTGATAACTTGTCACAGATGTCCTGAAGAGACCCATCTGTTTGTGGGAACTGCACATGCAATTATTAATCGACACCACTTTCATATTACAGGAACTCGGCTAAGGATTATTGCCATATCCCCGGTACAGTCCTGACCTCACTGCAAGCCATTTTCATGTTTTTGGGGCATTAAAAGAGTTCCTGGGAGGCCTGTGTTTCCGATTTGAAGCAGGCAGTACAATCATGGCTCTGGCGTACTGAGAAATATTTCTACCTTGGTGTCCAAGCACTAGTGAAACACTGGTATAAGTGCATTAGAGTAGCAGGGGATTATATAGAGAAATAAAGGAAGTTTTTACTCTCAGGACTGTGTTTTGTCATTCTACACAATCAAAAGTCCCAGTTTGACTTGAACAAGTAAGTGAAAGGCTAAAACACAGTATCGCTGCTGATTTTATTTTTTTTATGTTATACATATAATACAGAAAATGTGTGTGCCAAAGAAGCTCCTTCTGAAGTTTATCCAACATGGAAGTGACCAGTCTTGTTTCTCTAAAAAAGAAAGTTGTTAACTTAAGCTGTCTTGGAGAGATGATTTCATACAATATGGCCCCCAAATGGCCATTTTTCAGTGTTATACTGACTCGCTTCAAACTATAATAATTTGAAAAACAAATTATGCATATTTCTTTAGTATTGATACTAAAATTTGTTAGCTTCTAGAAGTACAGCAAAAATTAATGCTCAAGTTAAAGCATTCTGTGCAAAATGAAGATTTTTTTGTTCCCCCCAAAACTCTGTAGTGTCCGTAAGAATGTAAAATTCATATTGCAATATCTTAACAATTTTGCATTTTAGAATAGTATACTTTTTTTAGGTTTATGACTTTTCATGTGAAATCTAAATTGGCCAAGTTGCATCTGAATGACAATTAAGATTATTGAAAGATTTGAATAAAAAAAATTAAAAAAAAGACACTACAAAAAAGGGCATGAAATTATATTTGGCAAATTAGTTTAATTTTATCTCATAAAAGTATAAATGTATATGCATATTGACAAAAAAAAACAAAACAAAGCATGGATCTTGAGACAAGAAGCATTAAGTATTATGGAAAATGGGTTCGAGTAAGATAAAAACAGAGGTGAAAAAAAGAAAGTACAGAATGAGGGAGAGAAAGAGCAAGGGATATTAAAGTAAGAAAAAGAATAAAAGCTCTGATTCAGAAGAAAGAAAACACAGGAAGAGAAAAAGAAAGTTATAAAGAGAAAGAGAGTGGGAGGACCGAGGGACTGAGAGAACAGAGAGTCTGTTAAGTGCAGAAATGAAGAGATGAAAAGAGTTGGGAGAGAGAGATAGAAAGAAAAAGAGAGAAAGAGAAAGAAAGAGAGAGACACAGAGAGAACAGACATTTGGAGAAAGAGCCAAGGAAATGCATTGAAAAAGTGAAAAAGAGAAAGGTAGGATAGAGGGGGAGAAAAACAGACAGAGCAAGATGCAGAAATGAAGAGATAAAGAGATGGAGTGAAGGAGATAAAGTGAGATGGATAGAGAGTAAATCAGATACAGAGGAAGAGCAAGAGTTAAAGAAATAGAGATGGATAAAGATATATAAACATGATAAACAGAGTGGCAAAGGAAAACAAAATGATGGAGTGAGGGTGAGACAGAAAGGCAAGGGGATTGAGTAAGAAAGACATTTGAGCGGAGAAATGTAGATCGACAGGTGCAGAGTAAGAATGTTTGAGAGAGAGAGAGAGGTGAAGAAAGAGACAAGAGATAGAGAAAGGGGTGAAGAGAGATAAAGAGAGAGAGATGTGTGTGAGGATGAATGGATGGGTGTGTGAGAGGCATGAAATGGGGAAGTCGGAGTCGACCGAGCATGTCGGAGGTCAGGAGGGGGGGGGGTGGATTACAGGAGGAGGAGGAGGAGGAGAAGGAGGAGGAAGAGGAGGAGGTGATAGAGGGATGCTGTGAGTGAAACTGCAGAGGAGGACAAGGTCCATTAACCCTGAGAGCAGCAAAGCCTCAGAGAGAGAAAAGCAAGAAACACTGGGACAAATACGCTGGTGAAAAGAGACAATTTTCTTTAATAAAAACACCAAACAAAATGGATTAAATGTGCAATCAGCAATTTTTATATCAGCATTTTTGTTGTTTAGAATGATTCCTGCATTTTCAGAGACTTCGATTGAAGCAGCCCCTGTAACACTGAACTGTTTTCCGGTTCTCATGTTCGATTCGGTGTCTTTTCTTAATACAAAACTAAATATATGTGGACTACCAACAAATCCAACCAATCAGGATGCAGGGGCTTTTCTGCAGTTCCCTGTCAATCATGTCCCTCAGAGATTCAGAGTCCCTCAGAGATTGATTCATATTACTATAATTCAAATGGGATTATGAAATCAGAGAAATTATGTTATACATAGAACATTTAAAGGTCTCCGGGAAGGAAAAAACAAAGAACCATTTAAGGTACTATATTGTACAAACAAATATGTAGGCATCAACATTCAAGCAATCAAAACATCAGCAATGGCATATCTGAATGCTTGTCCGTCAATCATGTTTTGGAAAATTAAGATCGCTTACAAACAAAGCACGATTGATTTGTACTGTGCCCAGGAACGATTGCTACCCCTCTTGGTACTGCCCCCACTGGTCAACATTCACATTATTATATTTTTCCGTATTGGGGCACAGACTTACGCATGACTTTCTACTTTATCAGCTACGGCGATGGACGGTCAGATAATGAGATTGGAGAAGGGAGATTTCATAGGAAACAGACGGCACTGATGATATTGCATTCTATTGCATTCTCTGTGTTCAGGTACATTTGGCTTCCATACGGGATTCAGTCTGTGCCTGAGTATGGCGTACCATGCTCGAGATCACCTTTCCCAGAAGACTTGTACTGTATATGGTTCCTGAGCCTGAAACGATTGTATTCGCACTGATCAAAATGAGCCAGACTTTGGGGTCAAGTGGATTTGGAAACAATCCTGGGGCCTTAATGTGAAAATGCCCTAATAGAGCTAGCTTCCTCTAAATTATTCTGTTTGAACTGCTGTTCCAGGGTTCTACAAAGAACCGTTCAGAGTTTCCCCATAGATACGAACAAATCAAAACAATTAGAATGAAGTGGCATCTCTGCAAAAGTGCCTGTCATTTCACCTAGGGTGACTTGGTGGCATATGGGTTAGCCTTGTGGCCTCGTAGCTGCATGGTCGAGGGTTCGATTCCCATCTTGGGGTCTGTAAGGGTGTGGAGCTGTTCTACCCATGCTTGGTGGGTTTCCTCTGGGTATTTCAGTATGCACCCCGCTGTCCAAAAACTTGCCCATAGTGTGTGTATCCTGGGACGGATTGGCACCCTGTCCAGGGTGTACTCCGCCTTGTTCCCAAAGTCTTCTGTGATAAGTTGCAGGCTAAGCAGTACAGAAGATGAATGAAAATCATTCACTCATCTCACCTGTCAATTTAGAAACCCCCGCCCCCTGCACTAGCATTTACACGATCTAGACTACCGTATGCTCCTCACAAAAGCAGTTCCTTGAATGCTTTTTTTTAACAGTTGCGTTCACCATACGAGTCCCTGTGAACATTGTTACCATGGAAACAAGAACACGTTAAATCAAGCACATTACTTTAATTGATTTTAAGATTCGTCTCAAATCTTAAATCAGCCTTTTCCAGCCAATCAGTGAATTATATAGCACCATTATATAAAGTCATCACGACTTTTATATTTTGCATCCCCAATTATATCACCCTCTCTTTTTTTTTATATTTTTACATGTTTAAAAACAGAGAGTGAAAGTAAAAATGCTGATGATTACAGAAAAAAAATGAATAAGAGAGCTATAAGAGCAAATTAAATATTGATCACAAAAATTAAAGGCTGTATAAAGAAAAAAACAAAGAAAAATAGAGGCAATGCAAAGCATTAAAGTAGCTCTATTACAGAGAGGCTTCTGATTTGATTCATAACAAACACCAACACAGGTTTGTGTGGATATGAACACAACTGTGACTCTGTGATTCTCTGCACATAAAGCTGTGAACACAGTGCTCCAAACAACCAGCCAGTCGCCTAATCCAGCCAGACACTCACGTAGGATGGAGACGACAGAGAACCAGACCCGCTCCCATTGACCACTTCTACCTGATGAAGTTGGACAGGCTTGGACACCGGACATCTGCTTCTTCATGTAGAACATGTCCAGGAAACAATGTCGCTGGAGGACGCGAGAAAGGTCTGAATCGGTAATGAGGGTTTTAGTGACATTTAAAGGAGGACAGGACGTAGGAGTGGACATATGCCAGGCTGCAGGAGGTTAGCGCCGAGGCTCCGGACACCTGCTTTGAGTGTCATCTGTCGTTAGTGGGAGGGTGAGGAGGATGCGGGAAGGGAGGTCGGAGGACTGGAGATACAAAAAAACGCACGGAAAGCAAAACAGCATTGCCGCGTTTCAATGTCAGTAGAGCTGTTAGCATGCTAGTCAAGGATAACCTTGCAGGAGCCTCTCTTACTGCTCATATTAAACATCAATAACAGGCAACAGCACTGGAAAAAATAAATCAGTTTTTGGCTGCAGGATGGAACCTGATTTGGTGTTCTACTGCTGTCGCTCCTCTACCTCTGGGGTTGATGTGTTGTGCATTCTGAGATGCTTCTCTGCTCATCTCGGGTGTAGTAAAGAGTCATTGACTGAGATACGATAGCATTCCTTTCAGCTCAAACCAGTCTGGTCATTCTCCTCTGACCTCTCTCATCAACGAGGTGCGTCCATGATCACATGCAGAAAATATTTGATGTGAGCAATAATTTCCATATAATTGGTTCACTGGATAACTACATCAATAAGCAAGATGTTAATGATCCTATGCGGGGTGTTCGAGTCAAACTGGTATTTTGGATTGTGCAGAATAACTGAACACAGGTAAAAACTCCCCTTATTTGTTTATATAATCCCCTGCTACACTAATGCACTTATCCCAGCGTTTCATCATCAAGGTAGAAAGTTTTCTGAGTACCAGGGCCGTGATCAGACTGCCTGTTTCACACCTGAAACACTGGCCTTTCAGGAACTCCTTTAACTGGCCAAACATGTGTAAACGGCTTAGAGGGGATGTGGCAATACAGTAACTCTCAGCTTAGTTCCTGTAATGTGCAAATGTGCAAGTGTGTTCTCACAGACAGATGCGTCTCTTCTGCAAGTCTGTGACAAGTTATCTATTTATTCTCAAGGATCAGGCGTTTCACTCGTTGAATATTCACAGGAATGATTGCAGTGGGCTCTGAGCCACCTCGACCGGGATCATCATTCAAGAACATACGGCCTTCTTTAAAACATTTTCATTATTCGCATGTTTTTACAGCAGCTAAGACTTCTATCACCGTACTGTGCTTGAAGTCTTCTGTAAATGTCAATTGATTACACGGCTTTATTCAGGACAAAGTCCCGGTTTCACTTGAACGCCCCTCATATATATTTTAAAAAAAGCTGTTGCAGTAAATAATACAAATTTACATGACTTCCCTATGCTAAAACGTCTTTAAGACACAAATAAAATAAATAGTCACGTATAAATTGCCAAGATTTAAATAAAAACTAATTTGTCCGCTACCGTAGGTGTTTTGTTGCTTTCAGGCTTTCTTTCCATCAATGAGTGTCTTTGGCAGGTGGAAGGACAAACTGTACCTTGGCACGAGCATGTAACATTTGTTTCACATCTCAGTTCGCTAATGAACTGAGCATTTGTGTCTGTGTGTTAGTGTGTGTATGTATTTGTGTCTGTTCAGTATTCTTGTCAGTGCCCAAATCCATGTAACCTCCTTCCACAGCAGTGACACACATTTGGTTCCTGTGGCAAAGAAGATAAAAAAAAATATCCACATACAGCAACAGAACTGCAGAGAAAAAAAAAACAAACAAAAAAAACATTCACACACTACAGTAAGTGAGAGGAGTGTGACTCGTGTTTAGAGTGAGAGAAGTGTAAGAAAACAATCCTCAATCTGGGTCAAACACACTCTCGCTGTGGATCAGCTAATAGAGCTCGCGGCACCATAAATGAGATAACGTTCGGAGACGGGCTGAATTTCATGAAGCACCACCAACATTTTCGCGTTATTAAAGCTAGGGCGTGTCTGAACCTGCTGCTTTGCACAATACGTCTCCTGTGGAAATCTGTCAATTATGGAAGGGTTCATCAGTGCTAATAAGATGCTTTATTTCCCCAGTGCAATCTAAAAATCTCAAAATTCTCCAAAGTGATTGTGTCATGGCTCCCAGGCTGTTAGGAATTTCCAACCAGCAGGATGTTCGTCTGTCATAAAAGGCCAAGCCGGAACGTATTCCTAGAGCTCGGTACTGAGACATTTATCTAATCTCTCACCGATTTGCCTCATTTAGGATTATTAGGAAAGCAGATGGTATGATTTATGATTATTATTATTATCGCATAATTATACTCTCATACATTTTTTATTAAAAGCATTCACTGTGCATTGATAATATCGGCACCGTAAGTCGCTAGCTCTACATCTCTATAAAGCCGGTCGATAAAGGTTTTCTGTTTCTCAGGAGATCTCATTATATATTGGATTTTATATAATGTTTTGTGTCATATTTACATCTGTTGATGTTTGAATCATGAATTTGGGGCATTTTACAAGCCATTAAAATCCAGGATTTCAGCCAGGCTGGTACAGATGTAGCCCGGGGGAAACAGATTTCATGTAGTTTTTAGAATAGGTGTCTCCTCTTATTGACTTTCACAAAATAAAGAAAAAATAAATAAATGTAGCTTCATTTTAAATTAATGCACTTCAGGAACCTGTACAGTATAACTACAGCAAATATTAGTGATGGTGTAGACACAGACAATATTTCTTTAATCTAATAGAAATCATTTTTATTAGAAATTCCAAATTAACCATTTACATGGGTGCTGATTTAATAAGATGGGTGTTTACATGCTTAAAGCTTTTAATCAGAATATAACGTTTGGGTTCTGCTCACTGTGAAATGTTTAATCTGCTGGAAATATAACAGAAGAAGAAGACGTATTTTTCTCCAGTCTTTAGGTTAGGTTAGACTCCCATACTTTTTGGTAAATCCCTCCTTCAGCATTATGATTGGTTACAAGAATTCAGTCTTATCTCCTATATTATTGGTTCACTGCTTTATTACATGTGAAATGCAAATCAATAAATTCATTCATTTCAATTTAATACTATTTGCATAGCTCTTTTGGTCAAAAATGGCCATTGTCGCAAAGCAGCTTTACAGAATTAAAAATGTATGGAAATAAATTAGAACATGTATGGAAAAAGGTATAAACTATAATTATCATATTGTACCTGATGGGTCAGCCAAGGGTGACGGTGTCAAGAAAAAAACTCTCTGGGATTACAATGGGAAAGAAATCTTGAGAAGAACCAGACTCAACAGGGAACCCATCCTCATCCCCAGTTAATGCTTCTTCTTTAGCCAGAGAACAAGTGGATGAAAGTCTAAGGTAAAGACTAGTGTGAGAGAGGTGTTTGTCCTCTTGCAGTTTACCTATCAGGAAGGGAAGCAAAATATCCATCCAGAAAACTCATCATCACCATCAGATAATATATTTATTCCAATACACGAGAAGCGATCAGTTTAGGAATTTACATGGCTAATCTTTACTTACTGAATGGATTATCAAAGCTTTACACCACCACCTTATCCAGACCTATTCATGCCAGACTTATTCATTGAGGTGTTTACATGATGCGGTTTTATTTCGATTATTAGTGGTGGATTTATTGTGTAAACGCTGACAAAATGGCGAAGTAAAGTTCAATGCAAAACTGTCACCTAACTTCTTGCTAGCATTATTACCTTGATGTCAATATAAAAGAAACCAATAAGGGTACTAGCCAGATTCAAACAATATGTTTTATGTACAATATGAGGACAGAACTATTAATCTCCTAGCAGAAAGGTCAAGCTAATTACTTGCTAGTATTTTGTGAAAGGCACAGACAGGATGTTATCACAATAGGCTAGTCAGTCAAGGTTGGTATAACATGAAAATTTGGCTTAGGAATGAAAAAATAAATCTCATTCATCCCGCAGAAAGCAGCTCCAAAACTCAACTTATTATAGGCTTTGCGTGCCAGACGTGTATTAATCACATCAATCAGCTGTCTGAGCATGAAGCTGGCGAACAGCATGCCAAGTTAATACTTGGTTTCTATTTTGGCTTCTGGTGATTATTTCAGCATGACTTTTTAAACCCTGAAGCAGTATGTGTCCATGAAAAAAATATCCCACTAATTTCTCTGGAAAAGAAGTCCAGAAAAAGTATATCGTTATTGACTGAAAACAATAAAGATTTAAGTAGCTACTCATTAAAAATGCCAACAGTAATATTCTTACCATTTTCCTTAACATTAAACAATTAAATAGAATCATGATTAAAAACAGTTCCTGGTTGTGGTCTCAGAGTATTGTATAAGGTGTTGGAGGACATCTACAGATGTGTCTCACTAGGATTTAACCAGTGCTGGAGAGTCTGAGACAGCTCGCCCTCGGTTTTTTGGCACCCTAGCATGCCAGACCTCCTGTTTCGCCAGCTGGATGCCAGGAGAGGCGCACACCATGCTGTACATCATGTGGGCCTTAATTGGGTTTGCCTGGACAGATCTTGCCTAGCAGGAGATGTGTTTGGAGGATCGGGCCAGGTAAGCACGTACTAGCTACAGGTGTAGATGATGTGCACATGTTAGAGCCGGACAGCTTCGTAACTATACTTAGGCTCTGAGTTTCAGGATCCGTGAAGGTTTCAAGCTGGTTTCAAGGTTTCTTTCGAGTCCGAAAGAGAGAGAAGCAAATGAACAGAGGAGGTAACATGAGGAGATGGAAAGAGTTTCTTTGCATTACGTTTTTAATTATTTATTAAGCAACAACTCCAAAACAAAAAATGAGACTCAATCCAATGCAATGCAATGCATAGTGCTGTCAAAGGAACATGGACATGAGTGGTGCGAGAGTAGATTTCCATCAAAACACAAAATAATCAGAGGGTCTTATTTCCCTTGGGCTTTATTTCACAGGCACAGTGCAGCAAAATGGAGTTTTCACTTGTTAAAAAAATGTATAAATTGTCAACTCCCAGTTGACTCATTTAAATTTACAGACCTCTGCAATCCAGTACGGAGGTCAATAAACTAGCTAGCAGCATTAGCAGTGGTCTGACAGAAATAAAACTGATCAAAGCAACAGTAATGGGTGTGGATTTGATGAGACGGATGAATAATCGTGATAATTAGGGAAGGATGTTCAGTGCCACTGGTAACATTGACTCATCAGTGGGTTACATTGTGTTTTTACACTCCCACGTTGCATTTTACACACCCCAGTGAGCAAGAAGACAATTTACATTTTTAGACATAAAAAAAACAAGAAGAAAAAAAAATATTCCTGTCTTTTTGTATCGACCAGGGCTAATTTGACGTTTTCCGTATTGTGACCTCATATAAGAAAATACCCCTCGGCCACTTGTTGCTCAGACCTTCTCTCCCCTGTTGGGGCGTGGCTTATGACTGAAAACAAATTATTCATTCATCTTCTATACATTTTATCCTGTACAGGGGACCTGGCGCCTATATACCAGGAGACTTATGGCATGACGTGGGGTACATCCTGAAAATAGTGCCAATGCATCACAGTGCATAATGAACAAATCAACACATCTTAAATTAAACACTTATTTTACAATACAGTTGGTGTGCTTTCCATGTAACCTGGAAACCTACCAAAAAAAATCTCTGTTTTGAGTACCAGCTGTATGCAATTTATAATTTAGTAAATACTTCTGAACATACAATAAGACAAACGGAGCTCGTGAAACTGTTTAATGTCACGGCGAATAAATTTGGAAATGATATGGACAGGAATGTATTGACTCTGATGTGGCCATGTTGTTGATGTCGCTGTTGCCTTTATTGTACCACATAAGTAGTAAATAAGACGCAGGTGAGTATGTGAGAATGCCGCTTGTGAAGCCTTGCGTCAATTACTGTGTTAACCAGCCTAGAGAATGTGTTTATTTAAGGTCATAGCAAGACTATCCATGTACTATATAGGTGTCCATATTATAGTATAACTGTCAGGTTATTGGTGTTTCCTGGGATGGTGAGCCACAGTTCAATCCCTCCACTGCTCTAAATGATGTATTTCCAAACACAGACAATTCAGTTTACACATTTCCATTCACCCTACGATTATAAATCTCTAATTGCTGTTTAGTGCTACGGTTTATACCATATTAATGAATGACAAATGCAAGACAAAGTTCATACCAAGCACTCGTAATACAATATTCTATTTGATTCTGCACACACACACTCAAACACACGCACCCAGACCAAAAAAACAGAGATTGTTTCAGGAATCACACATAAAAGTTTGCAAACTGCACTTGACTCCTGATTGAGTTGTTAAACCTCAAAAAAGAAACACAGAAGTGAATAAAAATGTGTGAATGTGCCTATGCTGTTACTGCTTGAGTGAAATAATCGCTCTATACTGAGATCTGAGTCAAACGTAATGAGCAAGTTAATGGCTTGCGATGTAGGTCAGGATCATGATTACCTTGCTGTGTCAGAAACTGTTTGACTGGACATGCCACTAGAAGAAAAAGTGTGTGCTAAAGGAAGAAAATGGAGAAACCCTAGAACTGTGGAGGAAAAAAACAAACATGTCTTACTTGTGAGTTGCAGAGTTTATTTATTTAAAGTCTAGCTAACACAGTTTAATATGCTAATAATAAAATATGAATATAATCATGATTATAATCTAATAAACAACAAATTGCTGTTGCAAAATTTTAAATATATATCAGAAAGTCATTCTCTCTCTGTTGAGCTACCATGTGCGCTCCTGAGCTGCCAGTCAAGTGATCCAGACCACCCTGCCCTCTGACTCATCCTGGTGCCCCGCTTCTGTTTGGAGATTTGGAGGTCGCATGGAAGCCCCATGCGGTCTGCTTGGGAAGCATGTGGTGACTGGGGATGGCTCCACTTGACCGTGAAGATGGTCTTGGACTCGGTGACAGCTGTTTTTTCGAATGATCTTTGGCTGCAATTACTCAGTAGTTCAGGACTGAAATTCCCATGAACAGTTTTGTACCTGAGCCCCCAATAGCAATATATGTTATAATACACATATAAGTCTGGAGTCTGGTTCCTTTCAAGGTTTCTTCCTACTG
>JAOVVB010000027.1:14818382-14835990 GCA_028570985.1 Heterobranchus longifilis | reverse complement strand
AAATAGGATCTGAGCCAGGAGAGGGCTGTACCCTTAATTCCTACTACATTTTCTAATCTGTGAAGAAGAATACTATGGTCAATGGTGTCAAAAGCTGCACTGAGGTCGAGTAATACAAGCATGGTTACACAACCTTGATCTGAGGCCAATAGGAGGTAATTTACTACTTTAACGAGTGCTGTCTCTGTGCTATACTACATCAGCAAATAAGTACCAGGGTACTGAGAAAATACCCTGGTACTTATACAATGGTAAAAATTTCTTATGGATTGAGATACCGTAGTAAGGATCACTGCAAACAATTGCTCTGTAAAAGGAAGGGCAGTCATCTAGCATCTAGCTGTGTTTACACAAGAGCTGAAATGTGCAGGCTATTATAAACTCGCCTAATGAATAGATATGATACTAATACAAGCATTTTATGATCATGGTTTACTCTATGCATTGGAAAGGAAGGAGCTACAAGCTTTATATATTTGAAAATGGCTGAGTGAGAGTGCTGCTTCATTGCATGAACAAACTGCAGCAAAATGTATAGGGAAGACATTGTGGCTACTTCATTGGGACTATCAGGCACAGGGGGCAGACCACCTTCTCCTTACCACGAGTGGTAATAATAGACAGTAATAGAACAGGGATGTTTTACTATGGATATGTATCATTCCAATTGTAATGCTGACTTTCATTGTGTTTAATTTTCAATCACAGGTTGCCAATCAGGCCTAATGTGCCAAATTGCTAATACCTTCTCAATTTACAATAATTAATGATGGCTATTAAGCTTCATAAAAGCAAACTTTACAAAGCTAAAACCATCAAAATTAAGGCATAACGGGTGAAAATTTCTTGAGCTTCCACTAATGCAGCTCAGCCAGTGCAGCGCATCAACTACCACAGATACACGCTAACTGAGAGTAATTCCATTACTTTTGACCTGATTGAATAGCTTGCCTTATTTGTTAAAATTATTTTATTGCATTGCTTTGCCTTATCTGTACAGCAATACATTTATATTTCTATTTACTTTCATAACATTTGGCAGACCTTCTCTGACTCTTGAAGCAACTTACAGAAGTACTTTGAACGTCCTTGTGTTTAGTGCTCTGTAGACCAGACAGCTATTAATGCAAGGCTACACTTTCATAACTCTTACCATCATTTATCATTTATGTTACGGTTTATTTCACAATCATTTATATTTCACGATCATTTATATTTCACAATCATGTATATTTTATGTGATATTTTTAATCACATTCTATTTGTCATCGTTCATCCTGTGTTGTTTATTGTTAATTTAACAATAAGCATTTTATACCATTTAATTTACGTTAGTGTCCTATGAATGAGTGAATAAAATAAAATGTTATAATAAAAATGTATTTGATTAAAAAAAATGACTAGACAAGCCTAGGTTTGTTAAAAACACCGTCGCCCATTGTTCTACAAGTGTCAAAAGTATTGCAACAATGTCAAGGCAGTAATTTTTGTTGGGTCTAAAAGTTGAAAATATGCTTGCATTACGCACATAGAAAATGTGACTAACATTAGATCGTAAGCTAGCATTCTGGTATGTGAACAATACAAGAAGGGGTCTTTACTGTTTAACCAACCCAACAGTGGCAATTTGGTCTTTGTGGGGTTTGAACATGGGACCTTTCCAACCTTTAATCCAATGCCTTAACCACTGAGCTACCCGAGTTTTTGTAATATTCAACACACACCCTTACGAAATATTCAACACACACCCTTACGAAACTCTCTACCTAGCGTAACTATCTCTAAAACTATATAAAAACTACTTTAATTTCACTATAAAATACCTAAAATACACTTATCAGAGGTCAGGACTGTACGGGGGATGTGTCAATAACTCCCAGCCATGTTCTTGCAAAGTGCATGTGGTGTTAGTGAATTATGGTGTATATTTCCCATATACAGATGCATCTCATCCACAAGTTGGCCACATGTTATCCATCGATTTTCAAGGATCAGGCATTCCACTCACAGAATGTATACGGGAACGACTGCAGTGGTTTCTGAGCCACCTCAACCAGGACCGCCAGATTTCACAAATGTACAGCCTTCTACCATTTAAATGTGTCTCTTCTTGAAGTCTTCTGTCAACCCCTTTCATGTCTTTGTACATGAGAAACGTCATTACAAGTCCTGGTTTGACTTGAACGTCCCTCGTAAATTGAAGGAAAGTTTAGCTAGCTAATAACAGAACGTGCACCCATGTAAGGAACATACATAAGTTATTAGGAATTATTAGTTATTAATATTTAAAGCAAGAATACACTCCTACATGAAACACAAACCTCAAACCTCAACTATCCCAAAATGATGCATGTAGTATAACACATAAGACAAACCCTTGAACATGCAAAAAAACTCAGAAGCCCATTTATATGCTTGCATGATCTTTTTCATGACAATAATTTACCTCCTGTACCCCTCCCTGTACCTGCTCTAATGTTTTTTTAGTTATCCACCACTCCTGTGCAACTCCTCCCAAATAATTTACACCATAAGTGGATTCCTAGTACAGTAAATCCCCCTAAGTCTTAATCTGTGTCTGGAAAATGAGCCTCGCCTGTGAACTTACAGCGCTTAATGTCCGGGCAGAACTGAACTCCGCATGCCGAGCTTTTTCTCACGTGCTAAACAGGAGGAATATTATTTACCAGTTTCACAAGCATACAAGAAGAAGGACTTGGGTTTAATCGGTTCATCGCATCGTAAACTTTTACCTCAGCTCAATCAGGATAATGACTCGCATGCTTGTGAGTAATTCGGCTGTAATGAGCTCGTTTCTGAGTTTTAGATGAGATATACTGCATATACGGTTCAATTTGTGTGATTTTCCAGGATTTAACGGTCGAGAGAGTTCAGCACAGCTGTACGGGACGGACATGTGGGCAGCGTCCTGCTCCCTTCTTCCTCTTGGTCTATTCTTCCTCACTATCATCCTTTGCCACATCTCTCTTTGGCTGTTCATCCGCTTCTGATCCATGTCCCTTGTCAGATTTTCTGTTTTCCTTTCCCTGTCTTCTATTCTTATCTTCTCACATGTTCCAGCCTTACATTTTTCACACCCTCTTCCCTCACGCCATTCTTCTGCCATCCCCATCTTCTCTTCATCCTCTCCCACTTGTCTCTTTTACTTTTTCCCCTGTCATCCCTCTCTTTTCTCTTCTGCATCTTCTTTATAGTCCACTTTCCACTCCTCCTCTACTTTTCTCAACCCCTTTCCTATTTCACATTCTCCCTTTTCCTTTCAGCTCTTCTGTCCTTATCCTTCATTCTCTTATTATCCCCTTCCAGATTTCTCTTTTACATGTCTTTCTTCTTTCACTCTTTTTTATTGGTCATCCTTCTTTTTTCATACACCCCCTTTATATTTCCCCTTTTCTTCATTGTTCTCGGTACTCTTTCCTCCTCTTCCTCTACATCTTGTTTCTTTTTCTTTTACTTCCTTTCCTCCTTTGCCAGCCGTCATCCCTTTTCTGTTTTATCATCTCAGTTCTGTTCTCTTTGCTTTTTCTCTTTTTTTCCCCCTTTTCCCCCTCTCATCATATCTCTCTCTCTCCTTCCTCTCCCGAGCCTCTTTTACTCTTCTCTGCTCTCTCCCTTCTCTTTCTCTTTCCCCGTTTCCATCTCTGCTCTCTACTCTAGAGTAAAGCCGTCTAATCTCTGTTCTTCCTATTTTTTTTCTTCCTCGTTGCTTCATCCTCCTATTATTTCATGAAACCTGACATCTTGCCAACTCCAGTGCTTTAGACTCGCAAACCCGAGTGTGAAGAAACGGCTGTGGGTGTTGCAGGCACGTTTTGTTCATTGTAAATTCGTACAAAACAACTCATCCATAAACAACAGCAAAATCAGAGCAACATCACGGAACGTTAAAGTAAAAAAGTACTTCGCCTTATCTGAGTTGGCACCACTTTAAATTAGTTTGGGGTAAATGAAAAGCAAATGAGGCTTCTCACTCAATCTTCAGTAAGCACTTTATCTAGGCCAGAGTTGAGGTGGATGCAGAGACTATCCCTGGAACATTTGATGCAAAACACGAATACCGTGGCACCACATACACATCCACATCCTCTGGGAATTCATTGTATAGAGTCTACCTACTGGAAGGTTTTTAGGAGGTGAAAGGAAACTAGGGAATCTGGAGGAACCCCACATGGACATCTGAATAAATGAGTTTGGCATCAAACCCGTATGTGTTACTCATATCATGAATTCTGGCATGCTTGATTTTTCCTTAGTGCATTTGCATAGCCAATCAGAACATGTAAACCAAAAAAAGTGGGGGGGGGATTCCTCCTTTTAAACCCATTAATATTCAGGATGTTCTAAAATGTTTCCCACTTGTTTTTGTGGCTTTGCCAACTTTAAATTTCAAACGAACAAAACAATCGCCCAAAGGGTTTTCAGTAGCAAACGATTTAACGTGTACTTTAAGAGTTTTTATTTTAAAAAAAACATATTTTCAGTAGTGGTGGCTTAGTTGCTTTGTACCTCCAGAGTCTCCAGAGATAGATTCCCGCCTTGGGATCTGTTTGCATGCATGGAGTTTGCATGTTCTCCTCGTGCTTGGTGGGTTTCCTCCGGGGACTCCAGTTTACTCCCACAGTCCAAAGACATGTAGATTAGGCTAACTGGCATTCCCAAATTTCGCTGTAACATGTGAATGAACGTTTGAGTGTATATATTTGTGCCCAGCTATGGATTGGCACCCTGTCCAGGGTGTACCCTGTTTTGTGCCCTAAGACTCCTGGGATAGACTCCAGGCCACCCGTGACCCTGTATACATGAAAAGGCGGTGTAAGGATTTCTTGAATTTTGGTAGACCCCCTTTTGTCTACTCAGTGCTCAGCCTGTATTCTGCTTGTCCCACCTGGATCCAGGGAACCCCTTAATGAAACACACAAGTCCCAGTACTCAGTGAGATGTGCAAAGTTTATTGTGGGAGACAGGAGTATATATATATATGCGCACACACACAAAGAACCAAAAAGGTGGGTGCAGGAGCGTTTACATCTGTTCTGGAATGTTTAAAAAAGATAAGGTGAAGAAGGACAGAAACTTGGGAGTAGTTCTGCATTTACGAGCATTCAACAGTTTTACGACTCTGGAATGTGTTTATTGATAGTGCAGTGTGTCGAGGTAAAAGAAAGAAAAACACTCTGTTCTCATGCACACAGCATATCATGAAACACACTAAAAATTAAATATTCCCTACAGGCTGTACAGTATAGGCGATGAGTGAGTGAGTAGAATATTCAGTGTTCAGAGATATGTAAGATAAAACACTACAAAAAAACGAAGAAACTTAAAGCTGAAGAAGGTTAGGTTAGCCATTAGCATTTAGCAATGACGGAGCTGATATAGAGCTAAGTTGTTGTTTTTTTTGCTTGTACACACACACACACACAAACTCACTATGATTTATGTAACTGTCCAAAAATTACCAAAAGGTAAATTTTCATACTTGGTCCCCTTTAAAGACGAATGAAAGAAAAAACTAACCACTGAATCTTGCAAAAAAAAAAAAAAAGAAAAAAAAAATTCCAATCCCCTTAAACACTCACTTCAGACATGAACCTATATCATCCTTGCTATTTTTTAATAATCCAATCATTACTTCTATTATATTCCTTGCCACATGGTTTCCTGATATTATATGATATGGGCATACAGATCAACGCTGTCATACTCTTGATGTTCATTATAATCTTGAAATGCACTAAGTCTGACCCAGAAATTGACTTTTTGAAAATCTCCATGTGCCAGACTGAGGTCTATACGCAACCCAATACCTTTAAATCCCAATGGGGGTTGTTCCACCAATTCCTATTTAATACGAGTGCAGTGGAATGACACGGTGCAGAAAACTCAGCCGGTCTCTTCTATAGCGTTTTCCTCCGTCTCTGGCAGGGATCAGCAGCTGAAGCTGATGTGAGATCAGGAGAGACACACAAAACGTACAAAGGCTAACGCTGAGGAAAACAGATCAATAAATATTTCAGCAGCTGCCTGCGTTTACACACTCGCACACCTTCCCAAGCCAAACACTGGACGTGAAGGTGAGGGGGTGTAAGATAGTCATTTCAGGCCGAGAGCAACGGAAAAAGAGAGACAGAAGAAGTGAGATTGAAAATAGAGAATAACACAGGCTGGACATGAGGTAGGTAGTGTTGCAGTTACATAACAAGTTCAGCAACATGTTGTGCTCCATCACTACTGCTGCATTTTACACGGCATTTTGACATATTGAGTAAAGAATTATATCATATTGTGTGAGAGATATACTGTAATTAGACTACATTTTTTTGACGGCTTTTTCGCAGATCTGTGAACCCTGATGTAACCTGTGCTTGCTCTGCATTGCCATCACTTCCCAAGATGAATTTAGAGAGCGAATACACTAAGATTGAAGCTGTAAGACAGAACAAGAGCGGAGAGAAAGATAGAGAGGAAAGTACTAAAGGTGGAGTAATGGACAAGTAGCGACAGAGATTGCTACTTCAATGATGCTGGTGCTCCACTGGGATTTGGACCGTTAAGACCTGGGAGACATTGTGGCCTTATAAAAGAAACAAAGTGCCCCGATCAGACATGGAGCAAACATAACATGGTGTAAGTGGTGTAACAGATACCCTTTTCACACCTTTTCCAGCTGTTTCAGAATCAGGCCATTATATAATAACTTGAGGCTGGAGGTGTGAAAGTCAGACATTTTCACACTAGTCTGAAAATATCCCAGTAAATGTAAGCAAATATGTATTATGTATTCATTGTGCAAACATCTTTTTGGGCATAGTTGTATGGGCATTAAAACGAATACCAAAAGCATACAAAAAGAATATCCCTAATTCTTCTTCTCTCTAAAAAATTACATTTCCTGTATCTCTGCAGTCTGTGTATAAGCCCATGTATGAATAGTTGCCACACTAAACATTATATGCATACTATATCATTTTATTTCAACATTTGTTGTTTAGTATAACCGCTTGTTGAAGTGCATGTGGTTGCACAAGTTGATCATTACATTACGTTACTCAGTACTGTTGCTTCTCCCTGCAATCAGTACAACGCTACCAATTCCATTGACAGTCACCACAGAAATCCTAGCAAAAATCCCTGCAGTGCAACAATTATGACATCATTCCTAACAGTTCCAGCAACACATCCAACAACAATCCCAGAACAATCCCTATAACACTGCCCACAGCTGTTCCGACAACACGCCACACAATGATTCCAACAACAATTATTACAAAAATCTTGTGATGATCCCTACAATAGTCAAGCAAAATTTTCAACAACACTCCCAAGGACACTTCAAACAACTATCCAAATAACGCTTCCTACGCCAATTTCTACAACAATCCCAGTAACAAGCACCACAATACTCCCTATAGCAATTTCATCAACAATTACTACAGCAATCCCAGCATCAATTCCTACTACACTCCCAACAACAATTCCAAGTGACTATTGCAACAATGACACTGCAAACAACATTCTCAACAATCCCTTCAAAACTCCCTACAGTTACTTCTGCATCCCTCCCAACAACAATCTTTACAATACCAGTGACAATCCCAACCAACACTCCTAATGACACTGCAAACATAACTCTAAACAACACTTCTAAATAACAAGTCCTGACATTCCTAACAACACTTCCAGCAACACTTCCATCAACACTCACAAAAATAACTCCTATAAAACACCGTACAGGTATGTCAACAACACTCCCTAAAACAATCCCTTACAAAATTCTCAACAACAATGCCTACATTTTTTCAATTTCAGTGACAAACTATAAAGAACTCTATATGACTTTTTTATCAACAATCACTACAGCAGTCTCAACACCGATCCCTACAACACTCCCAACAACAATTTTTTACAACAATCCTAGTGACGATCCCAGCAACAATTACACTGTAAACACCATCCCAAAACACCACTCTTAACATGGGGTACTCTTAACCTTAATGTGTTAAGTTTTTTAAAACGGGGTACTCTTGATGGGGTGCCAATCGATCGCAGGGCACACACACACACACACACACACACACACACACACTATGGGCAATTTGAGAACGCCAATTAGCCTAATCTACATGACTTTGGACTGAAGGAGGAAACCAGACTACCCGGAGGAAACCCACCAAGCACAGAGAGAACATGCAAACTCCATGCACACAGACCTGAGGCGGGAATCGAACCCAGATGACTCCCAGTGACAGTCCCAACACTCCTAATGACACTCCAAACAACAATCTGAAGAAAATCTCTACAACAGTACCAAAATCATCAGTCACAAAATTGAACCCGGTGCATTGTGGGGCTTTGGATTTCTAAATAAAACCATACTGAATTACACAAGCACAGCAAACTGAGAGGACACCATAGGTGACTGCATTGTGGTTATTAAGATTGATATGCAAATATTCTTTTCACTGATACCCATATTATTCCTGTTGTATTTCTGTTATTTAAAGGGCAAAGTGTACTTTTATTAAACTGAGTAAAATGTTTGCTGAGTGCGAGCACATGCTGTGAAGCAGTTGAATCCTCGTTTGATTAAAAGTACACCAGGAAAATGACCCAAGTACGATGTTAGTAAGTTAGTTAGGAGTAACTACTCGGTTAAATATTTTACTAATCTACAATTAGTTTTATTTCTAAACTGGCTAGCTAACATAATCAAATGTGGTTGAAGTTTTGTAGGTTTGTTAGCCAAACCTTTCCTACAGGTTCTAGCTATACAGATACTATGATTCGAAGTACTCAGGAAGTACCATTACAGTCAACTATGTACTCAAGTACAGAACTCTGCTGAGAGAATATATAGTTTGTTATTTTCCAACCCTGGGTCTAGGTCTGTAATGGCAATCAAAAGTGTTACATGGAGCATTTGGAGCACTGTTGTGCCTAAATTGTCTGAGGGCTTATAGTTCCATTTAACCTCCAACACGTGTTGGTGTTCCAGTAGCTCATGTTTTACAAATGGAACACATAGGACTTGTGTACAAGTACTTACTGTACAAAAGTATTATTCTGTTGTCTTCGTTTACATTATGTGTAGGTAGGAAAAGTTTTAAAGTTAAAGAGAAAGTATAAAAATGTGGTCTGGAAATGGCCACAAGAGGTGACATGGGGAAAAACAACACTGGCTCGAAATTGGTGGCTGGAGAAGAGACAGATGGCAAGTAGGAGAGGTGGAAAAAAATGGACAAGAAAGAGGGAGATAGAGAGGGAGATGAATTAATCTAAAAGCAGTCATTACATGCAATAATAAACAACAGGTTTCTCAGACTAGTCAGAAAAACATGGCCAAATACGGCGTAGGCGGCCTGTAAAGTCATAATGTCCCTCCTGCAGAAGCAAAGAACTGGCAGCGAACTAATATTTTCCTCACACCCCATGTTCCCTTCCTCATTAGTCCATCGTTCCAGCAAGTTAATCTGTTAGCCTTGCTAGGTCTTGCTAATGAAAACAGGTTTTGTTTTCCACTTATGGTCTGGTAAAATGGTGCTAGTGTTGGATCGCAGCATTATCATTGGCACCCAGTCATTTTGCTAGACAGCTAATAGGAAAGAGTCCTCTTCAATAACCAGTAATATACAGTTTGCGTGGACTGGGGTGTCCAGACCTGTCTCACTCTGCATTGCAATTTCCTTGTCACTTCTTCGGCGTGGCACACGGGAGATATTGCAGCTGTGAAAGGTGTCGATACGTTTTTTTTGTTTTTTTTTTAGCAATAAAGATCTAATATTATCATCACATTCAGGCAGTTTGAAGACATTTTACAGAGGATTTGCACATAAAGGAGTCAAGGTGATTGCACTTCTCAAAGTTAATCGGTATAGTGTTTCGATAACCAGCTAATCAGTATTTTTCAGTTTGTATTGATGGTAGATCCCACTAAACGATATGAAGGAAGTGATAGTAGGGGATGACTCGGAGTGATTATTACTCTAATTGGGACTTCAGGGGTAGACTTAAATACTTAACTGAGCTATGATAATAATCAAATTAGAGCTGTTGAGGGTGAATGTACCACTGATGTGATAGTCAGGGGAGATCTTTCACAAAATGCTCCCATTCATTTAGATGAAAATGTTACAAAACTGTTATTTTTCCTATATTTTAACTGCACATCCCTTATTATTCCTTCTTATTATTAAGAAAACACAAACATAAAGAACACTGTATAATTTCCATCATTTAAGGTATAGCAGATATAAACTGGCCTCCTCACCAGCCTCTCCTTTTGGTTGCTCTTTCTTGATTGTCCCTAACTTGGGCATCCCTAATTCTTACCTCTTAGACAATAACCAACCACAGAGAGCAAAGACTATCGTGTGCCTCCTCAGAATGTGCCATCATTGGCTACTGTGGCTGTGATTAATTTGTCAAGAGAGTATAGACCACTCCTTTCTTCCTCTCTGAGAGTACGGTCAGTTTAGCCCTCTTGGACACCTGCCCATTATGAATGTGGCATCATTAGCATTTGAATGTGAGATCTCCAGGGGGAAAAAATGCAGCTTTCATGTTACTGAGAAGCTACAAAGTGGTGAAGACACGTCGCAAAACTTACGTAAAGTTACAGCTTTATTTCTAACCATTACAGTGCACTGACACTGGAGATTCCTTTCCCTTCTCTGGATAAGATCACCATATTAAAAATTACACACATTTTCAAAATATAACAAATATGCAAGAATGACAAATTATTCTGGAAATAGTCCAGCATTCTTATGCATCTGCAAGCAGCGCTTGTGCTCTTGCTCTGAAATTTCCCTCACTTTTCCATTTTCAATGTCATTAAACAAAAAAGCAATTTCGTGTGTTTAATTAATCGTAATGAATTTCCCTGCATTATGTCCTGTTTGGGTGGATTAGATATTCATGGTTAATGAAATTCCCTTTCATTTCGAAACGGAATTGCTCTTGTAGCTCTTGCAGCTTGTCGGCATCTGCGTGACAGTTCGGAGCTTCTTCAGATTTGTCAAATACGTTGAAATGACATCATTCGGTTGCTGTTGAATGCAATTTACATAATAAAAGGTCATTTATTATTGACGTGAGTTGATATTAAACATCATTCGTGGGTTGCGCTCTTCTCTCAGCCTTTCCTCCCTACAGCTTATTTGATAAGCATGCATTATAGATAAGGTATCTTACTATATTACACAATCGGCACAATAAAGTCCCTTTTTTATCTGCTTTAACGTTCTATCCCTGAGGAAATGAGTACAAAATGCACAGTAATGACTGGCATGTTTGCACAGCTGCAGTGACCTTTGTGCGGTCCACTCTGTAACGGTAATGAAAGTGTTATGGAGTTCGATTAACTTCCCCAATATTGTCAGGATACCCTCTAGTTTGTGCTAAGGAGTCAATATAAAGTGAAGTAGGGGTTCATTAGGCTCCATTTTAGATGTAATTCAGCTATTTATGCATCTCTGGAGCTAGCTTTTGCGGTTTTAGTCGGATGGCTCCAGCTTAGGTGCACTGTCTGTGTCGCTCCTTGTCTGGATGTGAACATTGTCCATCAAAAAGCTTCGATGAAAATTGATCTGTTTACCACCAAGCCCTTAATTCAGACACGTCTGTGACGATGGCGTCGCTCCCATCAAGCTGAGCCCATAGATAAAGCCTGTGAGATCCATCACAGTCAGCTCACATCGACAAATAAGACGTTATGATCCAGTGCTCCAAGTAAAAATAGATAGCTGTATCGACGGCGCCTTGGGTTCGACCCTACAGTGAGCTGGGTTTATCCAGACAGCACTCCATAATCTCAGGTTTTTAGTTTAATAAAAGTACATTCTTAAGTGCTAGCCCTTAAAACGACCTGTTTTAGGTGCGTCTCTTATTGATATTTGCATAGCTCGAATACACGAGAAGGAAAGACAAACATGACTAATAATTCTGAGCTCTTGAAATGTTTATAATACAACTGCAAGAGGCCCAGAAACACTTAGAGCTGTGTGAGCGAGTATATGAAGTATGAAGTAAACTTAGTCCAGTTGTTCGAGTGTCAGTTGATTAAAGCCTATCCAGATGTTCTCTATTCACGATGATTCTTTAAATTATAAATTATACACAAACTTGAGGTTCTTAATCTTTTTTTTTTTTGATGTTTGATGTTAAATCAATTCGATTTCGACTGCCAAAATGAAACCCATTGATTTATACAAATGTGGAAGTAATATATTATCAAAATATAAAGAGAACCATATTTTGCAGTCTTTCGACAGCAGTGAAGAGTAGTAGTGCTTAGTAATAGAATTCTTTAAACCGTTGCTTTTAAGGGGATCAAATAAGGAGTGTCGATGTTAATTCTTTTGATTCAGCCACATGCTTCGAAGCTGAGGAAGGCACTGGGCTATTGACACACCACCATTTTTAAACATCAAAGGAATGAAACCCTTGGTATGGAAATTATCAATGCCATTTGCTAGTGGTGCTCCGAGGTGCTTCCTGCTATAAGGTTGACTATAGACCTTTTACAGTGACTCCTCCTGTGATGGATAAATGCGCACCCTGTTATAGTGACTACTACTGTGACGTCAGTCCCAACAGCGCATGACAGAAGCATTGTTAAGTGACATTAGGCTACTATGGATTTTTGTTGATGATTACGTTACAATTACGTAAGTGTATTTCAAAGCCCCAAAAATTGCAGATTATTACCTGATTACCTTCCGGATTACCTAATGCTTGGTAGCACAGATAACAGGGAAACCTGGCAATTCTGCTGATTATTTCCATATACAGTATGTTGTTTGGGCCTTTGTAACTTATTCAGCTGTGAAACAAGCATGGTGAAGTTGATTAAGAAGGTAATAAGTATATTAATTTGCAGAAGTTTGATTTGATATCATAACCTCATACGATGTTACAATACAAGCATGTGGTCCTGGAATTGGTGCCATTTGCAGAACTATCTGTTCAGGGGTCGAATCCCAAATAGTGTAAAATGAAACCCCAGTGCACTATGTAGGGTGTACAATCCCTTGTTCCAAACACCAAGTAGTGCCCTTGTTCATGGGTGAGAGGGATTTGGGATTCTGCACTAAGTGAAATACAACACGAGTGGTTTAGAGGCAATTCATTTAGTGTGTGGGCAACCAGAGGTACAGTAGGTGGGACGATGGCGGACAGACGTCATCAAGTCAGGTGCAAAATGTCTATATTCCTGTAATGTTTATGTAAAGCAATTTGCCAAAACTACAATTTCCCCTTTTGAAATCAGTATGACAAAAAATACATGTCATATTACCAAGAAACCATGAGCTCTTCTGTCCTGAGGACCTTCCATTACAAGAAAACCTACAGCGGCTTCTAAAATCAGGTCCTCGGTTCTCCATGGAATGTTTTAATGAACATTAAGGAATGACAAATACAGTAAATGTGTTGTGATACTGTATGTGATTCATGCATGCATTAAAATACAGAAGATGAAGAAGAAGAATGTTGCTATGGTGGCGTTCATAATTTCAACAATGTTGCTCAATTTCAATTCCAGTCCTATTAAATGAATTGCGGGCAAATATATTCTCTAATCTCGCACACGCAAAAACAAAAGTAGCCTGATGAAAGAAGTCCAAGTCAGACGAGTGCACAAAACAATGCGTCTCCAGACTCTTTTGTGCTTGTGTTCTCGCTGCACTATTCAAAACAGTTTCAGATGCTGCGTAGCCAGACGACACAATGCCATAATAATGTTTGGAAACAAAGTGCAGCCTTCTCAGCAATTACTGTTGACTTCCATTGAAATTCAAATGCTTCTAAACATGCTTTTAAAGCAACCCCCCACCACCGTACCCCACTACCGTGAGCGCATTATCTTCTTATATCAGTACGACAGCTTTGCATAGCCACTGCAATCCAGGAATGCACTTCTTCTATTGCTGAATAATAGCAAAAGACAGACCACTTAGTGCAAATGCGGTCATTTATCCAAACCATGCATGGTTTCAAACACAAAGTTTAGCTGTTTAGCTTTTTGCTTAAGTGGTTTTTACATAGACTTTGGTCAATGTAACACATCTATATTGGTTAAAAATGCTCTAAATTATGCATGTAGTATGCATCCTCTTGAGAACTGACTCATTTCCTTACTCAGCACATACAGAACATTAGGAGATCAAAACAACAATATTTGATATGGGGAATCATAATAAGACACATTATATGGCCGGAACTTTGTGGATACCTGACCATCACCCTTACATGCAGGCTTTCCCTAAATTGTTGCCACAAAAATAGAAAGACAATTGCATAAGATGATGCAGAATTACAGTTTCACTTCACTAGAATTAAGAAGCCTAAACATGTTGGAGCATGACAGTGAAGACATGGTTTGGAAGGTTGGGGCAAAAAAAACTTGGGTTTCCTGCACCTCAACTCCACTGGACACCTTTGGGATGAGTTAGGACACTGACTGCACTCCAGGTCTCCATGCCGAACATCAGTGCCTGACCTTACTGCAGTAGACCTGTGAATCAGAGAATGACTGTCGATTCGATTCAGTTAAATTTTTGGGCATTGTGACATTTTATTCGAAATGTTTATTGTCTGATTATTTTTTTTTTCATGGGTGATTATAAAGTATTAAGAAGCAATCTTACTGTATAAGCATGACATGTTTACCACGAAATGCATTGTTTAAAAGTCCTATCTCATACAAAGCAATTACTTTTTTCCCTGCAAGTCTTATGCTCCTTGTGAACGGTGGCGGCATGGTAGCACTCTGGCATCGCAACTCAACCCTCGAAGGTTCGTTTCCTGCCTTGCGTCTGTGTGCGTGGAGTTTGCATGTCCTCCCTGTGCTTGGTGGGTTTCCTCCAGGTACTCTGGGTGTACCTCGCCTTGTGTCCAAAGTCTCCTGGGATAGGCTCCAGGCCTCTCGCAACCCTGTATCAGAATAAACAGTATAGAAGATGAATAAATGAATGAATGACTGGTCCACACTCCAGTCCAGTAGGGGGCGGTATTGCACTAACCACTAATAAACTCTGAAGTAAAAAAGGATGTGACACTCTTGCAAAACGGCGAAGATGGAAGCAGTTTGCATTTCCTGAAAGGATTGTGGAATGTCTTAAGACTTTTTAAACAATTTTAGAAAACGTAATGTTTAAAAGTTTACTTAATTAGTTGAAAATTGTGAATTAAAAACTGATCTATCGAATTAGGCCTATCAACAAAAGATAAATTACAGTTAAATTACATAATAGAATAAATCGCACAGCTCTAGTCCTCGGTAACGCTCTTGTATCTGATTCAGCACAAACCCCCACAGCCACGCTCCACTGTAGTGGCAAACCTTCCTAAACAGCAAACGAGGACTAAATCTGCACTGGAATGTTTAATAAGGACAAATAGCTGTAATGATAATTTTTTGTCATACAGTGTATTTTGTATATTTCATCTAATTGAATACAGTCTGCTAGACCGAGAAACACTATGTGCGGAGATATTATTAAGTCGAAAGACATGTTCTAGTGGTACACTGGTACAGCAGATTGCTTTGCCACCTCACAATACCTCCAGACTAAGGAACAATTTTTCCCCAGGGTCATTATTCTGCTGAATCAGGTTTTCCCAAACCACTGTCATCCCTGAATTGGAACTTTGCCGTGCACACACACACACACACACACACACACACACTCCACAAATTCACACTTTTACACAACATCAGCTCACAGTAACAGACTGCTCCACACATTTGTCTGTTGCCACTCCCATTATCTGCTCTTGTCAACCATTACACCATACACAATTATGCTGTTAGTTTTCATTACTCTATTAGTTTTTGGAACACAACCACCATTGAACTTCACTGCGCTACTGCTCCTATACTGCACCACTGCCCTTCTACTGTAATTGTTCATCACTGTTTTTTATAAGCAGCAGTATCATTCTGCAACCTATATTTTAGTTCTAATTCTCTAAATATTTAAGACGTCCCTATATATTAGACATGGGGGAAAAGCAATTCAGTTACACGTGACAGTTCTTTTGTGTGGAAATTCATGTATAGCCACAATGACTAGAAATCATTGTATTTCTTATTTATATGTGTTTGCATTTGAGGTGGTAATATGTTGCAGTTCCTCTATAATCCTTCAGGTGGTGTGCTCTAAACTGTTCACACAGTGTTCTGTTTTTAAAAAAATGAAATTTAAATTAAATCGGCATCTAGGTACTGTCATTTTTATCTTGTGATAACGTGATATCTTGTGACTTTATGATGGTCATAATGGTATGAGTGACATATCACTCATAACATTATGGCCATCTGCTTAATTAAATAGGTCTCACTTTGTGCCACAAAAACAGCAACGATCTGTGTGTTCTATTACCTTTAAATGGAGACCACCAATAACCTTTTCAGCAATTCAAGATACATTAGCTTTTATACTGGATCAGAGTACATGGACCAGCCCTCACTCCCCATGTGCATCAGTGAGCCTTGGCCATCCATGACCCTTTTGCTGCCAAAAGCAAACCGGTTGTAATTCCTTGCACCACTTTTGGTATGGACTGACCATTGCAGCCTGGAACATGGAGCTGCTCTGACCCAGTCATCTAGCCATCACAATTTGGCCCTTGCCAAAAAATCAAATCCTTATGTTTGCCCATTCTTTCTGTTTTCAACACATCAACTTCAGGGACAAAATGTTGACTTGCTGCCTAATATACCCACCCCCTTCTAGGTGCCATGAGGTATTGTACTGTAGCTACTGTTCTGTGAAAGGAGCTCCAAAAACTCCAAAACTCTTGTGGGATGTTCCTGGTCTGCAGTGGTCAGGACCAACGAAAAGTGGCCCAAAGTAGGAAAACTGGTGAACCGGCGACAGGGTCATGGGTGGCCAAGGCTCATTGATGCACGTGGAAAATGAAGCCTAGCCCGTGTAGTCCAAGCCAATATAAGTCCAGTATAAGAGCTACTGTGGCTCAAATTGTGGAAAAGGTTAATGCTGGTTTTCTTAGAAAGGTGTCAGAACACATAGATTATTACTGCTTTAGTGGCAAAAGGTGGGACCTACTTAATATTAAGCAGGTGTTCATAATGTTATGGCTGAACAGTGCATATATAATTAGTTTTAATTAGAGTTTTTTTTTTTTTGTAATTCTAATAGTCCCTTCTCACTCAGCTATGATACTAGTCAAACAGATGTGTCTAGATGTTAAATCTAACTTTACCTCATCCTTTTGTATGCCACTAAGGAGACCTATGCCGCATACTGCCTGTATCATTTATATAAGCAGGTTGAAGTGCACCCTTGATGGGTTTATTTAAATATAGCACAGAAGTGACAACCACGCTTATTCCATCCACTTAATGTCAGCGGCGTATCTCAACGTTGTCAGCTCTCGCTCGAGTGGCAGGTTTAATCACAGCACAAGCCGAGTCTCACTCTCGCAATAATATCACTCACTCATTACACCTGAATCAAAGCACGTTCACACCCAAATTAGTGCCGCACTCCTCCCATCTGCACCTTGTGCACACCCGGTACTTAACAGCACCCAGCAGATGGTATAATCCTAACAACACATT
>JAOVVB010000027.1:14761049-14785326 GCA_028570985.1 Heterobranchus longifilis | reverse complement strand
TGCTGCTACACTAATGCACTTATCCCAACGCTTCACTGGTTCTTGGATATCACCAAAGGTAGAATGTTTCCTCAGTACTCTGGAGCCATGATCGGACTGCCTGCTTCACATCTGAAACGCTGGCCACCCAGGAACTCCTTTAATTTCCCAAATGGCTTGGAGCAAGGTCAAGACTGTACGGAGGATGTGGCAATAACTCACAGCCGAGTTCCTGTAACGTGCAAGCGTTGAGTGATGTGTGAATATTTGGACAGTTGCCACAAATTATCCATTGACTTTTAGGGATCAGGTGTTCCACGTGCTGAATGTTGACGGGAATGACTGCAGTAGGCTCCAGGATCTTCATTCACGGTTATACGGCGTTCGTTAAAACGTTTGCACCATTCGGATGTTTTACTGCGGCCAAGAGTCTCATCACCATTCTATGCTTGAAGCCAGCTGTAAATGCCTTCATTCATGAGAAATTTCATTCAAGTCTCGGTTTGACTTGAATGCCGCTGGAAATGGAAAAAAAAATTCAAAACTGTTAACATTCTTAAATTGGTACATTATAAGAGAATCTGCACATTTGGGGTTTCCACAGATTCATGTTGGGCTGCATCACCTTATCATTTTTTACCACAAATCATCTCTCCTAATATTCTCATTAATGCAATGTAAAATAATTATATTTTAAAACATTCCCCTAGGTTAATAAACTCAAATTAGCTCCAGACATTTTTCATTGCACCAAAACGGTCAAAAGATTTTCTCCGTAGCCGCTGATGGAATTAAAATATCACCAAATTGATATCAAGCTAATAGAATGAATACAAAGAGGATGGAAAAGAGGGTGATGAGTTGTGTTAATCATCTCCCTCACATCTCTGTTCAGATGGAGCTTTGGTGACGGATGCACACACTCCGGGACTGAGATTAATACATTTAACTTTTTCATCCCGTACGCAAGAGAGTACAGCTATAATGCATCTGCAATAATTTTGCCAGCTATGCAACCCCCACACACGCGCGTGCGGCCTTCTGGTCTATCATTACCGTATCAGTGTGACAGAGATGGAGGGGAGTGTTCTGGCTGTAGAAACTCACATCGATCCATTCCCTGCGGTCTGAGAGCAAACCCGCTGACTGGGGGGAAAAAAAATGTAGAAGAAATTGTTGAGAAGGTTAAGAGAACCAAATCTTCAGCTGTTCTGACCACTCTTCCCTCCAATAATCCGAGTCAACATCCGGAACTTCAATCCATTTTTCCCCCCTCACATGAGCTTGAGATCTCCCACTGCATGACTCCTTGTTTTTTTTTTTTATCCCCATTATTTTTTTCATCCCCTTGACTATGTAACCCCCTCAATCGTGCCAACAGCCTGACATTTTTACAAGCACCAATTTCCTTATTTCCCTCCCCATCTCCGGTGTCTCGTTTTCTCTTCTCACCTCCTTTTTTTCCCCCCTGCCATCTCTCCTCGTTCCAAGCCTTAACCCTCCTCACACATGCTCTTCTAGTGCATCAAGCCTGGAGGATTTCAATCAGGCATATCCATCAGTGTCCCAATACACATTTGGCTCTGTGTTTTTATGGAATATGGATTGGTACACAACTCCCCATCATGCATTCAGATCAGGCCAGGCTTCCGGAACAAGTGGAGATTAGTATTCATAGTGCAACCCGCACTTTTGTTCAATATTCCTTCATTATTGATGTGAAAGAATCATCAAAGGGTCAATTCTTTTGGACTTGAGAGAAGACACACAGAACAATTTGGGTAACGTTGACGATTGCATGTTGTGTGATGGCCTGTTCAATATTCTTTTCATCGCTCTGAGGTGTACTGGGGACATGTTCAAAGTAGTGTTAAGGATTTTTATGAAAAAGAATTGCGCACACTGCTCGTCACACCTCAGGTATAAGTACAGATTTCAACATTACTCATAAAGAACAAGAATAGAGGTGTGTCTCGCTGACTTTTTTCAGCATTCTGTCCTTGAAATTAAGCCCATTTTTCTTCTGCAATCTCAGCTTCAGCAAGTCCAGCACCCCACTGTCTTACAGTTTGATCTTAACACAAAATGTCACGCTGAAATTTATGGTTTGTGGTGTGAATGCACTCGTAAGGACTATGCAGTGCACTTTGATGCCATTATTAAATAGGAACATTTCACACAAGTAATAAAAAAACTAAAGTACAAAAACATGTCATTTCTCAATAGGACAAATAATGGCTCTAGTTGGTAAATTACCTCCGCGTAACATAGCTGCTAGTTAGAAAACTTAGACATTAGCTTTTTGGTACCAGGCAAAAGATGGTTTCACCACTCAGTTTGTCAACTATGTTACCAACAACACTTCATCCTGCTACTCAAAAAATTATTTGCCCCAACGCTAAGTGACCCGCATCAGAATAAATTATGTTACTCTGTTCTGTGCCATACATTTTGATCTGGGCTCAGGTCTACTTCTCCAAATATGAAGAGCCCCGTATCTCATCTTTTTATCAATTTAAAATGACCAGATTTTAAAAATGTGTTGATGAAAGAGAAAATGTACCCGTATGAGTAATGTGTGCTGCACCACACAGTATGTAGACTAATAATGGTAATGATGAATGATTATGTACACTGCTGCGTAACATAGTTGAAAGTTTTCTTATTTTGACTCATAATTTCAGTGCTAGGACTAGCCTGACTGACCACTTCTTATATTTCATATTTTGTAAACAAAGAATCATAAAGAATATGTAACCATGTTGGTAACATAGGCGTCATGGTGGCACAGTTGTTAGCACGGTTGCCTTGCACCTCCAAAGTCTGGGTTCCTCCATTACTCCGATTTCCTCTGACAGTCTGAAGCATGAAGATTAGTCTAATTAGCGTTCCCAAATTGCCCGGAGTGTGTGAATAAGTGTAGGAATGTTGACCAGAAGTTCCTGCCACGATTGTAAAATAGGAATAAATACAGTGGTCATTATTGGCCTCCATGGTCCCTAGTTGAACTCCAGAGCTTCAAACAGTAGATGGATGGATGGATAGATGGATGGATGGGTAGGTAACGTACTGTAGTAGATGGTCAATTAATATACTCCACGCCAATGAGCGATTATAAATTCTTTTTTTTTTAAACAAGAGAACTCTTACCATATTATGTTCAAAATTCAACCTCAGAGGTGTGAACTACTCTCAGTAAATGTGAACATGTTGCCCAGGAAATTGATTTAACTCAATTGACAGAACATTTCTGCACGAACAGAGGATGCAAAGTAAAGTAAACTGTTACTCCACTACATCTTACAACAAATTTCTGTACTTTCTACAGTACTTCACTACATTTGTGCTTGGTGTTGCCCTACATAACCACTGTGGTGTGTTGCATTTAACTATTATGTGAAATTGCATGATTTGCCTTCCCTAATTCACGTAGCAGGTGTTCGAGAAGTGGAGGCGGTTTTAGAGAGCGATTAAAAACAGGATTCTCAAGGTTTAGGGAAAGAAAGAGAGGCTGCTAATAAAAGCCTAGTACTTTTGAGACTTAGATAAATTTGAAGATGAGTAATTTTTTACTTTTTCTCAAATAGAAATGCAAACAGAGTACATCTACCTTTATTTGAGTAATATTTTACCTGGGATATCTCTTCTTTCACTCAAGTACAGGATTTGCATACGTTGTCCACCGCTACTCACGATGGGCTTGTTAGAAAGATAATTTGCTCAAATTAGGTAAATTTGGAAGCCTGGGATAAAATGTGCATAGCAAAAAGGCACATAAATGACCGGAATTGAGAAGCATTGAAGCGATTCAATGAGCCTTTTGATCAGTGAGGATGTTTAAGCCCGGGCGCCATCACCGACCGCACAAGACAGATTGACGTTTGAGGATGTGAACATTTATATTCATGTGTGTGCTATGATCAGATTTCATTAAAAAGTCATAGAAGTGACGGGCAGCAACCGACAGAGCACCTTTTTTTGAACGCAGCGAGCCAAATCGAATCGGTACGCACCCGCCTGCCGGCTGCGCTTCCATTAAGGCGAATGGATGACCGTATTTGGGAATGGTAGGCCTGTGTGTATTCTGATGCATAGCACTGAGCTTTAAAGACGACCAGGAACTGATTGTTTATACAAACGAGCAGGCCATGTATCCAATTACATCTCCAAACGAGCACTTAATTAGTTAATTGTTTTATTAGGCCAATTGCTCCCATGGTGCTTGGTGCAGTTCAGCTGTCATTTATCCAAGGTGAGAGTTTGGTGAAGCGCAGGGTGAGAGAACGGACCGAAATAGAAAACCAATAGCACTCAGTCAGGACTGCTGGTGCCCTGGCTGACAGTTTCCAAGGGTGACTCTCAATTATAAAAATTACAGTGATTAATCAGATGCAAAGAGGCATAATAATAACAACAACAGGCAACTCTCACTACAGTAGTATCCAGATCTGCAAATCAGCGCAACATCGAGTAGCGCTCTGTGAAGCCTGTTTTACCCACTTACTGCCACATTTTGCCGCCTTTCATTCTTCATTTTGCTCCGCCGCTCCACATTGGGCACTGACAGGGCTGCGTGGCTTGGAAATGATGTGGAGAGATTTATAGAGATAGACAGCTCTTTAAAAAGGGAGGCTTGAAAAGGTAAATTGCAGAGGTGTGGGAGTTTTTTTTCAGGCATCAAAAAAAGGAGGCTTGTTACTTAAAGATTTTTTTTTTTTTATGAGGTTGATGGAATAAAATTGCTAAGCTTGGTTGATGTGTTCCCTGCAGTCTGAGGTACTGGCATGAAAGAATGCACAATGTAACAAAAACAATCTACTGCATCCAGATATTATGTGCGGGAATGGACAGAAGTATCAACTATTAGAAAAAAACAAGGGGTTCTTTAAAAAAAAAACTTTCCTTTCTGATAAAGGTTTTATTTAAAATGATTAATGTTGTGGCTAAAAGACATGTCTTTCTAGAATAAAAGAAAATCATACCCTGTATGTTCTCTCTGTGGTGTTATAGGAAAATAATAAATGAAAAGTGGTACTGGCATGATGCAGAGTTAATATGCATATCCTTATTTTTATCATTCTTATTATTATTGTCTGGAAGTGCATATTCCAGAAGAAACAAATAAGGACAATGATAAAAAAAAATAATAATAATGTTTACTTGTCAAATTTTAAAAAGTGCTTTTTATACAACAGTTCTAGCTGAGTAATCTGATTGGACAAGAGATGATACTACATACAGTATATGCATCACTCTGCATCATAGTTGTTCTAACAATCATTACTGTGTACTGGAACGAGGGGAAAACCCACATTCAAAACCAGTCACGGAAGCACATTAATAAAGAAAACACATCTGGTAATGTTACGCCATCTTAAACAACAGTTTCCCACATTTGCATTTGCTTCTACGAGATTAAGGCTGAATCCCAAATCCATCTTTAACTCCTGATCAAGGGCATTACTTAGTGTGTGGAACAAAGGTACACCCTACATAGTGCACCCAACATTTATTGAACACTATTTGAGAATTAACCCCTGGACAATAGAATTTAGCTGCTATTCTAAAGCGGAATACATGGAAATATAAAGGGAAACATGTTACTACAAGACTGTCCACCAACTCCATGATTTATTTTCCTCACCTATTGGCTACATAGCACTGGTAGGACTTTAAACCTACTTTCACGCCTGTTAGTTAGCTCTGCCAGTCACAGTTAATTCTGGCAGCTGCGGAAGGATATGTGTTGGCACTGGGTAAATGAAGAAACAAATCAGTGTGCTGATATACAGTACAACAGCACTCCATCTTGTGCTTAATTATATTTGGGGAATGTCCACAAATCAAGTTCTTGTTATCACTTACATTAGACAAACAGTTGCTCCCTCACCATCCTGTTTTTTTAGTTATTATTATTTCAATTTAAAAAAATCAGAAGCATAATATTTTTTTCCATTTTCTTTATTAATTGTTTTAAGACATGTCTACAGTATTAACAGCTTTTAGTTAATTTTAAAGAAAAGAATCTATTTAAAATAAAAGCTGGAAATTCTCTATTAGACAAGGAGACAAATCTATAATAGTGAATTATTGGAACTACGGGTTCTTTGCAAAGTCTTATAATGTGTGAGTGTGAATGCAGCATGAAGTGTTTTGCGATAATGTGGTGGAAGTGGCGGAGGCGTTAATAAGGGCTTGTCATTGGCACACATCGTCTCTCCCTCTCAAGGCCAAAATGTTTGCACTTGACCAAAAGCAGGCCACCCACACACTCGGGCAGTTTTTCAAAACTCGCAGCCTGTTATGCAAGAAGAATTCAAATTGCTTGGTCTTGGTGGATTTTGTTTTTTTTTCTCTCTTTCCAATGATAACTCAATAATAAAAAGTGTTATGTCTGTCCTGATTTTGTTCCCACTGACCCATACACTTGGCAACAACATTTATCCTTTCTCACGCACTGCTTCCATTATTTAATCATTGATTCTTGCTCTTATTATTCGTAAGTGTTTTTACTTGTTGCTTGTCTGAGTTTAGGTTTGCGTGTGTATTTTTTATTTTTATTTACTTGTGGATAGGTTTGGACGGCATGGTGGTTTAGTGGATAGCACTGTCACCTTGCACCTCCAGGGTCCAGGTTCATGTGCAGGTTAAGCTAACTGGTGTAATGTGTGAATGAGCATGGAAGTGTGTGTGCCCTGCGATGGAGAGGCACCCCATCCAGGGTGTACCCTGCCTCATGCACTCTGTCTTCTGGGATAGGCTCCAGGTCCCCCTTAACCCTGTATACAGGATAAAGCGGTGTAGACGGTATGAACGCGGAACACAGTTGTAAAGAGGATTCAGTTCCCGCCTCATATATCCAGCATTTCTAGTTCAAGCCTGATGTCTACAAGTTTTTCTAGATTTCTCCTATGTACAGTATGTTCCAAAAACATTCCAGGAGGTATGTGAACTGTCTAGGTTAAATGTCCTCTAAGTGTGAATGATTGTGTGTGTCCTTTGTTTATTCCCACCCAGTGAAAAGTGTTTTTAGGATCTGGTTCCACAAGTACCTGACCTGGCTAAAGAGTTTTCTGAAAATGAATAAAGCACTTGACTTATTTCAAGTCACATAACATGTCATTATCATCATGTCAAGGATGTAAATGTTACAAATGACTGGAAACATTTTTTGTTGTTGTCATGCACCACTACCCTATAAAATACCTAGTTCTTGGGAGCATTCTGAAGCTGGCAAAAAAAAATAAAATAAATAATAATAATAATAATAATAATAATAATTCATGACTCCATTCGGATGAACTAGAATTAAGAGTTTAATATAGGGGTGCAATTGAACTGTAAAGACATTAAAGAAATAACCTATATAATACCAATATTAAATATACAGTACGTGTGACACTAAATGAATAAATATGATTGTCCATAAAATATTGAAGGTCATTAGAAGAGAAAGGCAATTTGCATAATTTGAATGCAGCATCGAGAAATGTAGCACATGTGAAACTCAACTCTGAATACGAATGAATTACACAATGTATAGTAGTCAGAGAGCGTTCAGACATAGTAAACGCACCCAAGCAGTGGTAAATATGCATGAAACGACTCAAAGCACCAGTTTTTGTTTCTACTGGGGACTTTTGTTTCAAATTGGGACTTTTGTTTTTGCAGAATAACAGAACACAGTTAGGAGAATTGAAAACTGCCATTATTTGTCTATACAATCTCCTGTGCTTGGATACTATTAAGGGAGAAATTGTTTACTGCCATTAAGTCAAAAGCACTGGCCTCCCAAGGAAAGGTTTTAATTGCCCAAAAATGGCTTGGAGCGAGGTCAGGACTGTATGGGAGTGGGTCCTTTAATGTGCAAGTGGTGTTGGTAAATGATTGCATGTACCGTTCCCACAGACAGATGTATCTCCTCCGCAAGTCGACAAAAAGTTATTTGTCGATTTTCAAGGATTGTCCGTCCCACTCGCTGAATATTCGCAAGAAATATAGCAGTGGTCTCTATGCCACCATGGCCTGGATCATCATTCTTGGATGTACTGCCTTCTTTAAAATCCCGGATTGACTTGAACACCTCTTGGAGTTGCTTAGTGGGAAAGTTCTTTGCTTTAAACTTAAGCCTGGAGGTCTGTACTTCTTTTGCCACCCATTTTTGCATCCTTCTTGGTGTATGGTCCAGGGTTATTTAACTCGTTTCTAGTCCATATTGCACCCTGCATTTCACACCTCCCCCCCACATTGCATTATACTGTACAGTTGCAAATTATCTGTGAAACCATTGTTCTCTTTCAACTGCTTCATCTAATTATCCGTGGCACTGCTGGTATATAACAGACTCCGTTAAGCTCACGCTACCTAAATGAGTCCTTTAGGAAAGAACAAGATCAACAAATTAGTCGGTTCAGTATTTGGCGGGCAAATAACAAACGAACAGTGATCTATAGTGGAACAGTCAGACATGGTAACCCAGCAATCATTGCTTAAAGAACAACCTTTCCTCCGAGACTCAATGCTCTGTGTTGAATTTATGTTTCTTCATTTCGAGCTGCAGCAGCTTCCAAGGTTTGTAAATGACATCGTAGATGTGACAAATAGGCTTTTTCTGTCTGAGTGGTGTGATCACAAACGGTACACCACTGACCCATTTGATCAAATTCAGCAGCTGTGCAAAGTGCAAAATTTGTATTGCACTCTACATTCAAAGCAATTTAGCCCCGAAGAGTACATAAAGACAAAACGAGGATGTTGGCCAACTGGATTCAGATTGTTTGCTTAGTAGGCTTTAGTTTTTTTCTGAAAGGTAATATATAGAAATACTGCAATATTTACAAATCAGTAAGTTTGATTAGGTTGTCAAACAGTAGGCTAGATGACATTCCAACATTTGGAGAAGAGGAAGCTTGTAGAAGTGCAGTGGTGTGAGCCAGGAATTAATTTCAGGGAGTGATGGGAAAGTGTGCTAAATAAAATCAATGCATGATCTGTATAACATTTAACTGAGAGGTGCACCAAGTTTATGCATTTTGGGTGGATGCCAGACAGACAGTAGCAGAAGTGGTGGCAGTACTGAGAATTTGACGTTTAAATTATTTAAGGCACAATCTCACTGTCAACCAGTCTTGCTATTAATAATGCTATTAGGCTTAGCAAATAAAATACAGTACTAAAAAAAAAGTCTTGAGCAACCCTCGTTTCTGCATATTTTGCTTCTAAAAAGCCACACAGTATCCTGAAGAATAGTTCTTATTTTTAGCAAGTTTTTGGCTCTCATTTGAACTGTACCTGACCGGTTTCAGAGGGTTTTTTTGTTTGTTTATTCAGTGAGCTATGAATCATTCAAGTATTAAAAAAACATCTAACTTAAGCCATGAACAAGTGAGGAACAGATGCAGGTAATGACAGATGATCTCATTGGTTCATGCTGAGTGGTTGGAACAGATGAGAGGGGAAATGAGGTTGTTGCTGAGGTTCTTACATTAACAAACAATTTTTAAATTGTATCTTTAGGTACTTCTCAGCCTGTTACTTTTGTTCCCATTTTGTTCATTTAACCTAATCATTTATTTTAAATTAATACAAAGGAATTAGGGGTGGCTCAAGACTTTTGCACTGTACTGTACCTTCGTGACATGAATTTTACACAAAATGAAAAAGCATGATGAAAAATCTAGACCGATCAAACGTTTTTCTTCCTTTGGTGCTTCAAGTAATTCATCGGCTGTCACCTAAATCACGATATGCTCAGAGTGTCGCTAGCTGGCTAGCGGCATGAAACAGAAATGTGGTTGTACTTGATTAATCTTGTTTCTCACCATAGCAGCTGGTGGCCAATAAAATGTCATTAAACAAACTAAGAGACGTGTTTGTTTGACGTCTGGGGTTGGTAAATATGGAGGATTTGAAATTATGGCTTTGTTGACCTTTCATGAACATTATTATAGAACAATTACTGTACAGAACAAAGTTTCTTTACATATTTGTTTACATGAACTAATAAAATATAGAAAAATATATCATGAGATTCAAATGCAAAATACCCCACCTCTGTATGGATGAATGGATGGGCAAATGATGGATGGATGGATGGATGAACAGAAGAATGAGGTGGGGCAGCATGGATGAGATGGAGCAGGATATATTTTGACAGTCAACCTAGGTTTGGATCTAGTATTATTATCTTAAATAAGTTGGCCAAAAACTACAAAAACCTAGTTGGGGTGGGTTCATAAAAAACTATTGGAGAAAGACATTTTTGAGAGAATCCAAATAGATATCTAATTGGGTGAAGGTGCGACGTGTGAGAAAGTACGATCGATTGGATCGAGCAATCGAGAAAGGGATAATCAGGTCGATGAGGGGTGGATGGATAAATGTATTGATTGCATGTTGATAATTGAATAGTGGGTGATTGGGGGTAATGGACTGTAAACAGAGGTTTACTGATGGATAAAATGAAAGATGTAGTATGGAGAACTTGGTGGGTGAATGGATATCTAGATTGGAAGCACAGTGTGATGGAAGGAAGGAAGGAAGAGTTGGGAGTACAGTTTGGATGGAAAGATCGACCATTGATGTGCTCATGGAGCAACAGGGATTAGATAGATGGATTGAGGAAATTGGGTGGGCACGAAGAGAGGGTCATAGATGCATGATAGAGAAATATCAATTAATCAGGGAGATACTGGATGGATGGAGGAATAAAGGATGAATAATGGGTAGATGAGTACATAGGTGATAGAATGATGGAGCAGCTGATGAACACAGAAAATAGATGTTTAGATGGATGATCCAAAGGTTTATTATAGGATAGGATGTTCAAAAGTGCTGTTCTCTGGGGAGGGATTTGTGGGTGGATGGATGACTGGATGGGATGAGGGGGTTATGCATGCGTAGAGAAATGGTGAAAGGGATAATCAGGGGAAACTGGACAGATGTAGATGGATGAATGAAACGATGATTGACCAAGGTTGATGGCTGAATAGTGATGGAGAATGGCATTATCAAGGGAAAATTTGATGCATGGATGGATGGATGACTACATGAATGGGTAGAGGGACTTTTAGTGGTGCACCGTTCACTAAGGTTGATCATATGAGTCATTTTAATTGACTATTTATTTTGCTGAACGTGTCACATTATAGCTTAAGCTGATCTCTGCTGCTGAGTTGTGAAGCTACGTGCAATTACGATACCTTAAGTCTTAGCCGTATTTCACACTGACACTTAATTTTTACTCTGAAGTGGTTGGCTGTTTTCTCCGGGTCTAGAGAGTCTAAATTAACAACTGCCCGTCACCGAAGTGCTATGGCACATGCGATAGGGAACAGAACCAGTTAATGTTCTTATTAACTTGAAGTCTTGCTATGTCTTAAAGGAGATATAACGATCCAAGGGCATCTAATTAGCTAGTCAGGCGTAAATGAGATGCACTTTGCTATATTTTTCAAGCATGCATATCACACAATTTTCTATATCCTGTTACTTTATTGTCAATGCGATCCTTATGAAAAGGCATGCACTATATTTAAAATCCTTGTGCGTACAGGGTGACTCACCTACAGAGTGCTGCGATTTACTTCTTTTTTTCTGAAAAGCTGGGGACTCTTCAGCTGAGGATTTTTTTTTTAACCTCAATACCAGAATCATCTATTCAAATAAATCCAAATGCATGTTCCATCATCCCGGTGGCAGCTGGAGATCTCTTCCGAGCAGGCCGGACAGTGTAGCGCTAATAATACAAATCCTCCGCTTGTTAATATCTAAGACCATGTAAGTCAGATTAAAAAGGTTGTCGCTCTCTGTGAGGTTATATTCATTAGAGTGCTAGCCGTGATGTTATATTTTCTGGCTCACTAATCAAAGAGACAAGAGAAATAGACTTCACGGTCAGTGGGATGAATGATCATTAGCCAAAGAACACTAATCCCTGGATTGACTAATCCTGGTGTTCTACTCATCTGAGACTGGGACAATAAAGAAGCTCGGTTGAAAGTGCCATGCGTGTTAAAATCCAGTCAGTTAATCAGAATCGCGGTAAGAGCATGTGCAGACGTGCTAGCCTCTCCTCAGTCTGGTCTGCTAATGAACTTTAGTAAGACTAATTAAATCACAGAACGTGATCAGCAATGGCGTTAGCTTGTGAAGACGTATTGTCTGTATTTTGACCTCTGTCCGCTGTCTCTCTTTGGGTCAGTAAACACTTGCTTGCCCTGTCAATCACATTTTGTACAGTACCAGTAGTCTTTGTAAAACAGCAAGACTAATTAGCCACCCATCCTATGCAAAGGCACTGTTTCGCTGTGTCTCACTGTGATAGTTCACTATGGGAAAAAATATACATACATGAAGTACTTTCAGATGTTTTGATGGCGTTTGTAATTATTTGCCAGAAGACAAGTCAATCGTTGTCCCACTAAAAGGTAAGCGCAAACAATCAATAGATGCCGATCCTGAGAATGAAACCACTGATTAAAACAAAACCCGACATTCCCTTTATTGGCACACATTATGGTTCGAACTCTAAGGAGCTTTCCAGGCAGCGGAGCGAAACCGGCTCGCCTGGTGACACAGTGACTCAGGAAAAGCTAATGAGATCCTTCTGTTCTCCAAGGCTGAGATCCTTCAGGTACCTCTTAATTAGCGACTGATGAAAACAACAGGGGGGGAAAGGAATTAAAAAATAACACAGCCTCTGTGATTATCTGAATAAGGTGTTGAGCCACACCTGGACCTGGATCACATATGCGGCAGGCCACCTGGGCCTTCAAACCCCAGGTGGACTCTCTCTCAGCTGGTGGTCTCTCAGCTGCTAATACAGACCGGCGTACTACAGAGATGTGTAAACTTCTAAATCTCAGACTTTCCCCGCACTGTTTATCGGAAGGGGGTTACTATGGCCTAATCAAGTTTCCCTGTTGAAGGCTTTTCAATGAGCAGGTGCTGAGCGTGCACCGAAAATAGAGCATGCTCTACAGGGAACAGGAAAACGGGAATAGAATTCTTGCATATGGTGAGAAAACCACTGCTGGGCTGCGGCAGAGAGGCGGCGAGCTATTACAGGGGGTTCTTGGGATTCAGAAACTGGAGAAAATCAGTTTTTTGGGTTTAATCACAGTCAGTGTCAAAGGGTTTGTGACAGTTGATGAGAGAGATACAGTGAACTCTAGAGCTGTTAACCTGAATGCTAATAGTGGAGTCATGCCAGATCTCTGACGGATTGACTGACTGACTGACTGCCTGCCTGGCAGCGTGATTCTGAGGTAGGCAACGTGGTTGACACACTGATTCACTATACCAACACCAACTTTGATTAAACGTGAGGAAGCGAAAACCTCAGGAGCGTTTCCCTGAGAATCTTTCCTTCTCTGCCTCAGCAGAGCCAGACGGGCTTACAGGGATGCTTAACCAGGGAAAGGAGCAGAAATCATTGTCGATGGAGGAGGTCGAAGCGTAGCGCAGGAAGGGGTGTTTGTCTTTCTCAGATCAATAGCCCTTCTGCTGAAAGACACTGAGAGACAATTTATGAACCTTAAAGCGTTTGCCTACATGGTTTCAAACTGGAGGGATAAAAAAAAATAAGTGATACTAGATCTGTCGCTTATTACGCACTAACCCGAGAGTAAATCCAAGAATTACGGAATTGTGAATGGAATTTAAGTGAAAAATGAAAAACACTGGTATAGTGGTGTTATACAGTAGGAAACAGGTCGGTATGATGGAATTTATGATCTTGTATTCATTTTCACTTTTTATTCATTATATGTTTTACTCAACATAAACGACATAAAATTTTCTGTATTTTTTCTGTATGTTTCCAAGACGAGTTACTGTATGAATCTGTAATGATTTACTGTACTGTACGTTAATGTCGAAAAACATCCTTTCCCACGCCAGCCTCTCTTTTCGTCTCTCTTGAAGGTAAGTAAAAAATAATGCAGCTTGTTACCGAGAAACCACAAAGCACAAAATGTTTTTGTCCTGAAAACTTTTCTGTTGCAGAAAACTTAACTTAGAGTTACAACCTTATCTATAAATGTTGTCAGAGACAAATCTCCGTCACCGAAGACTCCTTCCATAAAGGAATATGGCTGCTTGTTATAGAAAACCTCTCTCTATCAACAGTCATACATCAGAGGTGGGTTATGTCAAACCAGTCCCTGTGAATTAGGCGTTACTATAGAAACACTGATGTAATGGAGTGAGGGCATTCATTTGCACTATAGTCAAAGCTGCTAATATAGTACATTAATTAACACTTTTCAATTTGAGGATTCAACATCATTGTGAAGTAGGATATTTTTGAATGCGTGAGTCAAAACCTTGCTTACGTATGTATTCGACTGGGGACAGAAGTGTGGTACAATTGTTGTTTAAGTGTACTTGATTGCTGTCATTTAGTTTTTGTGGTGCGAACAGGAAAGCACATGGTATTAATTAGATGTTGCCTGTTTTAAATATGGTTCTCCACCCAACCTTGCCTTCAGACTGCAGTCTTACCCAAAATACCAGCATTGATCTTAATATATTGTTGTGGCATTCAGTGTGTATTCCTACCTCACATTTAGGGCTCACAGTACAGACAAGGAGATCCAAGGAGCTTTCAAGTCAAACTTGAAAAATGCTAAATAAAATAGATGCTGAAATTTATTGTGAATAAAATAAAACAAAAAAATTCAAGACAACATCAAGCACAGTACGGTGATGATACTCTTAGCTGCAATAGAACATTTGAATGGTGCAAACGTTTTAAAGACAGTTGTATATTCGTGAATCACGATCCCGAAGTGCGACCCCACTGTAGTTGTTCCCATAAACATTCAGCAAGTGGAATGACTGGTCTTAGAAAATCAACGCATCAATTGTTGCCAGCTTGTTTGATTGTACACACAATCATTCACCAGCACCATTTGCACAAAGTGATTTTCATATGTTTGGGCCATTTAAGGAGTTCCTGGGAGGCCAGTGTTTCAGACGTTAAGCAGACAGTCTGATCACTGAGAAAACTTTCTCTTATGAGTGCGTTAGTGTAGCAGGGGATTATATAAAAAAATAAAGGGCATTTTTACTCTCATAATGGTGTTCTGTTATTCTTCACAATCAAAAGTCTCAGTTTGACTTGAACATGCTTCATATAAGAAATGCAAAAAGATTGCTTGATATGTTCTGTTTTGATAATTTTTTATTCAAAGATAAATGAGTCTAAGTAAGTAAAAAAACAGTTTTGTTTTTGAGGTGAATTGGGTAGCTGATGTAAGCACATTCTTATACCTCGTATTATCTTTTTAATATAGTCCTTTCTGACTTAAACTGGCTGAAACAAAACTTCAAAAAAAAAAAAAGCCAACCCCCTCCCACCTTTTCTGTTAGACTCCTGTAATTTTACCACAGAAGCTTTAATTAATAACAAAGAAAAACTTCCTTGCTACGTCTTTTAGTTCTCCATCTTGCTAATGCTCTTCCTTCAACTCACTGTTTCCCTCTCCATCTCTTTGCCAGCTGTGAAGAGGGGCAGAGGGTGATGAGGGCTCTCTCTCGTGCCTCTCCAGATGGTTCACTGAGCAACAGCTGCCACCAGGGGGGATGAGAGGGAAGTCTAGGGGGGTCTGTGAAGAATGATTACAGCTCTCTGAAGCAGCCAGGTGAAAATTGTGAGGGGAAAAAAGAGAACGGAAAAAGAAAATAATCAATAAGGAAGCGTGGTTGGATTCTGCTTCTCGCTCCAGGGCCTTGCAGAACTCGATGTAATGGTGAAGGTGTTGACCTTGTTAGGCAAGTGCCAGAGGTGGTGTGTACAGAGGGTGCAGGTGAGAGTAGCTATTAGCGGGGCAGTGCACACAGATTAATTATTGCCATGCACAATGCCATCAGTGATAAATGCACCACGGTATGCGTATGCAAGTCTCGCATGGGCGTGTTACTATGAATAAGAAGATTTGATACGTGGCTGAATTATAAATGAAGAGCACAAGGCACTAGACTGATGACCTTGTTTTGTAATTGGTGCTGTAGGGAGTTGTCTTTGAGTAAAAAGTAGCTCAAGCTTTGTTCTTCCCCTAGGTGTCGTCTGGGTAAACCTACCCTTGTCGCCTCGTGTTAACCTGGTGGTTTCGTCCTCACTCGTGCTGAATTAGCTCCTCTATATGTTAATGGGAAGCCAGAAAGGTCCACTATGCAAGGCGTTTTCCTTGCCCCCTTGGAAACACACGAAGCGGTTGTGCGGAGAGACTGGCAGGAACAGAATCGACTCAAACTGTGTCAGTGATGAACTCGGAATCTAAAAACACCTTCCCTCACCTCCTCCTACAACTTGACCTCCTTTTCCACCAGGTTCCCTGAGCAAAAGTAGCTGCTCTAAACAAGGCCAGCATTCTTCCTCTATCTGTGGGAAAAAAATGATGTTGGGGGACTTGAGATAGGCGCAGAGAGACAGGGCTGAGCTGAAGAGGCCAGCGCGAGGAGAGCCATGCAAGGAGACGGCATGCCATCGTGCATGACAATGAGGAGAGCATTCAATTAGCGGCAGTTTACGGCCCCTGATGGTGATTACCTTAGACAAGCCGGTGGACCTCGGCCCCTTGCTGATTAAAATGAGCTCAGGCAGGAGAGGGACAGGCTCATCCTTTCAGGAGACTTTCAGCGAGCAGTGTTCTCATGGACTCATCTGCTTTTTTGGCCCTCTTTGTAGTTGGGCTAAGTAACACAAATACAGTAATAACATCTCAAACACCGATTACATTGTGCATTCCACACCTGAAATGTTGATTAAAAATACACTTTCTGCGTTCAGTGCTTTATTGCATTTTCTGGTACTCTCGGGTACAGTATGAATCAAAAAAGAACCTTTGATTGGATAATTAGAGATTCAGCCAGCGTAATTCTTTTAAGTCATGCAGCGAGTAGTATGGTGGCAAATCAGGGTCAATTTAACGTACAGTAAATGAGGAAAAAAATAAGAAAGAATCAAGTAAGGAGCATATAAATCTAATTTGTAAATGCATTATATAAATCATAACTATAAACCGAAAATGATTCCATAAAAGAAAGCAGGAAATTAAAAACATGAACAGCATCAAACAGCTGATTTGAATGACACTGATCAGCCATGACCACCTGCCTAATATTGAGTAGGTCCCCACTTTTGCTACTAAAACAGATATGCACTGTGTGTTCTGAGACCTTTCTATGGGAACCAGCATTAACCTTTTTAACAATTTAAGCTACAGTAGCTCTTCCATTGAATTGGACTACACGGGCAAGCCTTCTTCACACCCCATGTGCTTCAGTGTACCTTGTCCAATCATGACCTTGTTGCCAGTTCACCAGTTTTCCTTCCTTGGATCACTTTTGGTATGTCTTGACCATTGCAGCCTGGGAACATCCCATAAGAGCTCCGTTTTTGGAGTTGCTCTGACGAATGACATAACCTGGCCCTTCCTACCTGCAGTATACTGTAGTTACAATATATTGTTACAGTGGTGGCTGGAAATGGGTGGGATATATTAGGCAGCAAGTGAACATTTTTTCAAGTAGTTGATGTGGAAGCAGACGAAAATGAGTAAGCGTAAGGATTTGAGCAACTGTGGCAATGGCCAAATGTTGATTTCTGCTTTCTGTTTGAATTTATGGATAGATTTCTGTGTTTATAAAGCTGAGCTTTATGTTTTTGGTTTCTGGTTTCTAATTTATAGAATGATTTTCATGTTTAAGGTTTTAGGTTTACAGCTATGATTTATATCATGCATTTACAGATTTAGATTTTTATGTTCATTATGCTGACCCCAATTTGACACCACAGAGTAGCTTTGCAATATTTAAACAACCATGTCAGAAGGCGTACAGTATACCGTAATCGTGGAAAAGTTACTGTGTTTCAGAAGGGTCAAATCATTGGCCTGCATCAAGCAAAGAAAACAACTAAGGAAATTATAGGAATTGATTAAGAACTGTTTATGCGACTTTGGGTGGAAATAAATGTTGCGACATTGCATGTGGCTGTTAAAACAATATACATAATATTTAATAATATATACAAATCCGATTCCAAGCTGATAACATCTTGGGTTTCCTTGTCCTCTTTAGTCCGGATGACATGGCGGCCCAGTTTCCCAAAAATAACTTTGCCACAGTCCATTAAATGAGCCTTGGCCCAGAGAAAACGCCTGCGCTTCTGAATCATGTTTAGATATGGCTTCTTTTTTGACCTATAGAGTTTTAGCCGGCAACGGCGAATAGCACAGTGGATTGTGTTCACCGACAATGTTTTCTGGAAATATTTCTGGGCCCATGTTGTGATTTCAATTATAGTAGCATGTATGTGATGCAGTGCCGTCTAAGGGCCCGAAGATCACGGGCATCCAGTATGGTCTTACGGTCTTGACCCTTACGCACAGAGATTGTTCCAGATTCTCTGGATCGTTGGATGATATTATGCACTGTAGATGATAACTTCAAACTCTTTGCAATTTTTCCATGAGAAACTCCTTTCTGATATTACGCCAATATTTTTCGCCGCAGCATTCGGGGAATTGGTGATCCTCTGCCCATCTTGACTTCTGAGAGACACTGCCACTCTGAGAGGCTCTTTTTATACCCAATCATGTTGCCAATTAACCTAATAAGTTGCAAATTGGTCCACCAGCTGATTCTTATATGTACATTTAACTTTTCCAGCCTCTTATTGCTACCTGTCCCAACTTTTTTCTCATGAAATCCAAAATGAGCCAATATTTGGCCTGGCATTTCAAAATGTCTCACTTTCAACATTTGATATGTTATCTATATTCTATTCTGAATAAAAAATTAAAATTTGATACTTCCACTTCACTGCATTCTGTTTTTATTCACAATTTGTACAGTTTCCCAACTTTTTTGGATATATATTATTTAAAGGTATAGGTAGCATTCCCAATTTGACTCCACTCAGTAGTGTAGAATCTTTAAGCAGGAATGAAGTTTGTAAAATAAAAAAGGTATTACTAACATCACTCCACAAACTCTTGTGGTTTTCAAGAAAAAAACGAAAATAGTCCTTAATGTATTTTGGATTCACAAATTGGATATTTTAGCTGGATGTTTAAGCCAAAAATGTAATAACCACACAACAAGCCATTGATATATCTGCAGCGTGCTTGCCAAGTACAAGGGCTGCAGAAAACGGAATGTTGGCACAATTCCTTTGAGTGTGGAGCTTTGCAGGGTGCGTCCTTTATGGATCATACTTGTTTGGAGTATGGAAAACTTGAAGGGCGGGTCAAGGTCACAGGTTGTTCGGGTGCCTTTCTATTGTGGCCATTACTGACTTTGGTGATTTGTGATGCATTGGCCTTTCCGTGGGATTGGGCTGGACAAGCTGGACAGGCTGGCCTTTTCTCCCTGCAGGCACTGGTGCTCCTTGGGTGCCCATGGTCCTGTCAACAGCTGGTTTATATTTAATAATCAATGTTGTTTAGTTCACCTGGCTGTGATGTTGATGTTATGGCTGATGAGTGTAAATTAGATTAATTACTGTATATCACAGCCATCTGTAAAAGGAATCCAAACAGTAAATGTATATTCTTTTATGTACACTAAGTATCCACTTTAATAGGAGCACCGCCTCATTTACACAGTCATCAAAAGGTGGCAGCGTCCCGATCAGACATTCAACAATGCACAGAAATGCCTTGTAGATGGGAGAATAGCCAGACTGGTTCAATCTATCAGGGAGGGTATGGTAACCTTAAACAATCACTTTTTACCAACATGGTAAGCAATAAAGCATTTCAGATCACACAGCACATTAGGCCTAAAAGATCACATGACAGGAGTATTAGGCTACACATCACCAATGCTGGAGAGCTGAAGACTTTGAGGAAAAAAAAAACCTGTTCAGCAGATCTGGCACCAACAACCGTAGCACATTCAAAGTCACTGAGGTTGCGGGCATGAATAGAGGCTGTGGCTGCAATTATAATGTAGGGAATTAACAGGTGAAATGCTGCCCTTTACGTCATACCTTTTTGTATGTAAATGCACCTGTTACTCAATTAAAGAACTAATCAGCTGATAAAGAGCCGAGTCCGTGGCTCTTAGTCACATGCACAAATCGGATTCGACACTTAACCCTGATTACCTTCATTTTAGTTCAAGCTGTCTGCATGCACAATTGTAATTATTAGTAATTTTTTATTATTACTTCTAGGGTCTGTGCTTTGCTATGCATGCTACAGTATAATGCCATGATGATACAGATACTGATCAATTTAAACACACTTTTATTTTCTTCTACACTGACTTCTCCTACACTTTACAGTAAAATGTTACACATATTTACACTATTCTAATACAAATATCAGGCTATAATATGAAAAAAAAAATTTTTTTTTTTGTTTTTTATTTATTTTAATTTTTTTTATAAGAAACTGACAATGGAATGTCAAATGCCCATGCACAGATTCGTTAAATAAGACCTTGTATCCTTCAAGCCTTTCTTGTCATTCAGATCCCCAGTGGATTTTATGGCTTTATATTCTCTTTGATTACATGCCACCATTATAAGAATGATCCACGCCTCTGCTTTGAAAGACATGAGCCATTTCTGTCTGATGGATTAGACGACTGCTGCGGGTTATGCGTCTATGATCGATTCATTGTCTTAATTGCATGGTAAAGCATAATGTTAGAATACACAGGAAATTTGTTACTATAATATAGATATGACTTTGCATGTTTTTGGCCACGTAAGCATTTCTTAAGTCGTATCACATCCGGTGGACTGCTGCAAAGCAGAGAGAGTAGAGTGGTGGACAGAAGTGCTACATGACCTTGTATTTTTTCTTATTTTATTGAAAATTGGTGTGAATTAAAAGCTAACTAACTAACAAGCAAAAACATGATTGTCGAATCGTTAAAAGATGTCATGAATTACCAAATCTGAGTGGTAGGAGGTGTTTTTTTTTCCTTCTTTTTTTTTTTTTTATATAACAGCAGCTTTGATTTAAATGAATGGGATCACTCTAATAGATTAGATGGTTTCTATAGTAACAGGAACTGTGTCAGGCACAAATTTAATAATAAACAGATTAATAACGCTACTTGACTGAACGTATAATCGAAGGTATTTATTAACTGTTCTGTAAAGAGGTGTTTATTTAACATTTGTCAAAGCAGTCTTTAGCTCTTATTCATTTTAGGAAAGGGAGCGAGAGAGAGAAAGAGAGAGAGAGAGAGAGAAAGAAGAGAAAAGTGAAGGAGTGGCTGTTCATAGGTGCTATAGTGATAATAGAAAACTTATAATAGACAATATCTAACTATACTCTTAGAAATGACAGTCTTTAATAATTTCAAATGTTCAGTTTAGACACCATCATAACAAATTGCTATATATATACTGTGTGTGTGTGTGTGTGTGTGTATGTGCACCTGGAGTATGCCTCTTCTCTCTGTGCTTTGTGGGTTTCCTCCAGGTTCTCCGGTTTCCTCCAACAGTCCAATGACATGCAGATTAGGCTAAATGGTGTTCCCAAATTGCCTATAGACTGTGTACATGTAAATTAAATGTGTGTGAATGTTGGCCGGAGGTCCTATCATGGTTGTAAAATTTATATCGCCTCATTTTTTTCTTATTTTGCTTCCAAAGAGCCAGACTTTCTTATATGTATTAATACATCTTAAGGGATAGTTCTCCAGGCTTCCTGAAGGACTTTTTTGACTCTCATTTTTAGTCCTGTCCTTTTAGTTTAGTCCAAGCCACAATTTTCCAAGATTCCGATTTTTTTGGTCAGATCGGATTTGCATGTAATGACGGTTCAGGTTCATAATTACAAGTGACTTTTATGTGATTCTAACATGGACAGATCTGTTCTTTAAAACGGTGTACACGTGCACATCAATATGTCTTTGCGCTAGGTATCTGGGTTAAAACACTTCATATTTGTGCAACCGCTCATTCTTTTCAAACAGATGCGATTTTAGCAAAAATATCCTTAGGATTTTGTTCTGAAGCTTGGTAAGCAGTTAGACGAAACAGCCTTGCTTTAGCTGTTTTATTAGCTGTTGCTAGCACTGCTACGACATTCCAACACTGCCGGTGATGATCGATGACATCAGCGAGCACCCGACTTGCGGCAGACGCAAAAAGTCGCATAAATTCCTATTTGCCCGTTTTCATTCAAGTCGTATGACAGAATATTGGATATGATTCTGATCTAAGACCACAAACAAAAGCGACAGATGATCAAGCCGGTGATTAGTATACTGGTGATGGTTGGAACAGACCAGAGGGGAAATGAGGTTGCTGCTGAGGTTGTTGCATAAACAACCAATTTTGGGTAAAACAGTAAAACGTGTCATTTAATTTAATTTTATTTAATATGAAAACAAGGGATGGCTAGTAAATATCTGTAAGTGTGTGTGTAATTTCCTATAAAAGAATGCTTCCATTTTTTTCTCTTTACAAAGTAATCAAATAAACATTGCCTTACAGATTTTCGTATTCAAGCACAGGCCATGGAATTTACCCCGGATGATATTTGCAAATTATGGTCTAGTGATGCACACATCACGTTTAATGATTTCCAGCACAAGAAGCACAATGCCTGCAGCATCGGGACAGCTATTCATCATACTGACACTTACATTATTTATCATCATGATAGGTCAGCTATTAATTTGTTAACTCACAGCAATCGCGACGCAGCGAACGGCGGACAGCTTCTCATTGTCCCAGACTGTGTATGTGCTTTTAAGGGCGTTTTAAGTTAGGGTTTTTCATTAATGCTGCGTCGGAGACATTGCCATAAAATCCCTTAACAGTGATTTCGACACACTTATGTCATTTAATGTTTGCAAGCATGGCAGAAGGACATAAAAAATGAATGAGAGGGTGGTGTGGTGTGGCATGTGTCTGTGTGTGTGTGTGTGTGTGTGTGTGTGTGTGTGTTTCCTGGAAAACTCCTGATTTTATAATTATGCATGCAGAAATGAACAGTGAGGGTAATGTTATAAAAGGCCAGACAGTGCAGAGTATGCATCTCTGCGCCTTGTCTCCAGATAAAAGGCTCATGATGGACAGGTTTGACATCCAGCAATGGAAAAAGTGAGGTAGTGTACCATGCACGCAACCCACTTTAATCATGCCACTCGCTTCTAGTCGCCTTGCCTTGAGCTATTTATTATTTCTTTTTCTTGATTTTTCCAGTGACCCATTCAATTAAACTCCAGACGTTCCTCTCTATTTGTGAATAGTTGAAGGGTTGATGGCAAATTAAATATCGCAAATTGCTAGTTCGGTGTTGTGGAATTAAAAAAATAAATAATAATAACTAAAACAAATTGTAATAAGGATGGGAATGGGGGGGCATGACTGGCATGGTAATTAACACAAAAAGGCGAGTAGGAGGGAGACAGAGGAGAGGAAGAATGAGGAAGGGGCTTAGTCATGTCGGCGATGCATTTGTGACAAGATTACAGGGAGAAAAACAGAAGAGGACGACAGGAGGGAGGAAGGAGGCGGAGCTGAGTGATGTGGCAGGATGCTGGCTGTAGCGTGTCTCGGCTGCCAGGCTGCGACGGCAGACAATGTTGGTTTGTCCAAAAAACAGACCGCTTGTCCTTTTATATCATGTGAGTGTGTGTATGTGGATTTCAGAACACCTTGGGCATTTTTTTACTCTCAAGCTGGAAGGATTTGTGGAGAGTTCCATAAATGTATATTTGGAATCGTTTTATTTAACTACAAGCGAGTATTGAGAAATAAACAAATAAGCAGATGTCATATATAATGGTTTGTGATGATGCTGAAAGGATTCCCCAATGTAATGGCTGTCAAAGCCTGTTGCTGTGAGAACAGGGTTCGGTTGTACAACATAATAATAATGTTGCTCATAATTAAAGGTTAAGCATTTATGTATTATTTATGTATATGATGTGTGTGCATCTATATATATATATGGCAGCACAGTCGCGAAGTGGGTAGCACTGTGGCCTCATACCTCCAGGGTCGAGGGGTCGATTCCCGCCTCAGGGTCTGTGTGCATGAAGTTTGCATATTCTCCCTGTGCTTGGTGTGTTTCCTCCAGGTACTCCGGTTTCCTCTGAAACTGTCCAGGGTGTCCCCCCATTTATGCCTAAAGTCTCCTGGGATAGGCTTAGCCAGTGGCAGTGGCCTAGCCAGTCTCCAGACCTAAATCCAATAGAAAATCTTTGGAGGGAGCTGAAACTCCGTGTTGCTCAGTGACAGCCCCGAAACCTGACAGATCTAGAGAAGATCTGTATGGAGGAGTGGGCCAAAATCCCTCCTGCAGTGTGTGCA
>JAOVVB010000027.1:14724375-14760949 GCA_028570985.1 Heterobranchus longifilis | reverse complement strand
ATATAAAATTCCTTCCTTAGTGACGCTTCTTTAGATTCGTTTTGCCCCAGATTCCATTAAAAAATATTCTGAAGGTCACACGAAATCTTGTTCTCCTTCTGTGTGTATGTGTGTGTGTGTGGAGGTTTATTGAAGTCCCATGAGCCGTCTTAAATGCCACTGTAATAGATGACAACAAATAGTTCTAACCCCTATGGTGAAGCAGTTCACACACGCCAAAACACGCATGAGATTTTTGCCTATTTGTTTATGTACATAAATGCAAACCAACACTGTATTCAGATCAGTAGAAAACACTGCATGTAACCAGTTATCCCTCCCTGCTTACCTCTGTGTCACCAAGGTTTCCCTCCTTCTTTCAGCCTGTCCATTAGAGCAGGTGTCTCTGGCTTCACCCTGGCTCTCATTTGACAAGTGAGGGCATCACAGACTTTCGAGGCAACCTGAGGCAGGCCATTTTGGCATGGCTAGCAGTAGGAGTTGAGAGGGACGATCCGGGATCAATTGCTTCGGACTCGCCTGGAACAAAGCACTGCGGCGACATACTGAAAATTGCATCTTCAAGGAAACGTACTTGATGAGATTGTGGGATCAATATAGCCGAGAACAGGCCACGGCACGGTGGCAGAATGAAAATGGCCCTGCGTCACGCTCCCTAACTCTCACCGACTCGCTAATAAAACACTTCTCGTCACGGCGCGGGCCGAACCTGTGCCACGGGTACGACCTTTGCGCATCTTGCTAGCAGATGGTAAATTGAACATTCGTTAGAAAGTTCTTTAACAGCACCTATTCAAGCCTCTGTGTAGACTAAAAAACTTTTTGTTTTTTTGCATTCTGCAATTATTACTTAGCGCAGTTTGGAAAACAGGATGAGCAATATATGTAAAATGAGAGTCATATGTCAGCTCTCGTGCGCCTACGCATAATCTGGCCATGCTTACATAAACAGAGCTTATTCAAATTCAACCACATGGACATCGTGGCCACTTCTGTCTCATTCACACACACAAACACACACACAGGCACATACTCTGGAACATACATACGCAAGTCCAGCAATGCGGCAGTCCCTCCCCCCATCACCACCCCCCCCCCCTTACTGTGGCTGTTTCCATGGCAACGAGCGCCAGTTTTCTTGCGCTGATAAGTGGAAACTGACAGGAAGTGCGAGCAATCCGCCTCCAGGGGAGCGTAGTGCCGGGGAGGGGTACGAGGGAGTGATGGGGAGGGCTCGATGGGGGTGATGAAGGAGCAGGTGTGGGCTGGAATAATGATGGACCGGCAATCGTCCCCCCTCTTGTTCAACAGCTCCTGTGGGGAGTGACGTTGATTGGCACCAAAACATTTACTCCCATTTAAGTAGCCCTTGGCTGTATGGCTGCGGCACGGGTCGAAAGTTCAGAGACACTCTTGTTGATTTTCTCTCGCTCACCTCTTTCCCTAGAGTTTCCACAGCCCTCTGCTCTTGAATTTTGTGAGTCAGGATATTTCAGACTTGACTCATGAACAGCTCTGAAGACAGCTATGCTATTAATCTATTTATATATGTTACTTTTCAGAGCATTGGTGACTAAGTGGAAAGGTTCTTGCCCGCCAACACCTCACAACCAGTTTTTGGGGGTGCAGGGCACCCTTAATGTTGGTCCAAAGCCCAGATCAAAGCTTAAAAACTAATTAGACTAACAACTTTATTTCTTAATATCTTTCAGGACTCAAATACAACCACAGATGCAGTGCATGGTTTACTGTATGCCTCACGCCACTTCAGGAAGTGTTTTTTTCTGTTCCGGGATGCGATGGATCTGGAGTCTATCAAAGCAACACTGCGCACAAGTCAGGAATAAATTCTAGCTGGGACTTCAATCAGTCAATATTTTTGCAAGCCGTCATGGCCAGGAGAATATTTCTTTAACTTCTGTACCACTTATACCTTGTACAGGGTCACAGGGAGTCTGGAGTCCCAGGAGATTTAGGGCACGAGACAGTGTACACCATGGACAGGGTGCCACTCACACTACGGGCAATTTGGGAATGCCAATTAACCTATTCTGCATATGTTTGGACTCTGGGAGGAAACCAGAAGAACCAGAGAAAACCCAGCAAGCACAAACTCCACACATGCAGACCAGAGGCGGGAATTAAACCCTCGACCATGAAGGCGCAAGGCCACAGTGCTAACCACCATGCAACCATGCCGCCCCCCCCAAATTTTTTTTAAGGTTTTATTTTAGTGTGCTCCCAATGGTCTAAGGAAATTCAGTCTAATTTCTAAGGAAATTAATTAAGGAAATTCAGCCAACATGTGCTCCATCAATATGTATCCATATCAAAACAGACAACATAGTTTACTGCTAACCAAAATAAAGCAAGATAAATAAATAAATAAATAAATAAATAAATACAAAAGATCTGATGCCATCTCAGTCCCATTAAGCCATGTTAAATTCAATACTTGGTGTTAAAAACAATCCTTAGCTTAGGTAGTGGTATACACATAAATACATGGTATTAGCTAGATAGATAGTAATTAGCAAAATGACTAGCACGTGATAGCTATGCAACTAGAAAGTTGGTTAGTTAGCTCAGAAATATTTAGATAATTAGCTAGCTAAAAAAAATAGTTAGAAAAAAAATCTAACTAAAACTCTCAGGAAAAAAATCTAGTTAGCTAGCTTATTAGTTAGCTCAGAATTATCAAGATGACTAGCTAGCTCTTACCTGCACACTGGATAAATAAAAAAAATTATCTTAATAAATGTCAATCTGCCAAACAAATTGCTATTCGTTTATGTGTCAGCCACCAAGCACAGGGAAAGCATGCAGCATGCACGCTCCATGCACACAGACCCAAGGTGTAAATCGAACCTCGACCATGGAGGTGCAAGGCGACAGTGCTAACCACTAAGCCACCATGCCACATGTTTCCTGGTACAGGTAGTTATCTAGCTTGCTTGTTTTCTGAGGATAAGGGAGATAACTATTAGCTAGAAACCAAATAAGTGTCATTATGCCTGTTCTGTAGCATTACAGCCAGATATGTAAGGCATTATCTCATAATTAGAGAGATAATTAGCCAGTTACAATGCATAGGCCCTTCTAATAGGAGAAGTCCATGGTTTATGAATTCATGTATGCTTTATCATGTTGAGGTTTTCTTTTTCTTCTTTTATAATTTCTCTTACTATAATAAATTCACTTTAAACTTTAGGACCAAGTTGAGTCTAAAGTTCCAATAACTGAAATCAAACTACTGAAGTAAAAAGAAAACTGATTTTTAAGTTACCTTTCAAAATTCCTGACTAAGTCATGTATTTTTCATCCAGGCACAAATAAACACTTTTTATATATCCTGGATACTGTTTTATTCAGAGGATATTGAAGCATCGGAGGTAAAAGTGAGCCGGCGAATAGTAGGCCTTATCATTTCAGTAAGTAATACATAAAGTCGTTGATGAATTCAGCCTGCCGTCCGGGTAGCACATGATGGATGTACTGCTAGGTGAAGCTGACAGAAGTTTCTGAAATTCCCGTGGTTTCAGCACGCCTCGACGACCAACATTTATTATGTAGCTTACCAAATTACTGCAACCTGATTTGCCTCGATCGCTGATGCTGTTTACCTTCTTTTCGCTGCTTCGTGAAATGACGAACAGATCCACCAATTATGTCAATTTCTTTCAGAGGCCTGGCAGACCGGCCCGTGTCACGTCAGTGATCGATAGCTTCAGCCGCTCTGATTAGTTCAGGGCGCCATCACAGCTGCTGGAGAGACCGAACTGAATAAATATGCACTTTTGCAATCTGAGCACATGTTCGTTGTTCGTGAAAAAGAGAGACAGTGTACTGTTAAAGAATATGTAATGGAGCAGAAAGTGAAAATCATCTCTCAAAGGTAAAGTTGTCAAAAGCTGAGAATTTCACAACGCTTTACAGATGGTCTGTAAAAAAAAAAAAAATCTTTAAAACCATGTGTTGGGCTTAAACCGGTTTTTCTTAAAACGTTTTTATTGAATATAACAGCTTTGTCACACAGATGTGAGCAGGAACTACAGGCTTACTATGAATAGAGCATTAAAATGCGAAGGGTGTTCAAGTCAAACCAGGACTTGGGATAAAATTTTTAATGAACAAAGGTGTAAAACTGGTTGACCTTTACAGAAGACTTCAATTACAGTAATGTGATGAGACTTAGCCGCGAGTCCGTGAATGACGATTCCAGCAGAACTGCAGTCGTTTCTGCGAGTGGAACGCCTGATCCTTGAAAATCGGTGGATAACTTGTGGACAAGAGACGCATCTGTCTGTGGGAACTGTACACACAATAATTCACCAAGACCACTTGCACATTTCAGGGAGTTATTACCACAGTACAGCCCTGACCTCGCTACATGCCATTTCCACATGTTTAGGTCATTAAAGAAGTTCTTGGGAGGCCAGGGTTTCAGACGTGAAGCAGGCAGTCTTTACACAATCATGGCTTTGGTGTACTGAGAAAACCTTCTACCGCGAAGCACTAGTGAAACGCTGGAAAAAGCATGTAATAGTTACTAAAGTGAGTTTATGGAATCTTCAAACAATGTTAGTTTGGGTTATGATTCCATAAACTCAGTTCCGTAACTGTTTTATTCTTGTTAGGGATGTGGTGGATCTAAACACACAAACACAGGCAGAAATAAACTTGAACCTGGGGATTTGTTATCCTACTTGTTATTACAGTAGATACAATATTGTGGTTGTTAATGCCCATTAGGCCGGTTTGGATATTTGAAAAATTGCTGATCTCTTGAGATTTATAGGCTGTGCAGTTAATACAAAAAACAATGCAAGAGCAAAGCATATCCTGTGGTAAACAGGTCTTTCTGTGAACATGTCTTGTTGCTGAGCAGCTACTTCAGATAACATGGAGGCTATGGTATCTAAAGTAGCCACTCCTTACAACCATGGTGATCAGAAAAAAATCTCAGAATGCATGCTGAACTTTTGAGGATGAATAAAAAAAAAAACTTGTTGTGGTATAAAAGGAATGAAACAGTTTGGGATGGGCTGTAACAACCCTCAAAGTGTAACTCTGCTTTATATTAAATCATGCAACCTGATTATCGGGTATTTCCTATAACATCAATTTGTTTAATCAGTATGCTTTTTTAGAACTAATTTTTGAAAAATTGACCTGGCTTACAGTACAGGTAATCTTACTGCTTAACAGAACTGTTAACGCTCCAGGCCAGTATTTTAGTGCTCCTGGCTAGTGTGGGAAATGACAGAATTGTGCAGAATTGTGGATCCTCGAATCGTTATTTCTTTGAAAGTGTGTATATATTCATCACTTGCAGACAGAGAGACTGAGAAATAAAACTAACATGGATAGAATGCTGACTGTCAACGTTCATTCATAATTCACATGATAGCCAGAGAGTGCGATGCAATTATTCTTCAAGCTGTTATTTTCTTCACATTCTGTCTAATGATGACTCTGTGTAATCTTCAATTAGGAAAAAAATAATTAGGGAAAATGGGATAAAAAATAAATGGAAGACCGAATCCTTTAAAAATAAGGTTATGTTTTGATATAAGTCACTAGAGATTTTACATGAAAGCAAGCTTGAAGGCTGGAACAATCAATACTTCAGTCGAACATAAAGAGCATTAATTTAGCAATTAATATTTAGTACAACAGCATGACCTCGGGTGTGATATTGCTTTTATACCCTTCTGAGACCCAGACTCTATTCTTATGTACAGTACATTGCAATTTCTACTGACTGTTTCTCTTAATTCATAGCTGATATCTATAAATTTAATCAATGTCTTTAACCAGGAAGATGTTCGGCAAAACAATTATACTTAATAGGTCTTATATGAGGATAGTACAAGTATAAATACTGTATAGACAATTAAGTTGGGATAAAATGTCATGTCCTTATATGAGGACATTTGGGTCTCATAAGGATATAAAAGTTCAACAAACTGCATTTATTATTAACAATATGTTTGATGTTTGGTTTATATAGCACTTCTTTAACAATTATCATAGTCGCAGAGCAGCTTTACAGAATAATTACTTGTTTGCTTATTTAACCAGTTATTTTTGGTCAACTGATCTGACAAATGACAGTTAGTGAAATTAACATGAGTCAAAGTAGTTTCTACATTCATCGTCAGTACTATGTAGTGAAAAGATGATGAGAATAAACCATAGAGGTGGTGGATAGTCCTGAGAAACATACAAGATTTATTTTGCATTTCCACTTATTCCGCTGTAGAATATCAGCTAACTTCCAGGTTGACAATCCTAAATAATGGAAAATGGAAAACTAGTGCACTATAACAGGTGTACAGTCCCTTGTTCCACACACCAAGTTGTTCCCTTGATCTGTGGAGCCTAGTTAGCTTTGTAGCTCATGTTAGCCGTGAACAGAACAACACAGGTGGCTCAGAGGCAATACAGAATTCAGAATGGCTGAGAAGCAGTTACTAACGAGAAAAAGTGTTGGTTAAGATGACATAACGTTATCAGGTGTGCTTCCGCGACTGGATTTGAATGAGGCAGGCAGTTGCTCTCCCCTCTTTCCAGTCCTGCAGACCGTACCAAAATACTCTTACCCATAACGACCGACAGTTATTGGACTGATGCCTCTTGTCCAATCAGATTACTCAAACTAGTCGAATCTAACTGTTCTACAATACTATTTATACATTAATTATCAACAATACTATGGCGCGAATGTCTGGGAGTGCACTTTTCATCTCGTTTCATCCTCCCAACCTCTTCTTTTTTCCATCTTTTCTGTTTTCCGCTCTGTACCTCAACCTGGATTTGATTGACACATCAAGGGTAATCCCCAAACGTTTGCCTTAAAAATCCCTTATAACCTTAAGCAAAACATACGCATTTGAAAAGAAGCAACGCATCACGTGCAATGTCTTTGCTACTTTCTCTCAGCCAATTTACATGTTTACTATCTTATCAGTCACTTCAGGAGGTAGGAGAGTAGCGAGGTGAAGTGATTCTGGGTTTTTAATGCAACACATCGCTCACCGCGTCTTGTGTTAATTCCTTAGGACGGATTTACATGTTTTGCTCTTATCAGTCATTTCAGGAGGTAAGAGAGTAGTGCTTCTGAGAAGTGATTCTGAATTTTAACAAAAAAGCACATTATGGTGAATAATGGGGCTAACAGGCTAAAAGTGTGACAGCTCCTACTTGAGCATTGTATTTTAAAGGAATACTTTACTCAGTAACCAATTGGTATCATTAGCTAATAGAAGGAATTAGCTTTTTTTTTAGATTTAATGACCTAACACCACTGGTCTTTGCTTATTATCCAATCAATATTGGTGAACGTATCCATTTTAAGGGCCAAAAAAATCCATTTAAAAGGCTATCCAAGGCTTGAAAGAATTTGAATGCTGAAAAGTAGAGCCTTTTTCCCCCCATAAAGGAAGAAACCAACATAAAAGCTAGATGTTTTTTTTAGAATTAATTTTTTTTTTCAAAATCAGCGCATTGCATTACCTGAACACATCACAACAAACGCACACAATGAGTGAAGGTCGAGAAGGTCACGAGTCTTTGCTCTAACAAGAGAACCCTGTCAAATCTCCCACACTTAATGCTTCAAACTCATCCTCCTGCTTTCCATGACCCATTTCTTTTTAATTGAAATCTCTTCTTCACTGCATCTCATTCCAAATCCCGGGTGAGTCAGATGTTCTGTCGTGTTTTCTTTCTCTCGCTTTTTATATTCACTCCCATCCCTCACTTGCTACATCTATGTTCTTTCTCAACCCAACCCTATTCTGATTATTGCCTTGCTTCGTCTCTTTATGTTGCCGTCTGTCCCCTGCCCAAAGTCGAGCTCAATCGCTCTGACACTTTGTCTCATCCCTTGTATAGCTCACGTTCCCCATTCTATTTGTCTCTCTTTCCTCTCGAAGAGAGATGCACACCAGTTCAATTTGGCACCTCCGGCTTTTTCAGGGCCTTCCGCAGCCCTGAACAAATCTGATGATCGATCTCGCCTTTCCTGACCTGAACCTTGAGAATACCGTCCCGACTAACGGTCTGCCAACCAATTACCACATGTACACATTTCTATACTACCCTCTCTGTTTTTCCACCCGGCTCTCTTTTCTTTTGACACTAAATAACCCCAACACCGTCACCTCCAATTACCCAGTTCGACCAAGATTGCCCTCCCGAAGGGTCTGTCCTGATTGTCTTAGCCATCCAGCCTGATTTCCTACCTCGTCCTGTCACTCAGGGCTCCACTCTCACACCATCACACAATTACAATTATCACTGTGCCCACAGATATCCACCCCCACATTCCTGGACTACTTCTCTGGCTCTCTAGTGTCATTCCCAGAGGTATGTGTTTCCTCATTCTCCAGTGGCCACTCTGGATTTAATTAAAGCCTTTTCTTCTTCCCATTGGATCATAATGAACATTACTCATTACTCATAGTATGAGCGCCTTACCACATAGCAGCTCACCACACTCCCATTTATGTGTTATGTCTTGAAGAAAGTGTTACTCCCTTGGCGACTAATAGCTACCACTGCTTGCCATTCACCTTCTGCCTTTGGACTGTTTGTGATCTGTTAATTAACACCAGCAGAGCAGAATTATTTCTTTTCCGAGTGCTTATTATTTTCCCTGTCTGGCTTCTATTTTTTTTTTTGCCAGAGATCCAATTCATGTTGTGTTTTTTTTTTTTTCCCATTTTGAGCTTATAACGAGGTTGTATCTTAGTGGCTTATGCGCCACTTACCAGGGATGCAGAGTTTGGGGGTTAGAGTGTTTCAGAAGAACAAAAATGTAAGATGATAGGGCTCAAGCCTTAATTTTTGACTTGATGATTTTTTTCCCCTAAAATAATCTGGAAGGGTTGACTGAGCAGCAAAGAAGTAGGCAAAACTGCACAGCTAATCTGCAGAGACATCACAGGACTCCCATGCCTTTGGTGATAGGTGCATTTTCTCTGGCAGGATTGCATACAGTGGAACCTTGGATTACGAGCATAATTCATTCCGGAAGTGAACTCGTATTCCAAAACACTCGTATCGTAAATCAAAGCAAATTTTCCCATAAGAAATAATGGAAATTCTAATTATTTGTTCCACAGCCTAAAAAAACAAATACATAAACATAATTAATACAAAATATAAAGTAAAAATTAAACAAATTAACCTGCACTTTACCTTTTAAAAAAAACGGAAAGACTGTTTTGTCTGAAAAATTAACAAGGAACATCGCTAATGACACTCGCGTGAGCGCATACTAACGGTATCACTGCTGTAAAGTAAAACAAACAAACAAATGAACGTGCACTTTACCTTTGAAAAGAATCGTGACAGAGCAGCGTTTCTGTGTAGAGCAGAGAGTGTGTGTGTGTGTGTGTGTGTGTCTCTGAAGCCGAGAGGGGGTGGGGGGTGTGGTGTAAAGGCGAGTGTGTGTGTGTGTGTGTGTGTGTGTGTGTGTGAAGGGGCACGGAGAGGGAGAAAATAGATCTTTAACCTCTCTAATGAGACTTTCTTTTGCTTTACACGCGCACACACGTGTGTTATAAGAAACTGAACACATGCACTTACAAACACAAAATAAAATATGTTTTACACACACACGTGGTCACAGTGTTATAGTAAACAGTACACGCATGCACAGATGTTGATTATACCAGTGAGAGACGCGCACGAAGAACCAGCAGGGGAGACGATTACCCACAATTCCGCAGCGCAGGAGAGAGAAAAACCATTGGCTCAGTTGATCACGTGATGCTCGGCATCAAAACAAGAAGCGCATGCGTAATACATGATACTCGGCACTCGTAAACCAAGCCTTGCTCATTTTTCAAGTCAAAATGTATTAAAAATCTTGCGGAATCTTGCGGAACACTCACAAACCGCGTTACTCGCAATCCGAGGTTTCACTGTACATTTATCTTGCTTGGTATATGGTCAGTTCCTATTTGTTATCTTGCGTATCTACTGGTACCTTACTTGCATACACACAAAATCCTTATGGGCAGTAGGTGCAGGGTCATATATCATCTCCTCTATAGTAGCCCCCCAGATAGTTCTGGAAAGCCCTTTCAGCTCCTGTGGCATTTGAAGTGCAGTAAATATTGATCATATGCCCTGAAAATCGTCCTGAAATAATAACACCATTATGAGGGCTAGGCTTCAGATGTTGACCGAGACTATGTATCTTTGAGAAGCATATCGACGGCAGTCTTGCGTTTTTCCTGCAGGCAAGGTGAGATAGTACAAGGAAAGGTATTTCAGCGCCAGCTTCATACCCCATGCAGATAGCCCTGTACTGATTGAGATACCACCATATGCCTCACATATAATAATCCATCAGTAGTGTTTGTTGATCCTTAATCATGCAGCAACATCTCGGCGCCCCCGCCGCTAACTACCTCACCCAATCTCGCCGTCGCTTTTCTAGCGTCTGGGCTTTAAAGTTATTGCCAAAAAGAAATCAAAGTCTTCCTTACTCTTCATTTCAGAAGTTCTTTTGAAGTAAAAGTTCACTGAGTAACATTTTGTGAACAGCTTATTCTCTATCTGTTTGCTTGATTTCTTATCGATTTCCCAGCTCCTTGGTCTGCCAGAAATGACGAGGGATGAAAAAAAAAGAAGAAAAGGGAGAGAAAGACAGATCGATGTAAGCGTGACCTCCCACAGGGATGCACTTCTCAGCGATCATTAACCAATTCCGTGCTGCCAGTTCAAGCAGAAATACTTACCAACCTACCCATTACCAATAGCTTTTCATATTTTTTTTTAAATATATCTCCCATGTTTTGTTCAATACGTAGCCCGATAGTCTGATTTCCATGCTGGGACTTTTACCATGTCGAATTCACAAAGGCAGGGTGAAAAAGTTATTTAAAATCATTAGAAAGCATCAATATTCAAGCCTGGAGGAGCGGAGATGGTGGAAAAAGCGACAGGTGCTGCTGCCAGTGTGTAGCTCTGACCCTGACAGAGACGTAATATGAAACACGTCCCATGCTGATGGACTCTTGATTCAAACGATTCCCAGACCCATTAACCAAGGGAGTACTGGTGAAGCATGCTATAATGCAGTGGTCCTCCCCCTTATTCCTGGAAGACCACTGCCCTGCATGTTTTAGTCTTTTCCCTGCTCTAACACACCCACTTCAATTAAACAAAAGACTGCTAATTAGATTAATTAGTTAATTAAGGTATTCAGGGAGCTGAGAAAGCATTAAAATGTGCAGGCCAGTGGTCCTCCAGGACCAGAGTTTAGAAACACTGTTCTAATGAGGAACTGGTGATGTGTTTACATACCATAGTGGTCATTCCTAAATTAGCTGGGGTCATCTGTGGGTAAAAATGTGCTTAGGAAGAAATATACAGTACTGTACAAAAGTCTTAGGCACACTGTGTTTTTTGTACAAACCTTTCTATGGAGTATATATGGCAGAAAAGAAAGCAGCATATTATATAAGTGACCACTTTTCAGACAAAAAACACAAAATGGAAGCTGCTGGACATTCAGAGAACTATAGCTGGCTCTGCAGGATACTGAGTAAACTTACTTTACAGGATTTATTTGCAAGACGTTTGCACAGTACTGTACTGTATGTATATACAGTCTGGAACATGATCAAAGCAAAATCATCAAAGGGATTGTTTATCATAATTAATAACATGTTATATGCATTGCACTGATTTAAAATGATAGAACTAATCTCACTGTTCATTATCGTGTAGATTGTATTGAGTTTAAGGTGTACAACTTACCATGATTCTTAACTTACAAGCAAGTTCTCGCACAAGTTCTAATAAACCAAATTCACAGCACCACATTGTCACATGATAAGATGCCTGTGATTGACTACAGTAATCTGCGTATGACCACAAACCAGCCTGGTCAAATATATGGGTCATAAAAAGCTGTAGCTCTGCCAAAAATCGTTTTTTAGAACTAGAAAAAAAAATCATAGCTTATACAGGTCAGCTGTGAATCCTTCTGTGACACACCACAGTAAACCATGATCTTACTGTTACATGTAAAAAAAAAATCATCAGGGTGGTCTGACAAAGTGAAGTTGATTTTCCCTAACCCTCTTATTTCTCTTACACTGTACTACAGCAGTGTATATTCTTATCCATTTACCCCTGGTCAACTGCTGGTTAATGCAAATATCTAATCAATCAATCACATGGCAGCCCCTCAGTGCATTTCAGCATGTAGGCATGGTCAGGATGATCTGCTGAAGTTCAACCTGAGCATCAGAATGGAAAAGTAAGGTTATTTAAGTGACTTTGAACATGGCATGGTTGTTGGTGTCAGGAGGGCTGATCTGAGTATTTCTGAAACTATTGGGATTTTTACAAACAACCATCTCCACGGTTTACAGAGAACAGTATGAAAAAGAGAAAATATCCAGTGACGGCAGTTCTCTGGGTGATGAGAATGGGCAGATTGGTTCAAGCTGATAGAAAGGCAAGAGTAATTCATGGAACATCTTGTGGTTCTGAGGTTTGTTGAAGAGCAACCCTAAATGAACAACAGGTTGAAACTTGAAGCAGCAGAAGACCACACCGGGTGTCACTCCTGCCACCTAAGGACTGGTAACTGAGGCTACGATTTGTATGAGCTCACCAATATTAGACAATAGAAGATTAAGAAAACATTGACTGGTCTGATGAGTCTTGATTTCTGACTAATCTACAGCAACTGTTTGATGCTATCATGTCAATATGAACCAAAATCTCCAAGGAATGTTTCCAGCATCTTGTTGAATGTAAGCCATGAAGAATAAAGGCAGTTTTAAGGCAAGGCAAAAAGGGGTCCAAATCAGTACTAGCAAAGTGGACCTAATAAGGTGGCTAGTGAGTGTGTGTGTAGTGTACATACATTTAAATGTTGTCTGAAAAAGAAGTTGGTTAATAGCTCACAGAAAAACTCAATCTATGATGGAGAGTCCAGCCTGGCCAGGGTATAAGCCGTTACTATAGAAACATCAATGTGTATTAATACTGTATTAACCTTCCATCAAGTTCTAAATTATTAGTATTGAGAATTTAACAATTGTGCAAACTCTAAGGTCATGGAGAAGGACTAAAAAAATGAATGCACTTCTAATTATTATTCTTTAATATGAAGTATAATAAACCTGTCTTTTTTTTTTTGGGTGGGGGAGCATTTGTAGGTTATTATAAATCCATTGCATAACAACTTTGCTTTTGTTTTTTTATACGTAAATAGATAAACTTCACACAATACTGAAATCCAGTTTGTCCTCTTAAAGAGGCCTTTTGTTTTTTGGTAAAATGTTCTCCTAATCCTAATCATACATGGTGTAGGAGGGTGGTAATGCTGTGCGCTTTTTGGCGTGGGCAATAGCCAGATCATCCGCAAAAGCTCGCTTTGAAATACTGTGTAATAACGGCTTAGTGAAGGTGAAGCAGGATTTAGTGCTCTTGCCTGCCCAAAATACCGCTTGAGGCTAAATGTGACAGCATGGTTAAGGTGCACAGATCCACTATCTTACCTCGTTTTCCGAGTTTAGACAGCAGCACTCGTTCTATTAAACAGCCCGTGTTTATTAGTGTTGTACAAAAACGCGAGTGACAGCACATCGCGACATGTCGCCTTTGCTGCCAGATTGTTGTCGCGTTAAAAACAATAAAATGTTTTTGCTAAGAGGAAAGTGATGCAACTAGTGCTGTTCCAAGGTAATTAAGATTGCATCACTGTTTTCTTGACCTCGGTACAAGGTTGGAAGTCAAAATATGCATAATTGGGGGGAAAAAAAAATTCATCTAGAGAAAAGCTGGACATTAGCCGGTAGGAGCTAGTACTAAACCAAATGACATCATGTTAATTAGTCCTGAATGTTCTAGCCGCATTATAATTCTACGACCTTGCACCCTGAAATGTGTTTATAGTGAATTATTGCGCTGAGCGATCATGGTGCAAATTTTTGTTGGTTAATGCTGTAATTTCTTTATTCCTGTCAGAGGTTAGAGGTTGCTTGCTGCACTGATGTGAGAGGTGGCGTTTCTGGCACAGATATAATACTGAAATAAAAATGGTCAGGATTTTCTCTCGTTTCTTAAAAACGAACTAAAAAAGACATATTTTGTCATTCACCATTTTCCTGCAGTGTTATTTTTATTAATCTAACTAGGTGGAAACAGCAAAACATCAGACTTACAATTCAAGAGAGTTACGATTAGGGTTGTCCCGTAAAAATATGAAATCGTCCCGTATTTGGAAACTAATAGACCTGTTCTGTGTTGACCCAAAACAGGACATCATATATCCTGTATTTCTGAAAATCATTTCAGTGAAATCTACGGGAGAGAAATATTACAGATTAAAAAAAAAAACATCCTCCTTCCGTCCCCGTCACTCCGTGTACAGTTGAAGAGATTAGACAGACAAAGTACCAAAGATTCTGCTTTACTTTTCATTCTGATGCATTGTCGTTAACCGTGTATCCTATATTTTGGAACCAAATTAAAGCAAAATCAACCCTTGTTTGCTCTTTGCAAAATCTGGAAACTCTGGTCTAGACTTGTCTTAAACACATCTCTCTCTTCATAGCTTTCTCCAAAGCAAACAGGCTGCTTCACAACTCTTGCTCGTCATGTGTTATTCATGAGTGTCTAGCTTTAGCTTCCTCATCTCCCTGTGTCGTTCAACAGAAACGGGTACACTCCGGGCAGAGAGAGAGAGACTCTCCCATGGCCTGTGCCCGCTGTGACATTTTCGCTTTACGCACCACCACAGAGGCTTATTCTTCTTGGAAAGGAAGTGATAACGGAAAAATGGCTAAAATGCTGCGAGCATTGACCAAGCCGCTCTCTGTGCACACCACTGAACTGGCAAGAACATGAAGAAAAGGAAGTTCTGAGAATTGAGCATACAAAGAGCCTACAGTGCATTGTGTGTGTGTGTGCATGTAGGACAAGAAAGCATGGCAGTACATAAAGTACATAAAGAGCTGCATGAGTATGAAGGGATGGTTTGTTCTGCTTGATATGCTAGAGTGTTGCAAGGACATTACTTAGCCTGGGAGCGAGGCCAAAACGAAGAGCCGAACCACCAGGGCTGCTCAGAATGGATGAGCGTTTAAGTGAGCGGGCAGCAGGGATGTGCTGTTGCCATGATCACACGGTTGCACTGCAGTTTGCAGTCACTGCTGACAATCCTTTTCCCGGAAATATTGCCAGCTTCCATGGATAATATCTGAGATCAAAGTCTGCAGTCATTAGGCCCTGTTTAAAGAGCTCATGAATAAATTAACGTAACATCACACCCGTGACGGGTTTATAACCGGCCAAGATTTGTAGAATGCGCCGGTCTTCGAGATGCCGAAATCGTAATCGGAAATCCGTCTCTGCTGAAACGTCCGCTATCAGGTTAAGCGGCCATTAGGCTCTCCGCAATGTGCCGTTAATAGTATACACTGTTCGTATTTAAATGCTAAGGGCACAATCGCTGATGTGGGATCAGCATCCTTTGTCATTCAGTCTGGATCCAAGTTTTGCACTAAGATGTGTTGATAATTGCAAGCATGCCGGTCGTATCTTCGTCACATCTAGAGTACTTGTCTCTTCTTCAGTCCTCCGAGGTCACTCTATTGTGTCTGTAACTATTTAAGCAGTGCTGAGTTCGTCCGGAATCAATTGAGCGATTACATTTTAATGAGAAGCGGTTGATGTGCATTCAGCCAGATTTAGAGCTTCTATCCATCATTGCTGTTGCTCATTCTCGGATCCTTTTTAGCCCGTTCTATCCATCTCGTTTTGCTAAATGCTAGGGGGAAAGGAAAAAACTGGCCCCTTATTAAAATTTAATTGCAAGCGATTTTGCTTTTTTTTTCCCCCAATCAAAGAGCTCTCAGTCATTTACAAATGCACCTTTTTCCTTTTTTTTTGCCAGTGAACATTCGCCAAAGCAGCTGTTAAAGCCGTCCTGGGTTATGGCTGTCCTGTACAATTAGCTATGCCGTTAAGAGAGTCTGAACCACAGCATGAAAATACATCCATTTGGAAAACTTTGTCATGCTGCGTAGTAAGGTCAGCAAAGGACAAGCCAGACTGCAGACCTCATCCACCACAGGTTTAACATACCAGCAGAAAATGGGACTTCAATCAGCCAAGTTAAGGTTTATTGTGACAGTGAAGCCATATGAGCAAGGAATATTATCAATGACTGCTGGCCCAGAACAGATATATAGGAGATATATCTCTGGAAGTCCCTGAAATGACCTCCATAAATGGAAAGCTTCTCTGGTTATGAGACGTACAAAAGTCTTTAAGATGGTACGTGACTCACTATTACGTGACTAATTTAAAAAGCCGCTGTTAAAGTCATGTCTGTTCTGAAGTGTTGGAAGCATCTTAGCTCCGGGCTTCATTATAATTGCTCATAAATCAGATGTGGGTGGCATGGTGGAACAGCAGGAAGCACTGCCACCTCACCTTACAGCTCCAGGGGCTCCGGATCACTCCCAGGCTTGGGTTAATATCTGTGTGGAGTTTCAAATGTTCTCACTGTGTCCAGGTGGGGTTCCTCTAGGTTCCTTGTTTCTTCCATTCTCCCAAGTGGATTACAGAGTCTAAGTCAGGTTTCATTCTGAGTGTATGTATATTCATGGTGCCTCCGCATCCCTTCCAAGGTGCCTCCCCTGTGTTCCCGGAACAGGAGCCGAATTCACCTCAAATCCAACCAGGATAAAGAGCTTACTGAAGATAAATAAATTAATGTTTAATTCGCTTTTATAATCCTAACCAAAAAAATTATAAAAAATGACCTAGCTTTACTGTATCTGCTTAGAACCATTATAAAATAAAAACTTATTTTTTTCCCACTCAGCCAGTGGGCTGAACTCCTTTCTGAAAAAGACCACCAAGCGATCTTATTTATTCAAATGTGTATTATTTTCTGAACCAGGCCACAAATCTGTTCCATTTTATTAAATAGGGTCTATTCTTCCAGATGGAACAAATCTGAATACTGGGCCACTTTAACCACAATGCTCAAAAAACGCTTTCAGTGCTGAATGAAAGTCCGAAATAGCAATAATGGGTCTTTCATACACAGACACACATTCACATTGATATTTTACAATGCCATACTATACTGCCCTGAAACAGTAGACATGCACACTTTTCTTGCCTCATTTGGGGCTGCATTCTGGTTGCAGCTGGAGAACTTTGTAACAGGCAAAGCCCAGTTTAAACGTACCAAAAGCAAAAAAAAAAAAAAAAAATCAATTACTACATTTGTTATTATTTATTGACAATATTAGCACTGTTTGCCATTTTACACAGGCAAGTGGCTGACTCCATTTTTCCTTTACCACTTAAATTAGTACAATATAAACAAATCAAAATTGATAATGGTACCAGAAGAACTCATTTATTTTTACAATTTTGTAAAAATCAGAGATGCTGGCTTAAACTGGGCAGGCTATCATGAGAATCAGTCGATCCACGAGAAGTTATTGCTAAGGTTTGAGCCATGAGCTTGGGCACGTAAAAGCCCCAAATATTACTCTTGAAAAATATTTGGTTCCACAAACATTTTAATGGAATTTCAGAGGAGGCTGGTGCATTCAGAAATGGTGACTTGAACCTTGAAGGTTGATCCTAAGGTTAGACAAATGATTATGCAAGAAAATGTAACATGAATTTAGACTCACTGACATAATGTCAATTCCGAATGCTCCATTCATACAGTATATAAAATTATAAAGGAAAGAAATGTTTATCATGTTTTGACAGTTAATTGTTTCATCGCTTAAGTCCGTGGTTATCTCTGATGCCTGAATAAAATGCCCTTGCATTTACAGTATATGTATCATAATCCCCAAGCCTCAATATTTCACTATACTGTCTCATTTGGTCATAAAAGGCCAACTGACCACTAACAGGATAATCTCATTATCAGATTGTCAGAGTTCATTGCCTCCTTTGCTCTAATAGAGACTGGCTGCTCGTTTCCACCTTAACGCTACGGTGGCAAATCTCTCCTCCCATGAGAGAGCAAGAGTGCTGCATCCATGACTCCCTCTCTCAAACATCGTCATCCCACTAACCTGTGGTCCCTCCCTCGCTCCATCCTTCCTTCATTCCTGGTACCTCTGTTCATTAATGGAGCGTGACACGTATACACACCTCCGCCTTACATCTGTGCACAGGTTTTGTTGTTCGCGCGGAGGAGGGAAAAGTAGAAAGGGAGGGGAGTCGATGTGTTTACGCTGCCTTGGTGATTGCTTCATAGTGAATTTATGACACTGCAGTATGCACATGTGAGCATATTTATGTGGTCGTAAAAGGCGTGTTGGTGCATGTGGGTCATACGGGTAGCTGTGTGCAGTATTGGTTGGCAGTGCACATATGAAAAATGGACACTGCAGTGCTTTAAACAATGTGTCCAGGGACGAAATGCTGAGTGGCTCCTGTGACGGTCATGCACTCATCCCGTAGGGGGATATCCACTTTCAGAGCGGTCTAGCTAGCGTTCTCAGCGCCATAAATCAAGAGCAGCACCGTGGCAGAATTATTTTGTGTGGAGAAGTGGATGGAGATATTGACGCCCCATGGCACATTGTCATTCCCCTGAACAGGCGTAGTGGGATGCTTTAAATAAGAAACAACATGATGAAAAATGTCCTGGAGTTGTAAGTCTAGGTCAGTGTCTGCCAAAGTGGTCCTTTGGAAACTGTGTTTTTGTTCTCCCAGCTCGATACACCTTAAAAATATCTGGGGAGATCCATGGACTACTGCATTTCAGGAAACTCTGACTATATTTGCAACTGGTGTATAGGCAACATGCTGGTTGCTTTTCCCATCTCAGAGCACCATGGTCTCATTTACCTGTCAAATCTGAGTTTCTAAGCATGTCTTTCCAGTAGGTTTCCTCTGACTTTAATGGTTACCTGCCAAAAACAAATGGATTGGCTACCCCATTGGTGTGAATGAGTGTGTAAATGTGTGTGGATGATGCACTGTGATTGACCGGCATCCTATCCAGGCTGTATTTCCACCTTGAACAAAGTGCTTCACTGAGGTGATAGGTTTCCTGATCCACCAGGCTAAAGTGGTTAGTGAAGATGAATGAATGAAGCAAAAAAGTATATCAGTATGGTTGTCATGATACCAGAATTTTTGACGTTCGATAACAATACCAGCTGCATCTGCCAAATGCAAATGCAACAAATTCTGTTGTTTCAACAGCATGCCCAATGACCAACCCTCCCCTTTCTTGTCCATGCTTTTGGACCAGCGACGGTGGAGTTATTTGTGTATGTACATATGGTTAAAGGCCTTACCCAAGGACCCAACTGCGGCAACCCAGTGGTGGGGCTCAAACTTTCAAAAGCCATCACTGCTCTATTAGTGATATATGCTTTAAATCATTTAATAATAGAAACTGTTGCAATGCAGCTTTACAGGAATCCAAATGTAGATTGAGATCCCAGATGAGCAAACCAGAGATTATTGAGCACATGAGGGGGAGAAAATAAGACTCAAACTCATCCTTCAGTACACTGAAATGTTAAATATATATGTAAATAGTTACTGTTTTACACTTGTATACTCAGAAGAACAGTTCTAAAAGTGTTGAAATGATAGTTAGTATGAGCGTATTGTGATCACGGAAGCAGTTCTTAAGTACGTCCATGTAAAATTATCCACAGAAGCATTGGGGAGATAAAGTGTTTCCAGGAAGAGTAAATCTTTAGATTTAGACATGAGATCATTCACAAACATGCATTAAAAAAACAATGCTGACAAAAATAGTGCTCCTTAACACACAAGTCAAGGAGCAGGGAACGGAGGGAGATACAGATCGCGCGACGTGCACGCCCCGTTAATCAGCATTAATTCATAATTCCAGTTTCTGCTGCTTTGCATGCACAACACCTCTCTCTGTTTTCAACACCACTATTTTATTATGCTCTTAAAAAATCGAGAGATTCATTTGTGACTGCAATCACGAAGATGCAAATGTGGTGTCTTGGGTGCCGTAAGTCACTGTGCAGGGAAAGTATAGTTAGCTGCTTCCCTGAAGTAAGAGCTGTTAAACTCTCAATAAAACATTTTGATAATTGTAGAAACTCTCAAGTGTAAAGCAGGTTTTGTAGAGGTCGGGATGTTTGGCAGCCAGATGCTTTGCCAAGTGCTGGCTCGTGCTGCTGGTTCTGCAGTAGAGGCTTTCAGAACGCCTTCTTTCTTCTTCGCTTGTCATTATCAACAACGCGTGCATAAAACGCCCAGCTTAAACACCTTGAGGCATCTTTTTCACAACCCCAGGGCACTAGATAATGTTTTTCTTGACGCGCATTTACCACCTGAGCCACTCTCCTTATCTCGCCCAAAGTCAAATTAAGACACATCATTTTATTCACCTCCAGGCAAAATATGTCAAAAGTATTCAACATATTGGAAATGAATTGCTCACAGCATTGTGGTATTAAAATAGTATGGACCTTCTGTGCAAAATTTAATGGGTATACTTAATAAGACGGGACGAAGAAAAGTAAAGGCGTGCCATTTATCCTTTAACGGATGGTGACTCTATTAAGAGATAAAAAGCCTCCATTACTCTGTCGAAACATGTTTCTGCCCAGCATGTGTACGTTGTTGTATCCCCCGTACATCAGGTGTAGGTCGATTGTTGCATCTTGACCTGAGCAAAGTGCTTCAAGCAAGGTCACAGGAATTAAAATGCAAGTTACAAATATGAGACATTACATCACAAGGATGTCTGAAAAACTGCACAGAAAGAAGTTTTGGTTTTTGACAGGACAGGAAAGTTAAAGGGTTACAAAAGACAACTAAGTGAAAAGAAAGAGAAGCTTCACAACCAAAATAGTAGTTATGGTCAGATTGAAAAATATGGCTGCTCGAGACATGAAATCTTTCTAAAATACACAATTGCACCCAAGTTTTGCACCCAAGCTACAAACTGTAAGAAATGTTTTTTTAACCATTTGGGGAAAGGTGGGCAAAATACACAAATCTTGTACAGTAAGTCCCCAACATACGAACACGTTCTGTTCCGAGAGCTTGTTCGCAAACCCAAAAGCATTTTCCAGGTACTAGGATGCTAACACAATTGACTATACATAGTATAAAACTAAACACATTCCATTATCTTGTCCTTGTTTTTTAGAATTGTTACAATTTACACCAGACATGTGATTTAACTTCTGCAATTGAAGCTCTGCTTGTTCATATCGTCAAACTCGAATATTCGTATGCAAGGGACTGTACGTGAGTAAGGGTAGAAATGCAATAGGTAAAAAAAAAAAAAACTTAATTAAAAGCACAAGTCCTCCATTTACATTTGCACTTGAGAAAAATACAAAAATACTTACTTTTACATTTACTTAATAAAAAGTAGTATAAAAAAATATAAAAAGTACTGAGCTTACTAATGGAGCGAAGGAAAAGCATGCAATTATGTGTAATAGTCAGCTGGTGGCCAATTCAAATGTGAAACAGCACTGTGGTTATGTAAGCGAACACCATGCATGAATGTAGTGAAGTAGAAAGTACAGATATTTGTCATAGAATGTCCCAGTTGACAGGTAGATGCTGAATGATTCGCCGCCGTTAATGCAGCGGCGCCCTGCCCCTTTGTGGAGCGTTTCCGCGCTGTCCGTGGTGCTGATTGAGCCCTGACTGTCTTTCCTCCGGAATGACCTTAAAGCTGTTCTGTTACGATAACTCACTCATTAATTTGTCTATACAGTTTTATCCTGTATACAGGGTCAAGGTGGGCCGGGAGGCAGAGTACACACTGGACAGGGTGCCAATTCATCGCAGAGCACACACACATACACGTAATTTGGGAAGGCCAGTTAGCCTAATATGCATGTCTTTGGATTGTGGGTGGAAACCTCAAATTTGATTTGAAGAAAATTTTTTAATTTGATTTAAACCAAAACAAGAAAGTGAGCTTCCATTTTTTCCTCTACATGTGTTTGTGCCCATGTGGCGTAGTGGCCTCTGTCTGTACTTGTCTGTATAAGTGAATGTGTGTTGTCCATGTCTTTCATTTCTGTGGACAACACATAGCCTATAACATATAACCTATTCAACACATATCTATCTATGAAAGTGTGCCTATATTGTCTTTAAGTTCAAATGAAGGAGGCGTGGTCTCAATATCTGTCAGTCTCAGTAAAGAAGTATACCCCCACACCCCCAGGCTCTGAAAAAGGCATTCCTACTAATCCTTCGGTTCCTGGCATAGCGTGACTTCTTTATTCATCAGTCAAAGTGAAGTAGGTGTGTCTTCAAAGTTCCTGTGAGAGACATGGCCTCTGTATCTGTCAGTATCAGTGAAAATGCTTTTACATTTATGCCTTTAGGAGTGTGGTCTCTGTATTTGTCAGACCCATTTTCGGCAGTCTTACAATATCTTTCACTAGCGCACTTTGAAAAATGTTGTATTGCGCTGTATTGCATCAATGCAGCTTTTGATCGCATTATATCTCTTTCATATGTCTTGCTGATATATGACATTGTGGGCTGCATCATACAGATGTACGCACCATTACGTTCCATCTTTCTTTAATAATATATGCCACAAAAGTATATTTTATTCTAAATGCAGTAGGGATGGGAAAGGAGCATAGCACTGTAATTAGGTTGATTTCAGGTGATGAGTAAGAAAAAGGAGTATGAATTGGCTTTTCACATGGGTTTTACACTGAGATTTCTCAAACAGCTAAAATCTAAACCTTCAATTAGACGTCCCAGATTAAATAAACTTTGGATTCGGTTTGGATAAATGATGAAAAGAAAAGCCGTTCTTGCTGTTGGACTCAGACTTTTGGCCTACTCTAGGAGTAATAGTCTGGGAGAAGCTGAGAACAGCTTGCAGGGCTTGATCAATTATTAATGCTGTGCAGATTAGCAGGGGCGCCAACAAATACTGCAATGATCAACCTCCATTTCTTCAGAGACAGAAAGAGCGAGGGAGGGGAATGGGGGAGAGTGCGAGAGAGAAATAGAGAGAGGAAGCTAGATAGACGGAGATTCTGTTTACTCTGGGCCTGCTGGGAGTTCTGCAGACCTGCTGCTAAAAGGCCACGGCTGTCGTCCTAACCACATATCCCACGCTGCACTGCCCACAGGCACGGGGTTCAGCAGGGGGCGCCACTGCTGCACCTTTCAGCCGTCTTAATGACCCACGAAACGCTCCCTTCTTCGCAGAGATATGGATTTAACCTTTCTGACTACATCTAATTTTGTTTTGCTAATTGAAAGGCTGAGGAGCTGGAGCTGACTGGCGAAGACGCATAAAATCAGAACTGCATTTGAAAGACGAAATGAAAGAGGGTGAGAAATAGTGTGACATTTAAATAAGAAACTTCCTCAATGTTCACCGGTCTTCTGGGAGAGCTACGTTTTAAGCCTAGGAGGAACGAACAGAGGTTTGCAATTAACTACAGCAAGATAAAGGAATGAGCATGAAAAGGGAGGGGGGAGAGAGAGGGAGAGAGAGAGCAGAGATGAAAGAATGTGTGGAGAGAGAGAGAGGAGTGAAAAAAGTGTCACGAGACTAAGAGTGCAAAATGGCCTGAGAGCAAACGTAGAGTCACAGAGCTTGTAGCTTGCAGAATGGGAAAAGCGAGAGAAAATGGAAGGATGGGCCATTTGATTTTGGTGAACCGGGACATGAGAAAGAGAGAAAGATAGAGAGAGTGAGAGAGAAAGCACTCATGTTACCTTCTCTCCACAGCCTGTGACGCCATCTGTGTCTGCATAAGTGCCTGAAATTCATTAACTTTCTGAGGGGGAGCAGAATGGAGATGATGCCATTCTCTGTTCCAGAGGGGATGGAAAGGGGAAAACAAGGAAGAGAGAGAGAGAGAGAGAGTGAGACAGACGAAGCTACAGTTGGGTCTTTGAGCCTGGCAGGTGACTAAAGATCTGGTTTTCTGTGACACATCTGTACAAAATTGTCCGTCAGTCACTTCCAGCCGGTTTTTATCTCCGGCCCGCGGGGCCTCTCTTATTCCTCCCTACCTCCTTCTCGTCCCCGCCTCTCTCCGATTGCCGCTCCGTGGGGATCCGAACTGCGAGAGAGTCTTGTCAAACGTGTGTGCTCAGATAAGCTGGGGAATTAGAGGCGGCCTCGGTGTCAGCGATGAGATCGCACACAGAAACGGTAACAGGCACGGCGCATCCAGCCAACCCTGACCAGTAGCTACTAGACAGAACCTGTGCGCTCGGATTGGATCAAAGCGATTGGGTTTAAGTTTTAAAGAAACGTAAAATTATAATGAAATGATTTTCAGTTATGGGGTTTGTGCATGAAGTTAAATTTTAGACATACTGTTATTATGCACACATGATTTTTTTTTCTTTTTTCCTCTTAGTGTTGTTCATATCAGTAATCACTGAGACGAAGATGAGATATTGGGGCGTTTTAATTACCAATAAGCTTTTAAATATTAATGCTTCTAAACAGTGAATAGCACATGAGGGTTAGATGAGTTTACAGATCGGGATAGATGTTGTTACGGACTCGACCACAACCGAAATCTTCTACTTTCAAAAGACAACACGTGTCCGATAACTGATTAGACGAGCTGCTGGAAGGCAGCCCTAAGGCTTCTGATGTCAGGGACGTTAATCTCTCTCTCTCTCTTTGCGAGCGTCAGAAATCAGGGAAACGCTTTTTGATCGATGAGGGCCAAACGTGCGCCGACAGTGTTGTGACACAGCCCCTGATTTGACTCTGAAGCAGGAACATGACTAAATCATTACAGCTTTCATTTGATGGATTTTTTTTCCTTTCTTTTAGAGGCGTGACTGGCATTCAGGAGCCGAGGCTTGTTGTTTTATTTATGTTCGGAGCCCGAGTGTGCACGCTTCACACCTCGGAGAGTGCACCATCCTTTCAAGATCTGCACACGATTAAGAATCACCTAGCATGGCACTGTTTTAAGCTGTTTGGACTGCATTATGTAAGTTTTTGGAAATATAAATAAATTAATTAAAAAAAAGAGCTTTTGTAAACCCGAGAGCTGACATAGATGTTAGAACACCGCCGAGACTCACTTATGTCTGAGCTCTTTATGTAATCAAGCAGATGAGGTGTTCACCAGGTGTCGTCTGCTTTTGATTACAGCCTGAGTGAATACCACTGGAATGCCAATAAATGGCAATGTCTCGCTGAATACTCGACATGAATATGAACAAATCTGACACAAAAGAAATTGCCACTTATATTAGCCACTGGCAAAAGGGAGAAAAAAATGAACACAATGGATCATACACCTTTTCACAGCCTTGATTTATAGATCGTCTGGACGCTACCCACTCCATCATTCCCATAATACTGCATATGGGCAACTTTTAAATTAAAAACGCTGACAGCCGGCAGTTCAGCGAGTCGTTTCGAATACAGGATGCGGAGCTAAAGAGACATCCTCCAATATATATAACTGTACATCCTCTAATACATTTCATAAATGAAGTAATAAATGTGCAGGGATTTTTCACACGTATGGTGCTCGTCGGCTATGTGTGTGTGTGTGTGTGTGTGTGTTGTGCGTGCAAGACTAGAAAGTGAAACGAGTTCTTCTAAAGAAGCTAAGTGAAAACAGCAATATCATACATATACCTCATATGACTTTGACAAATTCATTCAGAGGATGACTTTTTTTATTTTATTTCAGCAGCTCTGATATTAATTGTGACTGCAACACAAAGCACAGGTTAATATAAACGCACCTGTTCTGTTATACTCTTGTTTAATTCTTTTTAACAGAATTGTCTCTTGGGTTCCCTGATGTGTTACAGATGGTATAATAAACTGCAATTGTACAGTGTGAGATGTCTTATACTGTGGTCTCTGGTGTTACCAAATTGCTACCAACAAAAATATTAAATATGTGGAATATTTGAAACAATGATTGCTTTCAGGTGGAAAGATGCAAAAAAGTGGTGTAGCGGTTAGCACACCGGTAGCTCCCTATGCTTAGTGGGTTCCCCTGGGTACTCTGGTTACTCCCAAAGACATGCAAAATGATCTAATTGGTGTTTCCAAATTCCGAGTACAGTGAGTGTGCTTGCCATGCAATGGTTTGGCATTTCATCCAGGGTGAACCCTACTTCATGCCCTGAGTGCCCCAGGGTAGGCTCCAGGCTTCGCATGACCCTGTACATGATAAGCGAATGAATGAGTAAGAGAGTGATTCTCTAAATGTTTAAATTTATAGCATCTCACCATGCTTGATGCGTACAGCCATGAGCCAATCCTACACAGAACCAATCTATCTGAAACCCATAAATGACACGACTCTCGTGAGACGAACGCTGTGCCTCTCTCACCTGATCCCAACTCCTCCAGGTTCTAGAAGTTAATTTAAATAGCCGTCTATTGATTGCAGCTCTCTTAATGGGACTTTGCTTACAAAAGGGAAAAAAACCAATGACATTCTTCTCTTTCTGGTGATGATTCAGGAAAAAAAAAATCAACATGCATTTTGCAGAAAACTGCTACGTCGTTTCCTATGAACAGGAAAATAAAGGCTCGATAGCTGGCGGGTTGATTGGTGTGAATTACAGAGGCGCTCCAGGATTTCGTCATCGGACCGTATTGGGGAAATAGGCCTGGTGGCAACACGAGACTCGTTCAATGGCAAAGACAAAAGCACTGCTGAAATATGACCCGGTCAATGGCCGAGAAGCTCGACAGTGGCCAAGTCCGGGAGCAAAACACAAGCAGCGGTGTAGCGGTGTGCAAATTGAGCACAATGCTGAGAGACGGTGCCAACGCGCTGCCAGCCAGTCGGCTATTCTACCCCCATGGACTGTGTTCCAAGCTCTTAAGCTAAGTCTTTGCAAGCTAAACACGTTCAACAAATGCTGTACGCATACACTACATGACCAAAATTACGCGGAAACCTGAACATCCCGTTCCAAAGGAATTAATAAGGGGTTTGCATGCTGGAACAGGGGAATCATAATGTCATCAAAATTTCCTGCAATCAAACAAATCCAATACAAACTCTTCTCTAAAGGTAAATAAATTAATAAATGAATGAATATTATAGCTGAGTGGTGGCCAGAGAAACATATTTACTGGACATACTGTTTGAAAATCCAAGCTGAAAACTCTACTGTGTGTACCCCCTTCATAGCAGCAAGGCTTTGGCTACTATTTTGGCTATGGCGTCAACTCAGAAATCAGAGCGGTAGTGGCTTAAACAGTGAAGGCTGTGGGTTACTGATCAGATAGTCGGGGGTTCAATCCCAAGCACAGCCAAGTTGCCACTCTTAAGCAATGCCCTTATCCCTATCTGATCCTAGGGTGTTGTATCCCGGTTAACCTGTGATCCTTCACAGCTTCATAACAGGGATATGCAAAAAATTTATTTCACTGTGCTGTAAGGTTCATGTGACAAATAATTGAATTTTATTTTCATCCAAACATGTTTTCTTGAGACTGAACAACTTTCGACCACTTTGCATCACTGCCGTTCTGAAAGTGTTGTCCAGTGTCTCTGGCAATACAATGGATAGTATGACACACAAATCATAAATTTATTAGCTAGACCACCAGGGAAATGCTGAGTTGCCCGGAAACTTGATTGAAAATGCTTGCTAACCTAATGTGATATCATATGACAGACTTGTTAGCTAGTTTTCAATGTGTCATCATGTTCACACCCTCATTTGTCCTTACTTGCCCTACAAAGAAAAGCTTGAATCTGCTTTTTCTCAGGTGCCCTATAATGTACCTATCAATATGAGGTGTTTAAATTAATTCCTCTTCATTAACTGCTATTTCCTGGTCTATGTCAGATCATGGAGCCTATCCTAGAGCACACAAGGTGAAAGAACTAATCCTTTATGAGAAAATAGTCCATGAATCATGATGAAGACCCAGACTAGAAGCTATTAAGAATAGCCAGTCTATCTACTGCCATTTGTTTAGAATGGGGAACCCCATGGAGATCATGCGAAATTCTAGACAGACGGAGCTACGGTCTGGGTTGAACTCTGGGGGCAACAACACGACCCGCTGGTTGGTGAATTTGAAATATCGGGGTACTCCAGAGCTCCGGAGCAGCCACTGATTCAGTGCCTGTAGTGTTAAATATGTATGCTGGCATGATGTACAGTACACCAGGATCTATTCTCTATGGTGACATCATGTTCTGCTCACCATCCTCATCTAATAATGCAGACAGTCTGAACTGACAGACAGCACTGAGTTTAAAGGAAATGCAAACGGTTTCCCACATGCCACTCTGTCTTTCACTGCCAACCTGTCAGGGTCACATGCTGTGATTCTGCTCCATTCCTCTCTCTCTCTCTCTCTCTCTCTCGACCCCGATGCTTCTCGTCTAAGCAGGTGCTATCTGGTTTCAGCTCCCCAAGGTAATTCACGTTTGTTCTAGGCACGACTGCTGTAGTGCTGCATTATCCTGACAGCCGCAGGCTCCTGGGGTACCGAACCTTCCACCCCTTTCTCTTTCCTCCCTCTCTCTTACCAACAGATGGATCCAACAAACCCCTGGTGTACAAAAATGAGCCTTTATACTGTTTCATCAGCTCCGGATCAATGCAAGACAGATAATACCTACAACTAGTTTCATTTATCAGTGTCGGAAAGTAGAGCGGTGCGAATGAATACGAGGGATGTGCATTCACACCGTGAAAGATATTGAGCCGAGCCTCAGTTTGCTAAGCCTCTGCGTCAGTGACGGGTATTCTCGCGCCGCAGAAACCGAGCGGAGAAACTGACATATGGCTGTGTGGTTTGAGCTCTGCTCTTCTCTGTCACTGGCCTCGGTTTTCACTGTCACTGAGCACTGAGCACTAAAACAAGAGTGAATTATTCAAAAGTGCTGCACCATGGCACGGAGGAGTTCAGAAGCTCATTCCAATGCACCGCACTCATGCACACAAAAATTGAACAAAAAGTCAAACGACATCTAAATGCCAGCACTCTAACAATGATTTTCTTCCTGAGCGTACATTCCCGATACAGATCCCTGAACATTTGCTCCAGTGACTGCATTGGGAATATTTTTATAACATATTCTGTGTAGGTACTAAACTATATAGAGCCGGGCTTCTCAAACTTCGGAATGAATAAATATATAAATAAATTCATCAACCTGCTTCATTGGATAATTTTATGAACTTTATCCAAATATTTGTTGAAAAATAGATTGTTAACTTTTTCTATCACACAAACAGCACCTTTTCCAATTTCATTCAATCCCTAGTTTGATTTATATTGAGTGTTTCTGCTTGTTTTAACCTATTGACGCTTTGGATTAAACTTGTTCGATTTAACTGACTTAAACCTTTAATAACTAAATTAAACAGCTTTAATTGTGTTTGATAGTAATCATGGATTTATTATTAATTAAGTCCGAGATCCCCAGAGCTGTGTCATTAATTGCCATGAATCAAAACAACTGTCACTGTTTTTGCCAACAAGAGAGAGAGAGAGAGAGAGAGAGGGAGAGATAGTATTTACACTGTATTTTCTAGTCAACACACTACAGTCAAATGATCAGCAATATTAATTTATTAAAAATAATACAGTTATATAAGAAAAATAAGATAAAACGGAAAGAAGAAGACGACAAGGTGTCTTAGTGGTTAGCACTGTCGTCTTGCACCCACCTCGGGTTTGTGTTCATGGAGTTTGCATGTTTTCCCCTTGCTTGGTGGGTTTCCTCCAGTTTCCTCAGACAATCTAAAGACGTGCACATTAGCATTCTAATTGGCATTCTTAAATTTCCTGTAGTGTGTGAATGAGCATGTGTGTGTGCCCTGCGATGAATTGGCACCCTGCCTCGCGCCCCAAGTCTCCTATACACACTGGATAACGCGGCATGATGATGAGATGATGACAATGTAAAAAAGAAGAAGCAGAAACCCCCTAGTGGCTAATGAAGAGATAATAAATATAAGCTGACCTTATACTGAGCTAACAAGTTGAATGACAAATTTTTAATTTTTAAAAAAATAATTAATATAATAATATAATAATAATTATTATTATTAGTAGTAGTAGTAGTAGGACGGGGAGGAGGAGGAGTAGCAAAAGGATAATGAGGAGGAGGAGGAGATGTAGAAGTAGTAGTGAAAGTAGTAGTCATAGGAGGAGGGAAAGCATGCCGTATCATTCTAAAATAATTATCAATGTAAATGAGAGCGCATGTAAACTTTTGAAAATCTGATGAGTAGGTAAATTTTAGCCATGTAAACACTTGATCTGATCGTTTCTCTCTCGTGGGATTAAATATATTCCTTTTCAGCAAGTTTTCCCCATGAAGAGGTGACATTTGGTGATGTGACGTTTTTCAGGAAGGAAATTTTTAAGGAAAGTAAACTTCGTGGGAACAACTTTTTCCAACCTTTATCCATAACCTTTATCCACTGGATAAAGTCATAACCTTTATCCACTGGATCTCTGGCTGAGGAAGAGGAACTGATTGGCTCACATCATAGTATTATAGTATTCATCATAGTCAGTGTTGAGGAAAGTTACTTTTTAAAGTAACTACTTACATTCCAAATTTACTGTTTTTAAAAAGTAATCAGTTACATTACTGCGTTAGTTTCTGATAAAAGTAACTAGTTCGAGTACTTTTCCATTTCAGAAAATGAAAACTCCTTTGTGATTCCTCGTGCATGTTGTTTTAGTCGAGACCTTTATAATTATTCTACTATCATCACTCAGTGAACTTTGGCCCATAATCTGATAACTACTAATATCTCACCTACGCGGTGGCCGTAAGTACGGTTCATCATGATTCACCGCGAGTTTTGATGCTGTGATTAGGTTTCCATCTTTCCGTGGATCAGTCCTCGCATAGTCAAACCGCATAGGTGAGATAGGGGTATAACAGCAGGAATAACAGAGAGGAGAAGGGGTAATCAGGGGCGGGGCTTGTAGGACGACTTTCACACACACTATCAGATTGGGATTGATTGCTAAATTGTCTGAATAACGTATTACTTTGTAACACGTTGCACCCAACACTGATCATAGTTGTCACGTTCAGGCAGTGGAGGAGGAAGTGTGACGTCCTCGCTGTCGAGCTGAGGCGGTGGAGAAGGAAGCACTACGTCCTCGCTGTCAAGCTGTGGCGGAGGAGGAGGAAGCGCTACGTCCTCGCTGTCGAGCAGAGGCCTCTAATCCAGGAGGAGGAGGTAGCAGGATGCTCTCCAAGTCGCTCCAGAACTCCACGCCTTTGCTGTAGAGCGGAAGAGCAACCGTGACATCCTCATAGACGACGGGAGGCGTAGGAATCGCGTCGTCCTCGCTGATAAACGGTGACGGTGGCGGAGGAAGCGCGTCGTCCTCCGTGTCGATCAGCGGAGGAGGAGGAGGAAGAAGCACGTCGTCCTCGCTGTCAAGCGGAGGCGGAGAAGGCGCGTCGTCCTCCTTGTCGATCAGCGAGGGATGCAGCAGAGCTGGGAGAACGAACAGACAAACTATAACAGAAAATATTAAACGAGTCTCCCTCTAGGGGTTAACCCTTACAGTACACCCCCCTTAAAAACGCTCCTCCGGGGCGCCAATGGAGGTCCAGGGCCCAAGGTTCCGCATCCGGCCTCCTGACACAGAGGCTGAAGATTTTGTTCTCTGGGCTGGGCTGCAGGGCCAGCAGGACAGGATTCCCCAAGCCTAATGGCGGCAGAACTGACCCTGAGCTGATGTCCTCGAAGCAGGGTGATGTGGCTGGCATTGGGGCTTTAGTGCCTGGCAGCCCAGCTGGCATGACATCTGTGGGGCCAGGCTGAGGAGCAGACACGACGACCTCGGAGCCGGGCTGCGGAGCAGGCACGACATCCTCGTTGTCGAGCGGTGGAGGCAGAAGCGCGACGTCATGCATGCTTCGTCATGCGTCGTGTCCTCGAAGCCTGGTGGAGGTGGAGGAAACGCGACGTCCTTGCTGTCGAGCAGAGGCGGTGGAGGAGGAAGCGCGACATCCTTGCTGTCGAGCTGAGGCGGAGGAGGAAGAAGCGCGTCGTCCTCCATGTCGATCAGCGGAGGAGGAAGAAGCGCGTCGTCCTCGCTGTCAAGCGGAGGTGGAGGAAGCGCGGCATCCTCTGTGTCGATCAGTGGAAGAGGAGGAACTAAACTTGCAGCGTGACTCTCTTGAAGATCTGAGCCTGCAGTGTGGCTCTCTTGAAGATCCTAGCCTGCAGTGTGGCTCTCTTGAAGATCCTAGCCTGCTGTTTGACTCTCTTGAAGATTGAGCTGCGCGAGTTGAAGCTCCTCCACCTGCTTCCGCATGCAATGTATGCGCTTTAGACTCTCTTCCGCGCGAAGCACATAGTCATTCTTTGTCTGCTCGTTCTCCCAGCTCTGCTGCATCCCTCGCTCATTTTGTTCCCAGATCCTCTTGCGCGCTCTCTCGTAATCCGCTCCCCTAGTTACCGCGCGCTCCTCGAAGGTGCGCCGGGTGGCCAGCCGACCGCTCCCAGCGTCCGCTCGCCCCGGCGTCGTTATCCTCTCTGCCCCCCCCAAAAAAAACACCTAGGGGAGACACCTCTGCTATGCCACTAAACAGGTCTAGCATTCTGTCACGGTTTTAGTGAGGGTTGTTATTCGTAGTAGTAGTTACAATAAAGAATTCTATAGTGCTCTAGTGAAGTGCATTTATGTTTTGTGGTGTTGAGTATCATTAAAGCAACCTCTTGAACCATCTTCACTACCTCTGCATTTATGCCACGCCGCACGCGTAGACAACCACATCGTGACAATAGTAAAGCATCTAACCAATAATAGATAGATGAGACTGAATTCTTGCAACCAGTCATAACATAAATATGGGAAACATAACTTAACTCAAAGTTTGAAAATAAAGGTAAGATTAGATAAACATATTGTCTCAGGATAAATCCAGCAGTTGCAGTTGCTCCTCCTTGACTTTATTTTCATCAGAATCGGCCATGTCACTGTTTTTCTCTCTGTCTTTCCCTCGAGAAAAATACAGACCTCCCTACTGTTTCTTACCGATTCAGTCTGGATACGCACATTGATTATTTTGCAGGCACATACAATATTTTGAATTGTAAAAATTTTTCACTTTTTCACCTAGCACATCTATCAAGTTGCTCACAGCCTACATTGCTCGTGCCTAACTTTGTTTTTATTCTTCGTTCTAGATGAGCCCATTAGTGGGAGAAGGAAAATAAAATCAATCATAAGTACATGATCCCAAAGGGTGATTAAAGGCTATTAACATCAGTACGTCAGCTAAATGTATAAGGGCACTTAATATTCACATGCGCAACAATGAAATGTAAGTTTTCTAGAAATAAATGAAGGAGCAGATGGTGCTCTGTAATCTTCTAACATTAGTCGAATAATGAACAAAAATGTTCAGGCAATCAGACGAAACAAACAGGCAGAACCTCAACCGTCTGTGGTAACGAGAAATCTATTAAAACAGTTATTTGTGCCAAGAAACTAACCCTGTCTAAATAAGGCTGGCTTATAAAACTAAACCTAAAGAATGATGTGATTTTGTCTGTATGTATGTCTGTCCATCCAGATTTTGTCACAGCTTCACACAAAACTGGCCGGACAGAATTTATTGAAGCTTTGGTAGTGCTTGGGTAATTACCTGAAGTTAAACTTGCGTGAAAAATCAAATCAAAATGTTGAGTAAAATGGAAGTTATGAGCAGCTATGTGCCAGATTAGAAACCGCAAGGTTTGACAGTGTACTGTGCAAATGTAGTTGTTTTTAGATGAAACTTAATCTTTATCCAATCTACTTTTTCGATTTCTCATCTTCACTCTTCGATTACCGAACAGGGAGTGTATTTGCCTGACAATGAAAGAAGTACAACTTAGGTGTAGGATACTCAACCTTACAAAATTTTATATCTATGTACTAATATGTTTTATTTCTATGTATCAAGTCTACAGTAGGTTTCAGCCTTTTCGTATTTGAGCAGTATAGCTTCTTCGCCGTTCCTCTTGCTAACTCCCTTAGTTATAGCCGCGGATGACAGTGCGTTTTATTTAATCTTTTAAAATGACTCACACTCTTCCCATGTGACCGCTAACTCCATCTGATGATCTGTCTAGGATAGTAGATATAGCGTATGTGTGTGTGTTTTTTTCCCGTTTCTTTTCTTTCATGGGAGAAATAACAGTTTAACAAGTGTATTGATCTCTGAGAGGAAAAAAGGGTTTGGGGTTTCTTTCCAAGTAAAAATGGGGGTTAAGATCTGACAGGGCTTTAAGGAAATTCCCGAGTGGCAGCTTCAACACGGACTGATTGAAAGTACAAACGTGCTTTTACTGACTGATGTGTGTCTGGAGAGTGTAATGATAACCGTTGGTAATGTTAGCCTTCCTCAAACTGACAGAGAAACTGTTTTACAAATGCATGGTGTGGACCAAAACCCAAGGTCAGGACTGCATATTTTGTGTTTATTTTCAAGTTTTAGGATGTTCATTGTCCAGGAAGGTGCCTAGTTTGTGTGTCAGCTTGGGCCTAAATTGCAAAAATATCACTGATATCAGCAGCGTGAAATCAATTCAGTTGCATCAAAGAGTAACATTTCCATCTAGTTACAGAAAAGGAGGTAGTTTTATCACGTTCCCGGCTGCTGATAAATCCCTCGCTGGAGAGATTTCCTTAAAATAACAAGTCGCGGTTTGATGTCGTTTGAAAACGTAGGGTATTCGCGCAAACGTCTCGCAGCTAAGTCTGGCCTGGCACAAGTCTTTATCTAACATTGATCAAAGGTTGAAAGGAATGTCTTCAGACAGGCCGTGTGGTTAATATATGTCTTAAAAAAGGATTTACAAATTTGCAAGCGTTTGAATGTCAAACATGCCGACGTCGCTCACGTAGAAAGTGCATTCACCATGAATGCAGCAGTTTGCCATTTTAAATCACTAGTTGTTAATTGATTTCTAGGTTAAAAAAACACACCATACCCCCACCAAATGTCCCCGCCCTGTCTACAGTTCCTGCAAGTTGACCTTCAAATAAATGTAACTTTTTTCCAGCTAATAGGAGGAGCTTATTTTCTGGGAGGTCAACATGAATCTGAAAGGATTCTAAGAAATCTGAAAGGACTGGCTAGGAAACAAGCCAAATCCCCCTCATGGGAGAAATTATGTTGTTCTTTTTTAAGCTAATGGGGTTATTACAGATTTAGAATCAATTTAACACTCCTTTCAAGATGACCTACAGTACTGTGTAAAAGTCTTGAGCCACTTGTTATTTCAAGAAATGGGAAAAAAGGTTTCACTGTGATAGGCTGCAAAGTGCCTAAAGATACAAATTATTTTTTTCTTTTACAGTCTGTAACAACCTTAGCAGCAACCTTATTTTCCTTCTTTTCTGTTCCTGCAACTTAGCATTCAGCATGACCGGTATACTAATCACTGGCCTGATCATCTGTTATCATCTGTACCTGTTTCTCACTGATTCATGCCTTAAATTAGATGGGGGGGGGTCAAGACTTTTACACAGAACTTTATGACCAGTGGAAGAAGTTATGTTGCTGAGGCCAATTTTACATTAACGATTTATAAATAACAATCGTGTTGATATAATGAAGAATTCAGTCAGCTCTACTTTATTGTTTTCTGGTTGCTATGGCTCATAAACAATTTGTTCATAAACATGCTAATTATCCTGTCGTGCAATTTCACATGACCTTTTGCCATACATTCTAAAGTCGGCATTTATGTTCAGAAGAATAAGCAGAAGATATTAAGCTAATGCAAATATTATAATATACTCCGCTCTGCTGCCTGAGCTTTAATATAGGGCAAACTGCTCGAAACAATACATTATGCAAAACAAATTTAGACAGTACATAAAACATGCTGCATGGAATACGTTCAATTAATCCTATATTATGGTTAAGCAGTGCTCGATGTGATCCCTACTTAACCTCGGAACTCTTTATTCGAAGTGAAATTTTGTCAAAGATAGATGTCGAGCTGAGCTGCTGTCCTTTTGCCCCCGGAGTATACAAGTGCCCTTTTGAGCAGGCCTGTATGATAATTATATTTTACTGTATTACAAATGGGTGACAAGACTCTTGCCCCCCATCTGTCGTTATACATACAATTACTCAGCTTTAGGTATTCCACGTGAGTTTGCATCATATGAAGATATCGGAGTAAATTCATTAAACGTATATACACGTATATAGCTAAATTAGTACATTATTACATCTAATAATGGGAATAATCACACAATAGGAACAAAATGCATCATGTGAACACCCCAGTTGGAAGAGTCTTACCTTATCAGACCCTGTGAACTTTTAATAATCTGTTTAATAGGTACATATTAGTTATGTAAACACTTGATCTGTTTCTCATTTGTCTGTAGTGATTGCCGCACAATGAATCAAATAAAAATCAAATGGACCTGTGCGATTATTCCATCGCAAAAATTTGCAATTTATTAAAGGTACATAATAGAGCTAGATAATACTCTAAATGCTTATTATTATTATTATTATTATTATTATTATTATTATTATTAATAATAATAATTATCATTATTGGAAAACTCTAAATA
>JAOVVB010000027.1:14705363-14717422 GCA_028570985.1 Heterobranchus longifilis | reverse complement strand
CCCTCTGTGATGTAGAGCTCTGTGTAGATCTCATTCAGGAGTGTTTGGGTTCCCAGGTTTATCATCACTCCATTCAAGAACTGAAACTTCTTCCTCAGATTTAATTTGAACTTTTCATGAAATTCATTTACAGCAGCAGATTCTGGGTCGTGCCTGTGAGATGGTGAAGTAGAATGTGGTAAGACATCAATAATTAATCTTTAAGATCTTATTTTTCTGACCAGTTATCACTGATATTCTTTATAATGTTCTCACTGTGTGTTTATTTTATTCTTCTGTATGTTTTCTATAATCTAATCATTCTGTAGTTAATAACAGCAGAGATGTTTATAACAGCAGTCTGTCAGTGTCACAGTCATGTTGTTGGATTTGATCTTACCCTGTATCTGTGATGATGCACTTTGCTAATCTGTCTCCTGCCTTCTGTAGATCACTGTGGAAAAAAAATGCAGTTGATAATTTTTACTATAGTCTAAACATCAACCTTGAAGGCCTAGTTTGGGTGTTTTTGAGTCAGAATGAATTCAGAATTGCGGTGCCTGTAAGTACATTACAATAAGTCTATATAAATGTTCCTGCTCTGCAAACTGCCCAGGACGTTTGTCACCCAAATAGTGAGTTTAATGTAAGTAAAGTAGGGCTAAATTCCACAAGCCTCGTTCCGTGCAAAAATACATTTCAAAGATCAGCTGAGACTCATATGAAACTCGTTAATTTCATCTTGCTACATGGACAGATATTTTCACTTGTTTAAGAAATTCACTCAATTCTAGTTGAATTATCTGTCCAGGAAGAAATTAAATTTTACATAACAAGAAATATTTAATTTTGTTCAGTCTCAAAATAAGAACAGCAGTTAGTGAGTAACATTTTAAAACAAGATAATTAATCTCATATGCCTAGGTCCAAGATTGTAAACCTTGGCAAGCACAGAAAAATGTGCATTATGAGATTTAAAATCTTGGCAAGTGCAGAAAATTTGCAGGATGTCACTGTTAGCTCCAAGATGCTTCCCCTTAGCACTAAAATGCTTCCTGTTAACCCTGAGATGTGAAATACGTTTCCTCGTCAGCTCAGTACTTTCCTGGTCCAAATCATCTTAGACAATTTCCCATTACAACAACATAATATAACTCAGAAATTCCTCTCTTTATTATGCCTTCTATTAAATAAATACTGAGTATTTAATTTAAATTTATTTTCTTTTAGTTCCTTAGTATTTTAGGTTATTCGAAATTTGATGATTATGGTGATCTTTTAACATAAAAAACGAGTTTAATTTTTTAAACCTGGTTCTTTGAATCTCATTCATCAAAATGAACGAATCTTTTTTGAGTCAATTAGTTCATTTCAATCTTTTGAAAAAATGTTTCAATAAACAGACCCCCAACACGTCTACATGCACAAATTTTGGCTATAGTTCCAGTAATGAAAATATTACAATGCAGCTAACGACATATTATAATAAACAGAATGAGCAGCTCACCTGTCATATCTTCTGGTCTGAATCGTTCTTTTCTTTACGCTATTAGTGTCTATGAGAGTCACGTGAAAAAAGAACGAATGATTCGGACCATAAGACTCATAAGAACCGCTCAAACTGTTTCCTGTGTACTGCACTGCATAGCGTCTATGGGAGTCACGTGACAAAAGAACAAACGATTCGGACCAAGACTTGAGAGGTAACTACTCATTTCTGTTTCCTGTACCTGACCTACAGAGTTTTTTGTGATGTTTGCGCATGCGCGCCCAGTAGAAAATGAACGAATCACTCTCTGAGACTACTCGTTCATCTGAGTCACGTTAAAGACTCATTCAAAAAGAACGAATCGTTCATGAACGACCCATCACTAATATACACCCAACTGAATTTCAGTAAATTAAGTTCTAGTTTCTTAAGCAAATAGTTCTCAGTAGTGCTCACGAACACACACAGCCAACCAGGACAAGGATTAAGAAAGGTCCACCTCTTTTTTTTGAAGTGTGTGATCAAGATCGAGCCTCAAAGGTTGTGTGACCTTTTTTGATTTGAAGTGTGTGAGTACAAGAGCTCTGCATTTATGCCTGAGGTTTTAATATCCATGTATGTAATTTAAATACTAAATCCTCTCCCACAGTGAATACGGCTAATATAGAATAAAGATGACATTTAAAAATGTTTACGCAGCATATGTACATTTAACCCCACGTTAATACACTGATTTAAGTATTTTTTTTAAAAAAATATCCAAGTAGAGCTTCTCAAATCTGGATCTGGACCACACGGCAAGTTAATCCGGACCCAGCCTACCTCAAATCGGGAATATAATAATAAAATGTAATAATGTGTATGTTACCTACTTTGAAATGAAAAAATCTGGAGGTAGGATCTGAAGCCTAATCTGAAGTTTAGGCTTCAGCTCTTACGTAAATAGTCATTTTACTTTAACAAACACTGTTGATTGTAGAACCTTTTTCCTCATAATGTTCCAATACTGGTTTTGAAAATTCCATAAATCTGTAAGCAGCAATTTTTCCAGCTGATGGTTTATTTTTAAACTAAGTCTTGATCAGCACTTGAGGCTTTTTCCATTTCATATTCCATTATGAATCCATGTCTCTTCACCAGTAATGATTCTCTTCTAAGAAACTTTGACTTTCCTTAGAGTATTGGTCCAAATTTTGTTCGCTGATATTCAAATAGTTTCTCCATACTGAACACAAAAATAATCAATAAATAAACACTACACGCTGTTCTTCTTTTGTGCAAATCACAAGTGGGAAAACTATTTCCCCTTTACAGTACACCTGCACAGCAGTGACTAAGGAGACAACAGCCTTGAACAGAAAGCACTGATAAGACGATAAGTGAGATGAAAAGTTTAAATATAACCAGAGTGCGGATCATTTTCGACTCACCCTTGTTTTGTTTCTTTATAATTAGAGTTGCTTTGGTTTAAGCAACTGATTGCAGTCAAGCGTGAATCTATGTTGCTTGTGAGCTATAAGCAAGTTTAATAAAAGTTATTTGCTTATCTGCAATCGTTCCAGACCTTTGACCTTGAATAGAACTTAAACCCAGACTTTTGAATATTAGGTTTGAGAAGCGCTGCCATATAGGATATTTGGATTAAACTCTATGCATGCAAAAATACACTCATTGTGATGCCCAAAAAATACCAAAATGCTGCATTAAGCCAGACAGTGAGGAGGGGGTGGAGTGTGGCGTGAAATCAGAGGCGGCAATTGAGTTGTGAAAATGGGAATGGAATAGGGAATAGGGAATACCACCCCCCCATCCCCTCCCAGTCCTTCCATTTACAGCTTTCCCTGTGTTGTTTTGGGGCTTTAGCTTATGCACACATCATCTATTTAATGACTATGTGTGTGAGAGAGTGTGTGCGTATTCCCCAGGTTTCCCGGCATTCGTGAGTGTATGAGTGTGCAAGGGGAAGCACTGAATTGAATTAACCTCAATACGCTACATCGATGAACTGCTGTTGTTCCACATGGGCGAGAGAAAGTAGCTGCTGCTGCAATAAACACACACACACACACACACACACACACACACACACACTTAGTACATCAAGCACCCGTCTATTGCTCTCACAGACACAGGCACAGTGCCGCAGTCACTGGCACAGTATTAGCTGCCGTCGCTAATGTGATTAGACCTTTCAGCTGGAGACGTTCAGACAGGAAGAGAAGAGAGCACGAGAGGGAAAAAAGAGAGACAGAGAGAGAGAATGAGAGTGAGAGAGAGTTATTGTTCTGCTGTAGTGCTCAGAAGGTTGCGAGTTCAAATCCCACAGAGCCTCTGCTAGTTCTTTAAGCTCTGAGCAAGATTTTTACCCTTAACTGCTCGACCTCTTGATTAGATTCCGCCTATCTTGGGTGGAAATGTCTTCTAAATTAATAAATGTAAAACATATATAAAATATTCAATCTTACAATTCTCTTCTAAAATGCCCCATCCTGTTTATTTTCTCTCTCTCTTTCTGTCTTTTCCCAATGTCATTGCTTTACTCAATTTAGACGTGACACCGTCTCGCATTGCGTTTCCTTTTCATTAGACTCAGGCTATTTGCCGTCTCCCTTCCATGCACTAATTAAAAAAAAAAAAAAAAAACAAGCAGCCGGTCATCAGACGGCGCACTGCTTGGAAATTCTTTGCCTCATTCTCTTGACAAACTGTCACTTTGCTGCCTTCTGCACTAAAACACATCAAATCTCCTCAAGCCTCTTAACGTTTTTCTTCATAAGACACCGCATATTAAAGCTCGAAGGCAGGGACCAAATATTGACTGGAAGATATTAAAGATGGTGGGGGTGTGGCGGGGAAACCGGGACACACAGCCACCGACCTATGCTCAGTGTCCCGAATGATAAACCTCAGGAAAATAACCTTTAAGGGACATAAAATGTGTGTATAAAGAAATGCAGCCTGATCAGGGCATGCAATTTAAAGGAAAAATATCAACAAAGTTACTGTAAATTGATTATTTCACAATTACAGTATTATCCTAAGTGGGTTTGATGTATACAGTACGTTTGGTTTACCTGCTCATCATCCCAGGTTATCTTGCACAGGTTCAGAGTGAGCTTGGTGTGCGTATATGTGTGTGAATGTGTGTGTGAGTGTGTGTGTGAGTGTGTGGCTGCATGTGTCTCAGTAATTGTACCTGACCTCATGTCCATCCAATGCGACAATATGTTATTTGTATGCTGTGACTTTGTGAATGTGACCGCGTGTGTGTGTGTGTACGTGTGTGTGTGATACTGCATCCCTTGTGCGGCCAGGCCTGTCCCTTCATTTCACGCTCTGCCGCCTCTGTGTGAATCCTCTTTCCACGGCTCATTATCGGGCCTCTTTGGCGAGCGCGCGGCCGGCCCGTCCGCCCAATCATTATTCAAATACATGGAGGGTTGGCGCACACTCCCATGCTTGTGTACTCATTACGCTGTCCTCAGAAATAACTAAGTAAACTTCCAAGAAAATTGGCTCGATGACGTTGTGGTAGCTGTGTCGTGCTTCAATAACAGAATTATGTTAAACACCTTCTTCCTGTCTTTCTCGTTTCTCTTGGCAGGACCCAGCGGCGCCCGTGCAGTGGAGTTTGGTTATTTCCCTGACAACATTACAGTGCTGGAAGGGCAGAGCGTGATTCTGAGGTGATCCTCTATATATATACACACACACACACACACACACACACACACACACACACATATATATATACGCTGTCATTTACATTTAAATCTGCTTATTTGGTAGATGATTTTATGGGGCAGGATCCAATCCAGTGTCCATCATACAGTATGATATAATGCACATCGTAATACATGATCTAGAAGTACATTTAAGAAAAATATGTTTTAAGCAGACTATTATTTATTTTTTATTGAGATTTAGAGCTGTGTGATGTGATGTATAGCCACCGAAGCTGCACCTTCTTTAGTCTCCGATGCATTAAGGCCACGCGTAATTTACTGAGCTGACAGATACCGAGACCACACTTATTTCACCGGACTGATGGACATTGACGGCATACCTTTTTCACAGACATTGTGGTCATGCCCTTTCACTTTGTTACTGTCACTGAGCCTATTAAAAGGACAGGCACGAAGGCCACACTTTCTTTACTGAATAGACAGGCCCTTAGATCACACCTGCTTTACTAAAATGACAAGAGACTGAGGCCACACCTCCTTTACTTAGATGACAGAGACTGAGGCCACACCTCCTTTCCTGGAAGCACAGACCCTGAGTCCACAGATATGGAAAGAGACCATACAGTACCTACTTCAGTGGAAAGACAGACACTGAGGTCACTCCCCCTTCAATAGAAAGAAACATAATAGACCACACCTTTTTCACTGAAAAGAAAGAAACTTGAGCCACACCTCTTTCACTGAAAAGGCAGACACTGAAGCAACACCTCCTTCACATGAAAGGCAAACACTGAGGCCACTCCCTCTTCAACAGAAAGAGATATGGAGGCCACACCTCCTTCACTGAAAGACAGCCACTGAAGCCACTCCCCCTTTAATAGAAAGAGACATGGAGGCCACACTTCCTTAACTGAAAGACAGACACTGAAGGCCACTCTCCTTTTAAGAGAGGCCATACCTCCTCGTGTGGCCACTCCCCCTTCAATAGAAAGAGACATTAAGGCCACACCTCCTTCACTAAAAAAGCAGACACTGAAGCCTCTGAAAAGAGACATGAAGGCCACACCTCCTTCACTGAAAAGGCAGACACTAAGGCCACACCTCCTTCAGTAGAATGTCAGACATTGTGGCCACTCCCCCTTCAAAGGAAAAAGACATTGAGGCCACACTTCCTTCACTGAAAAGGCAGACACTGAGGCCACACCTCCTTCACTAGAAAAACAGACACTGAAGCCACACCTCCTTCAATAGAAAGAGACAGATTGAAGAACAGGCACTAAGGCTACAGATTTTTGGGGGGATCTCACAGACCTCTTTTTATATATTTGCCCCTGTACCTCACCACAGTTGATTTGAAATAAGGTAATCAACACATAAGACACATCCTGACATCAAGACATTAGCTTTAATTAATAATCTTTAACAAAAATATTGCATTACCTGTTTAGGAATCACAGCCATTTATTGCACAGTGCCACTATTTCACAGGCTCAACAGCGAATGGGCGAGTAGAATTATATATTCGAGGATTATTTTTAATACTCTTAGTCAAATCCCTTGCTTTCAAAAGGTGTGTTTACATGGACCCCTAAATTCCCTTAATAATAGAAATAATAGCTCAAATGAAATAAAAGTGCATCATGTAAACACCTTAGTCAGAAGAGTCTAACCTGATCCGGCCCGACTGGAATGAATTTCCAATCATAATCATAATTAAACTCTTTCCCACCTGTCTTTACTTTCATCCACTGGGTCTTTGGAACAGGAAGGGAAATTGGCAGGCATTTTATACGTACTGCATTAAAGCATCTAACCATAGATGAGGCCAAATTCTTGTAACAAATCATAATGCAGAAGACAGGCTTTATCCGAAAAGACGGAAATCCTAAACTATCCTCGAGTTGCTGAAAAATTCCTCATTTTGCCCTAATTAATAAGATCCAGGGTCAAGATGGTTTGAGTATGAATGTATAATGAGGTAGGATGTTGTATCTGTATTGGAGATCAAAATGAGAAAATACTTGACACTATAAACGATGAAGAATTTGGAAGTAGAATAATTGTAGAAAGAGATTTGTTGGAAAAAAAAGAAAAGGAATCTAGAATGGGAAAAGTAGAGAAAGCACAGCTTGAAATTGGGTCTAACAAGACCAATAACCAGAGACTGGTGTAGACGGTAATTGGAGCAGAAGTTTAGGATGGAGCTTGAGGAGTGTGAAGATGCCAGGTGGAAGGCAGTAAGCAGGATAGGGATGCTCCCTGAGATACATCCTGTCACTTTAAATGTAACTGGCTTAACCTTGCTGTAGCATTTTACCATCATTTCCATTTAATGTTTATGATAATGTTAAACTATAAGTATATACAGGATAAATAGGAGTGATTTACAAAGAATAATCATAATCATTGACTGTCTGTTTTCATGCATTCATCTTTTCATAGGTGTAAGATCGATGAGGAAGTGACCCACAAGGCCTGGCTGAACCGCTCCAACATCCTGTTCACAGGGAACGAGAAGTGGTCTCTGGACTCACGGGTGTCGATGGCCAACAATAACGAGAGCGATTTCTCCATCCAGATCGAGCGGGTGGCCGTGGCTGACGAGGGGCCCTACACGTGCAGCTTTCAGGCACGAACCAAGCCACGCACTGCACACGTCTACCTCATTGTCCAAGGTTAGCCTTCATCCATTCACCCATTCATTCATTCCTTCATTGCAATAGAACAATATTTGTGAATGTCTCCATATAAATATGAACTATTAACCTGTAAGGAATTTTACCATGGTGTATAGTACCATGGTATTTTTAATGGTACAATGGACGGAAGATACTTATTTGCTGATATAGTGCATATACCACACTGTGCTTCATGCTTATACCGTAGTATGTACTCACTAATTTCATATGATATAGTATGTACCATATTAGATACCTTGGTAGAGAATGTGGTACCCAATAAGGACCATGGTATTCAACAAAGTATTATAGTATACACAATAGTACTACCATAGTAGCCACTGGATCTCCATAATACCTACACTGGTAAGCCCTATAGTGCCTAGTAAGGTAATGTCTGGTGTACCACAGTAATACTATGGTATATTATGGGTAGTACAGTATTATAACAAATGTTTGATGAACCAATCAGGTTTGACATTAAATTGATTAATCTCTTAATCACCATTAAAATAGTTTTCAATCTCAGGATTGTTCCATGATTAAGTCTGTTCATACAGTATAAAGAATGATGATACAAAGGGTAGCATTCTCAACTATTTCATAAACGGCAAAGACTTTCTGTTGCTGTCATTATATATATTCACGTTGAACTGAGAGTTAAGAGCCTTTAAATGAGAACCTATCATGAATTCTTTAAAAAAAAAAAAACCCTATGCATTATAACAACAATAAATACACTGTACATTAGTTGCTCAGCAAATAAGCTACGGGAGCCATCTATAAGCACTTTAAATAACTGAGCTGTTATTGATGAGGTGTCACATAATTTATCACTGCTTCTGTGATGGATGGCAAAACCTTAACCCCCCTAACATGACAGTCATTTATGCAGATCATATTTTCTGCATCGCATTTCGCCGTAACACAAGACGGCCACTTAGGAAAATGAAAAATTGCCCCGGAACACAAATAAAGGCCCACAGAGCAGCGAAGACATTGCAGGATTTTTTTTGTTTGTTTTTGTTTGTCTCCCATAATGCTCCCAAGCAACTCCGGGCGTCCGATGAACAAGACGCACCTCTGTAAAAAGCTCGCTCTGTACCGTGTTTGTTTGATACTGCGTTGCCCTCAATTTTAAGTCTTCTTATGATATCAGAGAAAAAATAATTACACCCTGAAGTCAGTGCTCCAGCAGAGACCCTGCAGCAGGTCCAATTTCTGCTTCATCTTTAAAAGCAGCTTTGGTCTGGTGCAAAAAAAAAAAAAAAAAAAAAAAAAGGGGAAAAAATCATTCTCTGGCTAAAGAATGCCTTGCAGGATGAATAGCTTGGCTGTCTTCATTAAAAGAATCCATGATGAGCCATTTAAATTCAAGGGTCATCTTGTTATTGGGCTGCTATTATGCGTGGGCTTTCACGACAGGGGTTGTGACACAAGACAACAGCTTGTAGCCATCAATTTTAACAAAGAAAGAAGGATAACAAAGGCATCTAAGTGGTGCTTGACTGACAAAACTTAAATGGTTGGGTCAGGGAGTTGTTTTTTTTTTGTTTTTTTTTAATCAAAACAATTACAGCACCCACACTTTGAATAAAGAATTATAATTTCTAATATTCATGTTTTTTTCTTTCTTTTTTTTTGTCACAGTCCCAGCGAGGATAGTCAACATCTCTCAGGATAAATCGGTCAACGAGGGCGATGACGTGAACCTCTTTTGCCTGGCGGTTGGTCGGCCCGAGCCCACCATCACCTGGAAGGACTTAAAATGTGAGTCACATATCTTGAATTCCAGATTTCACGGCCATCTCACAATCACATCATGCGTAATTACAGCCGTAACCAGAACGATAATCATCAGCATCTGTCATCGTGCCTGCCGTCGCTGTCACCGCGATCACTCTAACACTAATAATCATGTTTGTCATTAAGGCCCTATTTATAACTTCCATCCTCGTTGATATAAATCACATTCGTCATGGTTAGCCACGATAAAAAAAACATTTTAAAACTGTTAAAAAGCTATTTTTTATTTTTTATATTGGCGGTAAATGTTACTCTCACCCAGAACGGTTGAAAACAGTCTACACCCATTCATTATTCATTTTGAAAGTTTATCCTCACTTTTACGACAACTTCGAGGAATCGAAACCGCTTAAGTCGTGATGTCTGTCTCGTGAGACTGCCTTTACACACACTTAGAGCTGGCAGACATGATTGACGAGCATGTGGAGGAGGTGGGTTTGTAGTACATGGCATTAAAAATTTATAACAAAGATGACATGGACCAACATGCTCATAGTTACCGTACAGTATATTTATAGATATTATATATTTTTATCTTTGCTCAGATTAAAGAATGATCTCGGTCAAACCTTTCTTTAAAGATCAACAGAGAGTTTTTTTGTCATGTGAGTTTTGTTCTGCAATAACACTGGAGTGAGTGGTCTTCAATTTTGGTAGTAAACTCCATCAATAGGATGTTTTTCGGAGTTTCGAACCTGCTAGCACCTGCACTGACTTACACACTAAAGGAATTATTGTGAATTTATGTGCTTCTCCAGCTATTAAGGTAGATTGCCTGTTTGTATTCAGTGACACATAATACTTCAACAGCTGCAGAAAGTTTGTAGTAAGAAACACCACAACAGTATAATATTACCATTAAAATCTGTTGCATTTCCCCCCCCCAAGATTTTCATCCTAATTTAGACGTAAGAAATTCTCACCTCCATCCTTCTGTTATGGTACACTGCCAACGAGGGAGGGCAAAGACTATCATGTGTTTCCTCCATCTTTTTGAACTGCTGATCACTCATTGGGCTTGATTGGAGGAAAGCGCTATAAGCACCTTACACTTGCGTGAGCTGACACACGCCCATGATTGGCCAGTGTTACTATGATTGATGTATTAAAAGAGCGCAGAAAAGAGCGCAAAAAAAGCTTCATGTCTAAAACACTGGCAATGTGGCAATAACTCTCAGCTGAGTTCCTGTAAGTGGGCAAGTGGTGTTGGAGAATGATTGTGCGTACAGTTCCCACGGACAGATGCATCTCTCCCGCAAGTTATCTGTTGATTTTCAAGAATTTTCAAGGATTGTCAGAAGATTTTTTCACTCCAGGTGAATGATTGTGTGTACAATTCCCAAAGTAAATGGCAGTTACTATATTTAGGGGTTAGCACTGTGGCCATACACCTTCATGGTCGAGGGTTGGATGGTCGAGGTCTGTGTGCATGAAGTTTGCATGTTCTCCCCATGCTTGGTGGGTTTCCTCCGGATACACCAGTTTCCTTCCACAGTCCAAAGACATGTAGATTAGGCTAATTGGTGTTCCCAAATCACTCGTAGTGTGTGAATGTTGACCGGAAGTCCAACCGCAGTTGTAAATATAGCAATAAATACAATGGTCCAGGGTGTACCCTGCCTTGTGCTCAACGTTTCCCCCATGACCTTGTAACAGGATAAGTAGTATAGAAGATGAATAAATGAATGAATGACACACACAGTGTTTTCTGTGATAAGATATTATATACGATTTTTTCAAGGTGAAGACATTGGAAGAGTCAGCAGATTTCCCACCTTTGGACTGTGTTTTTTTATTTGTTTATTTTCACCCAATAAAAATCTACATGCATTCAAGAGGTCGCAATAGAATGACGGTAGCTGCTATAATGTAAGAGATAACAGGAACGAACGTCTCTTGCACACATTTAGCATGTGACTGTAAATGGATAAAATTATTGCAAATCACAGTGAATACATCACTGGAGAAAAACACTTCGGGTCACGCTGTAAATGGAAAATGATACATTTTCACTACATCATTGAGTACTTTTCTGTTGTATTTTGTTCCATAAGTTGAAAAGCGCACATCAAGGTAGTGAAGATCCTCGTATCCAATTAGCATTCATGCTTCCTCGTTGTATATCTGTTCATTTAATATCATGACTTGCTAATCGGTAGCTATTTTTAGTTCTAAAGGAAATCATATCCGAAGGCGATCTTGGCTGTTTGCAAACTCTTTTCTATCCTTCAAACGCGGCTAATGATTGTGGCTCACTGTGAGGTTGCAGGAAGGTGAGCTAGTTTAGCTTTTGCACTGCAGCATCTCTGAGTTTGCTCCAGTTTGCTGCAGGCTCCTTTCAAAATCGACACATTCAGCAGTTTTTATATACACACACACCTCACACACTTCTGGAGGAGGGCTACAAGAGCTGGAGGAAAA
>JAOVVB010000027.1:14679460-14699848 GCA_028570985.1 Heterobranchus longifilis | reverse complement strand
GGTTTTTAATTTGTTTTCCGTTTTGTTAATTTGTATTGCACTTCTCGGCCAGTCAGATATTAGTTATTTTGTTTTCCATTTTGTTAATTTGGTTTTGAATTTGTTATTTTGTTTTCAGTTTTGTTAATTTGTTTTGCACTTCAGGGCCACCGGCCACCGTACTAATCAGATAACAACAACAACAACAAAAATGCAGTTGTGCTATGTTGTTGTTAGTTGTGCTAAGTCAAACTATTTAAACTTAATGACACCAAGTGACAAAAGCAGGAAATATGAATTATGTAAGGCAAGATGGAAAGCAAAAAAAGAAAAATGTAAAAAAATTGTTACAAATAATTCGAATTTTTACAAGCAAATTACAAATAATTACAGTATTACAGTATTCAGGTCACACAGAGGTCACAGATCTACAGGATTGAACATTTTAAGTTTAAGAATCCTAACATCCAGTGCAACAAATTTTTAATCTAGATTGAGATTTCTTGGAAAACGTGACTCCCTGAGGCGTTTTTGATAAGATTTTTGGGTAACAATATGGACTACAGCCCCGCTAGGGTGTTCCCTTTTCCCTCCATGCTGTGCCCTTTTCATATCCATCCACTCTGTCAGATTTTCCACAATAAACGTCGACTCATCATCCAGCCTTGTTAACGAAGTGCTGTAGCTCATTTCTGAGCTAAATGACACTACGTCTACTGAACATTATTCATTTTGGCAATGCTTCACACCGGCCACAGTCCAAACATTTCGATCTCGGCAGCTAAATAAACCATCAATTAGGCCCATTGAGTTTAAATAAACCCATTTGATCAAACATGCTAACAGTGATTGAGAGTCAGCAGCTGCTAATTAGAGCGATCTCGTTGGGGGTGCGCTAATTTATTATTAGCAACAGGAACACATTATGCTCAGCTGTTCCTAGTGGGAAGTTCAGATGTGACATTTGACCCTTTTGTCTGTGTTTTTTGTGTGTGTGTGTGTGTGTGTGTGGCTTGCAGCTGGACGCATGTACGAGGGAGAGTTTCTGGACATCACAGAGATCAAACGGCATCAAGCTGAAGAGTTCATGTGCATCACGAACAACGGTGTGGCGCCACCGGATACACGCCGCGTCAAGGTCACAGTGAATTGTGAGTCTGGTGAAACACACACACATATACAGTATATACACACAAACATCGGCTATTTGGAGCAATGGGAGGCCGTATGGTTACTGCTACATTCTATTTTGCTTTTGAACTTAATAATATTAATAATAATAAGAAGAAGAATATTTAGCCTAAATATGTCACTCATTGTAGCCGTCTTAATATTCTTAATATACTTAATATGAAATATCAATCCACAATCAGATAAAAACCACAAAAACATGACCTTATCCAGGACACTAATCAGCCATAATATTACAATACAAAACGTCATGCTACATAGTGTGTAGGTACCCTTTAGGCTGGCAGGGCAGTTCTGGCCCGTTAGACACCGTGTCTGGCACCGTGGTGGATCCATTGGGTGCTGTAGGTTATGGGGTCGGCCTGCATGGATCGGACTTGTTTGTCTGGTGCATTCCATGCTTGATCGGTCAAATTGAGTTCTGGGAAATTTGGAGGGCGGATCATCAAGATTCAACTCTTTGCCTGATAAGCCCCATACACAGCAGGCTGTGATGCACTGGATATTTACTGATACCTTTCTCTCATAGACAGCATTAACTTTTTTTTTTCCTTAATATGCGCCACATTGACTTTTCTGTTGGATCAGACCAGACAGATTGGCCTTTGCTCCCCACATGTGTGGATCAGGCTGGGGGCCCATGGTCCTGCCACCAGTTCTCTAGTTTATCATTGAAAATCAGTGTTATTTAATTTACCTGGTGGTTGATCCGGTTAAATGCACAGTACACAACATTGGAGCAAGCAATAAAATCTGTTTAAAAATGAAATAAAATGAAAGAAATAATTCTTTTCAACTGACTTGCCATATTCCATGGTTTTCATCTCACCAGTGGCAAGGCTGGTCTATTATTGATTTATAAAAAAATTTCTCGGGGTCTCAATTCATTAGCCAGACCAACAGGCAAGTAACAACTCCGACATACCTCATGTTATCCTCTTCTGGAAACCAATTACTGTAACTAGGCTAAAAGCAGCAACTAAGTCAAAAGTATTGTGAGGTAGAGTAATTGTGAGGCAGCACGGTGTCTAACTGGCTATCACTGTCACCTCGCACCTCCAGGGACCGGGTTTGATTCTCACCTCGGGTCTGTGTGCATGGAGTTTGCATGTTCTCCTTGTGTTTGGTGGGTTTCTTCCAGGTACTCCTGTTTCCTCCCACAGTCCAAATTAGGCTAATTAGCATAACCAAGTTGCCCGTAGAATGTGAATGAGCATGTGAGTGTGTGTGAATGCAAAGGATTGGCACCCTGTCCAGAGTGAATGAGTAATTATGTGAAGTAAAGCAGACTAAGGGAAGTGACTTCATGTACAGTATGTATCACACTGGAAATAAGAAGTTACTGGAAGCTATTTCTTGCTTGAAGATGAGTTTCAATGTAAGGTCATGCCAATTTGTGCTAAAATGTGCAATGCTCTAGAACAATTTAAGTGCTTCACTGTATTGTATTTTGCTGTATTTGTGTATATGGCGTTGTACTACTGATCAAAAGGTACCAGGTTCAAACTCCAGCACGAGCAAATTGCCACTGAGCAAGGCCCTTAATCCTTAAATGCTCAGATTTAAAATAAGATAAAATGTAAGTTGCTCTGGATAAGGACCTCAGCCAAATGCCGTAAATGTAGACTGTATTTCTAATTGTTCTGACATATTATCCTCCCGAGACCCAGTCTCTACTGTTGTATACACTGCAATTTCTTTTCTCCCTTTCTCTTTATTAGCACATGATAAATTTGAATTTAATTATTGTCTTCGGAAAAATTATTATAGCTAACTGTTCTCATATGTATACGATTGCACAAAGATATACAGGAAATAATTATTATAATAATAATAATAATAATAATAATATATCCACAGAGTTGTATCCACAACACTTCTCGTTCTTTTATTTATTAGCTTAATCAGATCTGTCTGAAAGTTGAAAGACAATTCCAGTAAATGATCGCTCTTCCTCCAGATCCACCCATAATCACAGACATAAAGAATATGCCAGCTCAAGTGGGGAAGACGGCCGTCTTGCGATGTGAGGCCCTGGCTGTCCCGACAGCATCCTTTGAGTGGTACAGGGACGACCGGAGGTAACTGTCTTAAACTGTTTATGCAGTACACACAGGTTTTAGCTCCTGCTGCCTTATTCCAGCTGGGATCTTTTGACAATTGTAAAATGTATTTTAAAATCCCTGATCTATCTTATCCGTATCTCTATTATTTAATATCTAAACAATATTGATGTGTGTGTGTGTGTGTGTGTGTGTGTGTGTGGACAAGTGGGAGTTTAAATGATAGAGGGAATGGGACACTGACTAACACTTTCTCTTTCAGATCCCCAGCACCAGTCATTTTTCATTACCTTCCTTATCACTTTTAGGTGTGCTGGTTTTCCATTGTTTTTTTTTGTTTGTTTTATTTTGGTTTTTGAATGTCATAGCGGCTCTGCAGTGCTGCCTAAAAATTGAAGAACTGAAGGAATTATTATGGTTTTCACCATAATATTTCTTTCACACATGCTGCCAGTCATGTGGAACCTTTGCTCCACAAGCCGCTCGTTCAAGACACTGGATGTTCGCCAGTTAGATTGTTTTGGGATTTTTTTTTTTTATGTTTTGTACCAAAGAGTAGTTCATGAACTATATATTCCAGAATCAGGCCTTATCAGAATCAGGGGGAAAAAGTGTCATTTTGATGTACTTCCCACGTGAGTTTAAATAGGGGGCACTATTTGCAAAGAAATGCTTAAACTCTTATTATGTGTCTGGGTCCAAAAAATGTTTTTTCATTTGATCACTAGATGGTGCTTTAATAAAAGTATATATGTATATAGGCATATTTAACATTGAATGAGTTTTACTCATAAAGATATTCTCCAGCTTTGTGAATCCTTGCAGAATCTACATATGAATTCAGCATCTTCCATGATTCTGACTGATTATCATTTTCAGGTGTATGCCATAATTAAAGGTGCTTTCACACTACAGCCCATGGCACAGCCACCGGTACGCTTAACCCCAAATTTCGTCACATTTGTTTGCTGTTCCTGGGAATGGATTGGCGTACCCTACTTAATTAGACGTGAAAAGGTGATTTCAGGGAAACTCGGGCACGGCTCACATCAAATATAAAAGGCAATACCTGAACACATTGGTGAGCTGCTCTTTAGGACATGATGTCTCCGGTACCATCTGTCTCCTCCGTTATCGCATGTGCAGATCTCATTCTCTGATAGCTGATAAAGTAGGAAGGCATGCAAGAGCACTGACATTTAAAAAAAAATATATTAATAAGAGTTCTATTTTTAATATATAATTCAAAAATATTCAAAAGTTTAAATATTATATTAAAACTTCTGTTGGCCGCACTGTCTTATCAACGCTTTCCGTTCAAGGCTACCGTCTTCCCCAGTCACTGCTGTGTAGGAGTGAACGTGTTACACCTGTTCATTTGTAACTGCGGTGTGAGAAATAATGGATCCCCCACTTGTGATTTGCATGACAGAAGAGCAGCGTGCAGTGATTTGTTTAGTTTTTTTGTGGTCTGAGAGTGGACCTGATGCTGAAATGTATCAATGGAGAAAGTATTTGGATATCTGCAAACAAAATTTGGACTGATACTCTAAGAAAGGTGACCTTTTCTTATAGAGAAAAGAGCATGAGAGTAAACAGCAGAGAAACATCTTCAATCACCAACCAAGAACAAGTTCAAAAGTCAACCATCTGCTGGAAAATTGATGCTTACAGTTTTCTGGGATTCTGGGATTAGGGCCAGTATTGGAACATTATCAGGAAAAAGGTTATCTTAACGTCGTGATCTTGCATGACGTTGCTCATATGCACACATCTGCCCACATCTGTCGACATTTTGGAAAGATTTTGTTTTGAGTGTTGACAGTGTGGGCAATCCTTAGTGTTCCCGATCTCGCTTCATTAAACTTTCACTAGTTTGGTCCTCCGAAAGCATCCCTACGAGGATGAAGATTCACTTCTGATGATGAAGTGAAGTCAGCGGTGCATTCGTTGCCTAAAACATTTTTTAATGAGGACATCTGAAAGCTTGTTTCAGGGGAGGAAGGAGGAGTTGTATCCGAGAATGGTACATTGAAATCGTGCCTAATTCTAATTTCGTATCAAAAACGTTGATAGTTTAATCCTGGGATGCTATTTGCTAAGACATCCATGGATCCTGGTGATTATTCGGAATGAACAGAAAATAACATGCATTATATTCAGCACTGAGAATTTGGTAATGTTGACATTTTGCAAGATTGAAAAACTTTTTGTTTGTGTGTGTTTTGTACGTGAAAACTCTTTTATTCAATTTATTTTTATTTGCATAGCACGAATAGACAAGCTTAAAAATTTCAGAGATTTTACGAAAACTCAAAAGGTTACCCATCCTGATTTGGGTCATGGACAGTCCGAGCATAAATCGATCCCTTCTAATGTCGTTATATTGGCAAAAGTGCGAATCTATAACATAATGTGTTTTAGGTAACATGGAGCCAACTTTGCTCAATTACCAATTGGCTGCAAAACTGTTTGTAGCAACCAAACTACCAAAACAATAGCATCACAAGCCACATCACAGCAAAACTGTTTTTTTCAATGCAAACAAAAGCCATCTTCATGGTTATTAACGGAAACCGTTCTTGATGATCAAATGTTCTTGCTTGCATCTTTTCCTTCAGACTGATGGATACCGACAACACGCTAAGGATTAAAAACGAGAAGACGCGTTCCCTGCTGCTCTTCACCAACATCACTGAGAAACACTTCGGCAACTACACCTGCTTCGCCTCCAACCGCCTAGGGGCCTCCAACGCCAGCATGCTGCTCTTCAGTGAGTACACCCAGACAATCGTGAAGCTCCTTGAAACCGCATAATCTTGAATTCATAAATCCACAAAGGTGCGGTGTCAAGTGTATAAACACCCTCGGGGAAAACAACATGCACGTATGCTATTGTGTTTTGAGTCCTCTTCCTTTGCCCGCTAAGGATTGTGTTCACACAAAGATGCACACTTTAATATCAAATCTAGTCATTTTGTGCATCACCAAAAAATAAATAAATAAATAAATAAAATGGTGTCTCTTTTGTCCCCAGGTACTTTTAAGCCCTCCTTTTCTTCTCATTCCTTTTACCCGTTTATTTCTCCCGATCCTTCCATTCATTGGGCCGTTATGCTCTCTGTCGTTTATCGTCCTCCCATTTTCGCGCCGTTCTGTCCGCTCCGCCACAAAGCCATGATTTCTCTCCCTCCATCCTTCTCTCTCTCATTCTGCTCCTCGCATTACCGCCCCCAGTGAGTGATTTCCCTCGCTCCCTCCTTCGCTCCTGCCACACTACTGCACATTACCATCGTAAGTGAGTCCTCCATCTCTCTCTCCGTCTCTTCCCCTCTCTCTCTCTCTCTTTTGCTCTCTCTTGCTCTCTTACTCTCTCTCTCTCGCTCCTATTATCTCCACAAGTTTCACCTCGGTGAGTCACTCGCTGTCATTCTCATACATCTTTTGGCTGATTCGTGCCGTCGCTTCCGCCCTCAGCTCTGCCTTTTAGCTCCACATCTTTACATCCTTCGTATTTAAAGGAAAGAAGAGATACTACTCTCTTAAAATAAAAATAAAAAAATCTCATGGCTGAAAAAAAAAAGATAATAAGTAGATATATATAACAACTACTCAACTAGAGAGGAGGTGGAATTAGACATTTTGAAATGCACCGGGATTTTATGTTTCAGAAAATAAATGAGCTTTCAAAAAATGTTCTATATTGTTCATTTGAGTAGCTTTCCAAAAACCTAAATACATCATTGATTATGGAGATACGTATGTCACTCAAAGACAATAGACAAGAAGATAGGACAGCAAGCTGCTAGTAAGTTGTTACACAGTGCTAGCATGACAACAGGGAACTACTGTAGCATACAGTAGGTTTTCTTTTGGCTAGTTATACAGGGTCATGTGGGCACGTGGTGAGGTGAGGAATACCCGGCAGAAACCCACCAAGCACGGGGAGAACACGCAAACTCCATGCACGCAGAGAACCCGGACTGTGTCGCCTGGCTTGTTTGCTGTCTTTCTTTAATTAAAGACTTTGTTTTTCACAGAAATTTGCTGCTTAACCAGGTTTTTTTTTTTTAGAGTGCATCTAGTTTCCAGACTTAAAAATCTTACAATTTTCGGGGCCTCCAAGTGGCGAAGTGGTAAAGTGCTCGCCCTATCATCCGGAGATTGCGAGTTTGATTCCTGGGTGATGCTCCCAGCCGGAGGCCTAGAGAGAGCTGATTGGCTGAGCTCTCTCAGAGGGGAGGGATGAGAGGTACTTAGTGCTCAGAAGGAGCGGATAGCGCCATCCTATCCTATGTCCGTGTTACGCCGCCCCCAACGATGCGTGAGCAAGCAGTTCGCAAAGATGCGGTCGGCTGGCGTCTTCAGCCCTCCCGACTGAGTGGTAGTAGTAGCTTTAATGTGGGAGCGCTCCTAGTGACGTGGAGGAATTGGACACAACTAAATTAGGGAGAAAATCGGGAGAAACCACCCCCATGGGTTCCAAAAATGTTATCATGGACTGTAGCATGAAGAAGTGGGAATGGGTTTCTGTTTGGTTTTTAAAGCAGTCGGTGCCAAGAGGAATCATAAGTTGAGGTTTGATATCTATTTATTTCATATTTTACTTCTCATAAATGTCTTTTTTCAAAATCTTTAATTGTTTTTTATATGCAAAAAACTGATTATAGTGTTGGAAATTGGTAAAAGTGGGTGTCTGAGACAAATTATCTGCGTTTACACAAGTCCTATTGGAAAACGCGTTTAGAAATTTGGCCATAAGAACTCACCTCCGGAATCGAATTAAATTTGTATTCCGAGGTTCCCGCTCTAGTTGTAATTTTTCTTTGCACATGATCAATATTAATAGCTTCGCTCCTGAGAATTCACCCAACCGTATACAGATAATTGTTTACTGTCATTAGTCATTAGACATATGTAACCTTTATTTTATATAATTGTCATGTCTCTTCCTGTCTTCCGCAGGGCCGGGGGCAGTGTATGGCGGAAGCCTGTCTCTAAGCGCCTGCCTATCGGGACTCATCTTCTGGCTCAGCCTTTCCATCTCCGTCCTGCTGAAGGTCTAACGCGTCGCCACCTCGGAAAGGAGTCTTTAAACGACGAACCCATCACTGTGAATAAAAAAGAAAAAAAAAAAGAATTATGCATTAACCCAGGAGCCATCTCTTGCATCTTATAATCACCCCTCCTCCCGTCTCCCCGCTCATCATCCCATTTCCACCCATCTTAGGCAACCACTGGCCACTGCCTCTCCCGCTTCTCCAGCGAAGGTCACCTTTTCGATGTTCATAGCTGTTGTGGTGATGATTGTAAAAAAAAAAGAAAAAAAAAGAAAAAAAACCGAATGCTAAATATGTGAAAGTGCCGAGCGGAGCGCGTCGTTGTCTGAGTGTGCACGTGCTGGAAAATGGTTGTATATTTGTGGATGCTGTGACATTAATGGTGTTTATGAGGAATGTGATATATATATGATGATGATGATGATGATGATGAAGCTGTGGCTGTTCACCAGCAGGCCACGCCTCAGTGGCCTTCGCTCTCTCGGATCTGAGCAGCAGAATCTCTTCTGTGAATGATGTCAAATCTCATCTACGCTAAGGGTCAGCATTATCACGGGGGGAAGGGAGAATGATTCATCCCCCCTTCACACACCGCCCTTCTCTTTTTGCATTCGCTGGAGGTCTCGACCCAGGGCAAAGCAGGTGACCCCAGTTCAACTTTCCAGTCCTTCCTCGATGTCATCACATTACCACATACACTCAGTGTAAATATATATGCAGTAGAGGCCATCCCATGATTCCATATACATTAGTCAATTTCCCATCAGCCTCTCTGTTTCAGGCTTTTTGGCTTGGAGGTTATGTTTCTGGTGTCTCCCAAACAAGCCCCCGACCCCCGTCGCCCCTTCGGTCACTCTTCCTTGTCGCTTGTTGATAGCATGTACTGGTTAGAAATGTTCCTGTTGTGCTGTCCATCGAAGCCCAAGCCCCCTCAATAGCCCCTGCACTGTGTACATTTAATCTGCAAGCTTAACTGCTAATTGCTTTTTTTTTGGTGTTAATAATGATGATGATGATGATGATGATGATGAAAATGATGATAATAATATGGATGATGTTGATAAGTATTTGAAATCGATATTACGATGATTACATGTGAGAAAAAAAAAAACATAATCCCAGAGCCATGTGTGCGAACAATATTTTGTACTTTGCTCTGAACAAAAAAAAAAAATGATAATAATAATAATAATGATAATAATAATACTTTTTTTTTCAAAGTGTCGTGCTCTATTTTGCCATGAGAAGCTTTTTAAAAACAAGTTGATGAGCTGGAGCGCAGCAAAACCCCGCTTTGAATTAGCCCCCCCCTTGCGCTGCTAGCGCGCCGCAATGCTAGACTGCTCTAACAAGCTAAGAGTTATTACGCAACGTGGGGTTTTGCTGCGCAGAAGGTTCCGCCCAGCTCGCAATGGGAGCGATCGATGAAATGTAATATAATTTGTACCGTGTACGTATTTAAAACGTTCCTTTTTAAAGGCTCTGTACTGTATCGAATGTATGCTAACCTTTATGCCGTCCCAACGTTTTTCGCTGTAACATCGTTAGCCATCTCGGCCGAAAATCTTTTCGGCATTTATGAAATCCTGTGTGCTCGCCCCCTTCCTTCGTTCGTTCCTTCCTTCCTCCAGCCGTTTTTTCGAGAGGGAGCCAAATTAGTGGGAAATAGAGACGTAATTAGCGAGCGGATCGCTAAGCGAGGGCGCCGTCGCTCTTCTCCTCATCGCTCCATCTGCTGAGGAGCAGAGCTCATAAATCAAGCTCAATCCAGGCACTGACAGGGACCCTCTTCAAGGACGACAGTGTCTCGGCGGTGACTAATTAACCGCCACTTAAAGGCACGTAGAGAAGACGCTGCGACCATGTGCTCGGCGGCGCATGGCTTAACAGTGAGCGCTGGTTTCCGCGAAACGCGTACGCCGTATGCAATCTCTCCCATTCATGGACAAAAAGCAAAGGTTAGGAGCCCGTCATTGAGTCACGTGACTGCTGTATATAGCATGTTGTGTCCCCATAGCTATTTTTTTTTTTTTTTTTTTGTCAAAACCAGCAATAACCAAACTAAAACATAAATGTAAAGAAGTATCTAATTGGCGTAATCTGTTAAGTGTTGACCGGAGTGCCATGCTAATCTAATCCTGAAAGTGTTGTGTGATAAATTAATGTCATGTGTGTGATGGAAGGAGCTCTGAGAGCAGTGTTTAAAGGTTGACCTGGCCTATATGCGTCTCCATACCTGTAACATCTCCCTCTTTCTCTCTCTCGATCGATCAATCTATCTGTATGGATCTATCTATGGTGTTCAAATCTGTACTGTATCGCCACAAATGCAACACACACACATGCATGTTTTGAGATCCCATCCAAATTTTTTTCCTTTGTGTTCAAATCGAAGCACAAAACCAACCAGTCCCAGTGCTCTCTCTCTCTTTCTCTCTCTCTCTCTCTACCCATCTGTCTTCGTCCCTCTTCTTTTTCTATCTTGTTCATGACTGCGCTGCCCGTGTAAAGCCCAATGATCCATGGTGAACCTATCTGTGCTCATGTTTTCTCCTGAACAATAAGTAAACAACAAAAAAGATAGCAAGTATGTCATGTTTCTCAATGTGGGTTAAAAAAAAAAAAAAGAAAGAAAAAAAAGCATGTCAATGTTTGTTATGGGTGGATTTTCCTTTTAAGAAAAAAAAACGTGTGAAAAGTGAAAAGAATATGAAAAGTGTGTGTGTGCGTGTGTGTGTGTGCGTGTGTGTGTGTGTGTGTGTAAGGCAAGTAGGGGGTGGATTGGTTTTAAAAACTGGAAGATTGAGGTATGATTTGATATGAGCTCCCCTGTAGAGATGAGTGATTGTGGGTAACCTGGAGGTCTGCTTGGAGGGGGGGTGAAGAGAGGCATGTGAGGGAGAAAGGGTGCGATGGGCCGGCGCTGACCAGACACTGAACTCCCTTTGTATGCATGCGATTAACTGGAAGACAGCAGCTACAAATCAGCTTGCCGATCCATTTTTTATAAAGGCAGATAGTGTGTATTGATTTTTTCCTGCCGCTTCGCTCTGCTGCTTGTGTCCACACGTTTAAAATGTGCTCCGATGCTAATGTCCTACTAGTGTCCACTGAGACTGATGGATAGCACATACGTTTGTAAGAGGCCTCCAATTGATCTACGGTACAAACGCTGCATTTTTTTTTTCTTTCACCACATGGATTCTCACAACCTATCCAGTCAGGGCTCTTACATATCTCCAATCAGGAAATTCTCGAGCTCATGTGTGTCCAGACAGGAGAGTCTATGTCAAAAAATCCAACTTTACCTTATATGTATCTAGTCAGGATGCACTCGAACTCCCACTGGTCCCAATCAGAAGCAATTGAGATTACACATCCAATCAAGAAGCGCTTAAGATTACTTATGTCCCATCAGGTGGCGCCTACAAGCATACAAGTGTCCAATCATGTTCCATTTTAGCTTATGCATGTCTAATCAGGACTTACACCTGAGCTTGCACCTGTCCAATCAGAAGCCATCTGAACTTTCCTGTAGTACATCAGAGAAACAATACAAGTCATAGTTTTTTGGTATGTTCGGCCTTTCGACTGCTCACGTCAAGGGGCGCTATGGTGGACAATATGATCCGCAAACAACTTAGCACAGGTTTTTATACCAGATGACATATATACCCCTTCCTGACGCAACTTTGCATGACACCAAGGATGCCCTGCATCCAGTAGCTGGGTTTGGTGATTGGCTGGGAATCAAATCAGGGCTTTCTCCATAGCATGCAAGGAGCCTACCATTGAGTCAATGCACTTTTTTTGTATGTTATTATTACAATATTTGTAGCTATATAAATATATATGACATTTTAATAGCTCTGATGTCTCAGTTTATTACATTTCTATTTACAATTTTACTACCCAAAGTGTCTCTGATAAAACCAGATCATGGAAAGAAATTAAAAGCAAAAACCAACAAAAATTTGCTATTAATCTTAAAATCTTATATCTTAAAGGGCTAGGTCGATTTGTCTTAAATCAGAATTCAGGTGCATATACAGTAAGTACATTACCATAGGTCTTGGTCGTTTAAATTACCCTGCTCTACATGAAAGAGCAGTATGGCTACCAAGAACTACCCATATGGCTAGTTTCATGGAAAGAAAAGAGTTCAATTGCATCCTTAACTTTAAAACATACCAAGTCGGTTTAGCTCAGTGAGACTGCAGAAGCATCATATGAGTCTCAGCTAAACTTTCGAATGCATTTTTTGCACAGAATGAGGGTTGTGTTATTTGGCGCGATTACTTACATTGTACTTGCGTTCTACGTGATAAACTTCATAGTTGGTGTGCAAAGGAAGAAAATTTATAATGACCGAGACCCACGGTATTGTACTTATATGTGCCTCGATTTTGATTTAACACGGAGTTGAATAAACTATTCCTTTAATCATAGAGCTTAACTAATATAAAACCATTTATTTGATTCTACTACCAAATACTGTACATACAAAATTTGTCTGAAACAATTTTTTAACATAAAATTTTATTATATAACACCTACATACATTTTTTTTAAAGGCACGAACCGTTTGGTTCTTTAACCTTAGGGAGGTTATGTTGGGGTTGGAAGACAGCGATGGAAACGTTAGAATAAGTTAGAAAGTTCTGCTCAGAGCAAGCCGGATTGATTTCTGAGGCTTAGAAGTGAGATAGAATTCAATTAAAGTATAGATCCGAACAGCTGAGGGTTAAGAGTATCGCTTGAGGGCTTAATGGTGCCTTGCTGGCAGTAATGGGATTTGAACTGACAACCTTTTGATCAGAAATACACCACTTTAATTCCCAAGCGGAATTATCTGAACGCTTTCAACCAAACCTGGGAACGACATTTTGAGTAAATATAAGGCAAATTTAACTCTCGATACTGTAGATGGATGGATAGATAGATAGATAGATAGATAGATAGATAGATAGATAGATAGATAGATATATATAAAAATATATATATATATATATATTATTAAGATAAAGATTAAGAAAGAAATCTTAGGCCCATATGGTTTTACTTTAAGATGTTTGAATGAGATGCTTTGTTATAATTTTACTATTATCTAGGTCCATTTTGCTTTATCTGTAATGTACAGTGATATCCAAATATGTCTAATGAAAAGTATTTAAATTTAATAATAGAATAACAATTGTTAATTTAAGTTGAAAATACAGTGGCAATATATTGAAAGTGTCAGTCCATGGATCATGGATACTGTGTATCTTGAAGTGAAGATGAAATCTCTGTGAGTTAAAACTGGACACAACAACATACTGTAAGCATCAAGTGGTTTTATTGTTGCTAAGAAATAGCATAATTTCATTACTTTTCAGAGATAAGAGCATTGTGATGGGCAGATGGAATAAAGAAAAATTGGATGGATGGATGGATGGATGGATGGATGGATGGATGGATAGATAGATAGATAGATAGTATTAATTCCTAAATATTTTTTTTTTTAATGTTTACCTTTAGGCTTATGTACTGTACCTATAAAGTCACAAAGCCAGACCCTGTTCTTTAGTGATGTCACACAAGCATAGCAGTGGCAGAATATTACTAAAATCTATACTGGCAGACCAAGGTCTGGATGCATATCCTGCATCATTTAAGTAAATTACACAGAGAACTCAAACATACTGTAGCCAAGCCAAACAATGACTGAAAAAAAATAAAATAAAATAAAAAAAACTAGCTGATTGATTGAGCGAAAAACAGCGGCTGTGGCTTGTTGCAGCCAATCACATGGATTATTTCATCGAAAGATGATCATCAAGAACAGAAAGCGTTTGCAGGAGCTTTCAGAGATTTGGCATTTCATTTACCCTGCCTGGTCTGATTAGCAAATTGTCGACATGGATTGTAAAAAGATTAAATAAACAAAACTGTGTTTAAAGATGAGAAGTACAGTACGCATTTATTCTGGCACTCTTTTTAAAATGGACATTTCAGCTTTTATTAAGATGGTGCGTTAGTTAACTGTGGTAGCCTGACCTACTAGTGCGAAATGAAACACATACTTTAAATGGTTAAGCATTTGAAGTTAACTGTCACTATCCAATCATGTTAACTACTGTTACTAAACTGAAAACTGCAACATTATGAGGGCTTGAACATAACAACATTAATGCATGGAATGATTTCACAACACCATTCATAAATAGTGTAAATAGACAACTAATTAATGAGTAACGCAATATAGGTGGGCAGCATGGTGGCATAGTGGTTAGCCCCGTGGTCAAGGGTTCGATTCCCACCGCAGGTCTGCATGTTCAGCCTGAGTTTGCATGTTCTGCCTGTGCGTGGTGGGTTTGCTCCAGGTTCCTTCCACAATCCAAAGACATGCAAAGTAGGCTAATTGGCGTTCCCAGGTTGCCCATAATGTGTGTGTGCATGCTCTGCGATGGATTGGCACCCTATCCAGGTGTATCCCACCTCTCAGCCAAAGTCACCTTGGATAGGCTCCAGGCCCCCCGTGACCCTGTACATAGGATAAAGTGGTATAGGCGATGAATGGATGAATTAATAAATATAGGTGATTACACATGGTTAACAAACCTATAACAGAGCAGGGATAAAGTGAAGCTGTAAGAAGCTGTTACAGTTGCTTTCGGGGTTCTGACTACCAAAGGTGGACTTGCACCAGAAAGCTGTGGTAATTAGTATGCAGAGGGTAAATTAACTACATTTTTTATTTCATTTTTAAAACAAAAACACTTACATGAAAATCTTGGCATGTTTTTTTGGACAGAAGATGGCTTGTCCTTGAAGGAATTGACGTGTGGGTACAAATGTGTACATTTCATTTTATCCTGAATGATCCCTCTCTATTTAATGTTTAATTACCATGCTAATTATCAAGCTTTTTTTTTGTACATAAGGTTTTTATGCAACAGGTGTTGCTGTCAGTCATGTGCGCCGCTAATTATCTGAACGTAATACAGTAGGTGTATTAAATGAGACAGAGCCGAGGCCGTGTGTTTTCCTCGAAGCAGGAGGTATAAGAAACAACTGTGCAGAAAAAAAAAGGAAAAAAAAAAAAAAACAAGCCCGACGCTCTGAATGTCAGCGGAGTGTGTCGCTCGCCCACTGATTTTCCGTCACTCGAATGGATGAGTACAGGCTGTGGCATAGCGCTCCGGCAGCGTTTGGATTGAAAGCGTTTGAGGTAATGTCAAGCGTCCTGAGGTTAACAGGGACCGGGTCGGTCAGTGAGTCGAGCCCATCTCCCTCTCTCTGTGCCCTTTGCCTCTTCCTCATCTCCTTCAAACCTTGTCCTCGACCTGTCCTCTGGAAATCAAATAAAATCCCACTGGCACCTCCGTCCTCCAGAAGGTCCGTTCTGGTTGTATTAAGGTGTGTCTATGTGTGGGTGTGTGTCTGTATGTTTGTTTGAGTGTGTGCATGCGTACATGCATGTGAGGGTGTGGATTCTCTGCCCTTAATTGATCATGACCTTCATGATTTCACATTCCAGTTCGGTGTGTTTTCTCTGCAACGAAAGAGATGGAAAATCCAGAGCATTGTCTTCCACCTTCGACAAATCCTGTGCCGTGTTCCGAGTCATGTTTCATATTTTGTCTGGGTTTTTTTTTTTTTTTGGCCATTTTTATTGTGTCTGCGTTTTGTTTTGTTTCGTTGTTTAAAGTCCATAAAGGAGAGAACAAAGTGAAGGAATCAAAACAGAAGGGGAGAAAATAAAACTGAATTTTGTTTTTAACATAATCTGATGCTTGCCTCGTTGTTTTCCTTTATGCTCAGACATCACTGTTACTCATGGACAGGAAGAACACCGCTTAGGCAATGGGCTGTTGCTTCAGAAACAAAATTTCACAGTTTCAGACAGTCACTGTTTTGCTTTGACAGCAAAGCGCACCATTACGTGCACCACATATCAAGAGTGAGAGAAATACAAACACTGGAAAGGACAGTTGGATGTTGTGAAATAGCCTTCATGATGCTGCAGTTTGTTGTGATGGCCAAGATTTCATTATGCCCACTAACATCACTGGACATTCTGACCACCCATCTAATATTGAGTACCCCCCCCCCCCTTTTTGCCACCAAAACAGTGAAGCACTGTGTGTTCTGACACCTTTCTATCATAATGATCATTAACCTTTTTATTCACTTGAGCTACAGTAGCGCGTCTATTGAATCAGACTACACCAGCCAGCCATCACTCCCCATGTACATCAGTGTGCTTTGGCAGCCCATGTCACTGGTTAACCGGTTTTCCTTCCTCAGATCACTTTTGCTATGTCCTGAACACTGCAGCCTGAGAACATCTCATAAGAGATAAAGTTTTGGAGTTGCACTGACCCGGTTGTCCATCCGTCACAATTTGTTCCTACTTCAGTAAATACAGTTACAATATCTCGTTACAATAGCGCCTGGAAATGGGTGGAATATATTACGCACCAAAGAAACATTTTGTCCCTGAAAATTATGTGTTGGAATCAGATAAAATAGGCAAGCGTAAGGATTAGATTGACTTTGACAAGGACCAAATTGTGATCGCTAAAGGATTGGATCAGATTATCTCTAAAATTCCTGCTCTGGTGGGATGTTCCTGGTCTGCAGTGGTCAGCACATACCAAAAGTGGTCCAAGAAAGAAAACCCAGTAAACTGGTGACAGGGTCATGGATAGCCCAGCTCGTGTAGTCTGATCTAATAGTAGAGCTAGCACAAATTGCTAAAAAAGTTAATTCTGGTTACCATAAAAAGTGTCAAAACACACAGTGCATGACTGTTTTGGTGGCAAAAGGTAGGACCTAGCCTAACACAAGTCAGGACTAGAGGGTCTATCAGTTCAGTTCAAATCTAGTTGTTTATCTAGTAAAACTCTAAAAGTACCCTGAAACAGGAAACCTTTTCCTATTAAATGGTTCTAAGTAGGGCCTTTCCATTTCTTAATGATTCGATGAATCAAGTATGCTGGGTGTTCTGAAAATCCATCCAATATAACCATCAAAATCAGTTTTTCAACCATTCATAAATTCTTTATCCTGGTTAAGGTGTAAAGTCATCACGAGTCCATCACTGGTACCTGACATGTTCATTCACACCTTGGGGGAACTTAATGTACCCAATCCACCTACCAGCAGTTTTCGAGATGAAAAAAAGACTGGAGAACCCGGAAGAAACCCATGCATCTCCATAGGCTTCTAAATGGGTTTCTTTCATTCAGGGAGAATGTGTCAAGCTTAAGACAGTAAATAACCCAAGCTCAGGACCGAACCAGTGACAACAACAGCAACATTCCATCAAACAAATAATAGAGTTGCAGGCTTGTTCACAGGCCCATCGAAAAATGCTTTCACACGCACCTAAGACTTACAATTGTGACTTCATTTAACTCTCCTAACCAGAGAGCTACCACTTCCCCAATAACTAACAGGTTTTAGAACGAGTGAGCCTTCCTGTCACGTACCGCATGGTTTCCTGACCTCTGCGCATCATGCAATGCTCTAGATGAACCTTGCAAAGTGACTTCTGTTATTATTAACATCTGAACTTAAAAACCTCCCTTTCACAGAAACCCAACACATCCCCTATGACTAATGGTTATTAGAGTGCGTGGGCCTTCTTCTCATGAACTAAATGATTTCATGATTTCAGAGCGTGGTGTAATGTTTAAGATGAACCTTGATAAAGCCAAACAAGCAAATACAAAATGTTTATCCAGAATGTTTGCAGAATTAATTAACAGATTTTTTTTTTTGTTTAGCATTAATTATTAATTAATTAATGGCAATGTTCCTTAAATTGCAAAAAAATCTTGCAAAACACGTGGTTTTAGAAAAAAAAATTTTTTTTTACATTTATTTTTTTTTATTTTTATTTTTTGGTAATTACAAAATACTGGTGGTGTGGGGGACGTTCGGGTAATGTTCCCATACAGAAGTTTCATCAAAATTTCCTTTTAACTTAAATAGGCCACTGTGCCAAATATTTTGCAGATCCACATGATATAACTCAGGAGGTCAAAATCAGTTAAAGGTTAGTAAAAAATAAATAAATAGAAAATAGGGAAAGTTTTCTCAACCACTGCAAGTTACTATAAGGGCTGAATGGCATGTTTTACATGAAACATGAACTTTTTATTGTGCAGGATACCATATAATCCCCAGCTACACTAATACACTTATCCCAGTGTTTCACTCGTGCTTGGATACCATTAAGAAAGGTTTTACCAGTGCTGTGCTGCCTGTTTCACGTCTGAAACACTGGCCTCCCAGGAACACCTTTAACAACCCAAATATGTGGAAATCACTTGTCAGAGAGATGTCAGGACTTGTGACGATAAATGTAATGTACAAGCAGTGTTTGTAAATTATTGTGTGTACAGTTCTAATAGACAGAAGTTAGTAGCAAGTTATGTATTGATGTTCAAGGATCAGTTGTTCCATTCACTGAATGTTCATGGTAACAACTGCAATAACTACAGTATGGGCTGTACGTCAGCTGGGAAGTTCATTCACAGACGTACAGCCTTCTGTAAAACATCACCGCACTGTGCGTCAATCAGTTCTATGCCTTCATTCATGAGAAATTTCATCGCAAGTACTCATTTGACTTGAACGCCTATTGAACAAAAGTTATAGGACAATAAGGGAAAATGTTGTGTAAACCGTAACCCCACTGTATATGATTATAAATGAACATGACCAGGATTTCGGGAGATTTAAGCAGGAAGTAATAAAGTTCATTTAAAGGTTATAAACCTATAATACTATAATAAAACGTAGTCCTATTATTACTTAAGCTGCTGGAGACAAATATCCTCTTTAATATGGAACCAGCTAAGAATGATTGCTTTCCAGGACATACCCAGAAGCCGAAAATACAAAAACACAGCTTTAAACCGTATAATCCCATTACCCGTAATGTTGCTATTTACCAACAGTCCCAATGTGAACTACTTATTTGAAGAGGTTAAAATGTGTTTTGGTCATTATGGGTTTTTTTTTTCCCCTTGTCATTGTTCAGTCCAAGTTTTCAGATGGTCACACAAATCGTGTCGACTCTGCAGCGCATTCGATTTGAAATGAAAGGCCAGACTGCCAGCTGTAATTACAGATGATCACATGGCATGAATCATGTAGGAATTACAGTCATTTTTATACACAGTCCTCTCATTTCAGGGGACCGAAAAGTAATTGGCTGCTTTATTGTTTCTTGGGCAGCTGGGCGTGGGTGTGGTGACGCTAACAAAAGGTCCCCAGCTGATTGTGGATGCATGTGGAAAGTGTCGCTAAACAAGACGAAGAGTCTGAAGTGCAGGAAAGCAGAGCGCCATGGGAGGGGACAAACGAGGAAAAGTAAAAACTGATCACTGGCTTAGTGTTTTGATGATGCTATGACATTCGGCAAGAACGACGAAATGTACACTGTGTAAGGAATGATTATTTTTCAGAAAACAGCTTTTACTCTTGATATCCTCAGATGAGTAAGGGCAATATATTTGTTTAAGCAAAGTACGATATGTACAAGAGCTTCCTTTCTGAATGTCAAGCAAACACGACACGCTAAGCAAACTTTAGTGCGGTCACAAATTCCTCTCGCTGTCTGTTTAATAAGGACATTTGAAGGTTTGTTCCTTGAGTCAGACAATAAAAACCTGTTAAAGACACAAACTCGGTGCAATTAAACACTTGGCTTAACGTGCTGAAATGACACCCTGCCTGGGTTGACACGCTCTTCGCTTTAATGGTTTGTGTGGGTTTTATGGGCACTCGTTGCACGTCTCAAACTTCGGGTTAGTTTTTCAACAGCGTGCTTCCGGAATTAATTTACTGTATATGAGTCGACAAACACAGTCACTCTTTAAATGTCATTGCAGAATAAAGAAATTAAATAAAAAATTATAATACATACATGAAACAACTGCATGATCTGTACAATAAAATTGACAAGTGTGGTGCATTAATGGATTGTTCATGAAATGTGAATTTCCCCATGGGGATGAATAAAGTATCTATCTATCTATCTATCTATATATATATATATATATAGATAGATAGATAGATAGATAGATAGATAGATA
>JAOVVB010000027.1:14605433-14616317 GCA_028570985.1 Heterobranchus longifilis | reverse complement strand
AGAAGTCCGGAGTTTTGTGATCTTAAGGAACGTGGTGGATTATAGCGTATCAGAAGACTGGTTAGGTATGTGGGAGCAACTGTCACAACTGTCCTGTGTGATTGTGTCTGAAGTGTATTGTTACTTGATCGAAACCTCCCCCCATTTAATCTATCCCGGAGCCGGCCCTGTCATCAACATAATTTACAGCACAACCTGTTTAATTATAGAAACTCAGATTCAAACAATGGAACCTCTTTTACTCCACAACCCACGTCCCTCTATCACTATAGTCCCTGGACTCTTTCTCGTGGTTGTGACTCAGTGGCTCTCTTTAACTCCAGCCCCTGTCTCCATGTCCTCATTTGACCTGCACGTACTTTCCACTTATGAGGCACAATTTTCTATTTTAATCTATCCTAATTTTACTATTAATTATATTTAGCGTCTCTCGCACCCAGTGGTGTAGTGCTGCCTCAAGAAGTTGGTATACTGTGGCTTCTCTGGCATAGGGGACTTCTTCAAAATGCCCTGGGTTATAAACACTAACATGTAAAACTACTCGTGCATATTTAGTTCACACAAAGGGCTGGTAGCTGTGGTGTTGTTACGCGAAATGCTGATAGATAGTAGCACTCATGTATTGTAGCACTGGATGGATAGTGCGCTTCATCTTCCCTGTTAAATTTGATTATTTTCATTTTACACAAGAGCTCATATTTTGGTGTGTATCAGAATGGACATAATAATATTGTGTGCATGTAATAAACCAAATCAATTCCTTTAACTAGTGTTAAAATTGCATCTTTGAAAGACTTACTTGGTCTGAAATGTTGGCCGTCTTGTTGGCGCCAAGCAAGGGGTCAGAGGGAGCAGACTGTGGGCTTTTATAGTAAGCAATCAAAGGAGCAGAGAGATCATCCACTATGCCTTTCTCCAACCTCACAGAACTCAACTTGATGTGATGAAAAAGCACCTTTTTTCCATCTCAAGTTTTGAGGCAAATTTGTGCACGATGCACTTTTGACAGTAGTACTGTATATCCCATAGTATCTGTGTATTGAGTGAACGCTTGGTGCCTTTTTATTGCTCATAATACTAATTTATTTCTATTATGAATATTACGATTAATAAATAAATTATAACATACATAAAATAATAATAATGCATTTAAAACCCCCATACAATTCAGTTAAAACTACATACAATTCACAATTAATGAAACAAATGGTTTCGAACTATGACAAAGACAGTTATTGAGGCATACAATAACAATGTGCCGACACACACATTTGTAAAAATGTTTCATTTTGTGAAATGCACACATACCGTAATACCGCTGCACTACCACTTACAGTACCAGCAGATAAAGCTCCTGCTTATTATTTCTTAGATGAATAATACAAGAACCTTACTGGGTTCTGAGTAGAAAGGTCCTACCAGTAGCAGAAACTTATTAATCAGTCTGCGCTGTTTACTCAATATTTTTCAATGGTTGTAGCACTGCAGAAATATAGTACAGTTTTTATCGGAGGTAACATTTCCTGACATACTGGAGGCATTTTATGGGGTATTTTGTCAGAATTTTATTTTATCACATGTTTTGTCAGAATATAAACCCTATCGGTAGCACTGGTAGCATTTTCTGACACATTCTAAAACGTTATCGATCAATCCTTTAGTCAACTGTTAAATAAACCATGCCAATTAAATAAAATGTGCAACAATTTAAAAACATTTTATTATTTATTTTTTTTACTAAACATAAACCCACAAGTAGCTTGAAGTAGCAGCATGAATTTATGGGAGGGGTACAAAACAGCAAAACATGACATATCTTTAAACTGCACGTGCATGGTCAATTTATCTCACTGCTTATTGCTCCATAAGGAATAGTACATTGAGGATGTAGGTGAAAAAACATGGGGAGGATGTTTTGGCTTCCTGTCGAATTTATTTTGTGCTGACAGAGGCGGTTAATCTGTTCATCATAAACCCTTCAGTGCAGCACCATAATATTGGTCTACTTTTTGTTTCCGCAGCTGACAATGAACATGACAATTCTGATTATACTAACTATACAATTTCATAATTACTAATGATTTTCAGAGTTTTGTTCTTTTTAAATAACCAGGACTCTCAGGTTTACATGTTTCCAATCATGTGCTTTTTTTTTTTTTTCAACTGATCATACACTTCCTGGCCAAAAAAGTTATCATTTCAGAAGTGACAAATTATATGGCTGCAATAAGCAAACAAAACAAATAAGGAAATTAAACAAATTAACAATTAAAAAATTACTGGAACTGGATTAAGAACCCTTAAAGGCATTATCAAAACCTGCAATGTGCTGGACCATCAACTTTGTCGAAGAAATGTGGTCGAAAAAATCATCATGAATTGAGATCACTTAAATACAATAGTGGGAGTAAGAGTATTTCCATACACACACAATGTGATTAAAACTCACGGGATTGGAACAAAAACAGCTGTGTGGCGATAAGAAAACCATCTGGTAGTGCAACTCAGTATAAAGACTGTACTGTGGAGCAATACAGAAAGGTATTGTGGTCTGATGAGTTCAGATTAACCCCATTCCAGAGTAATGGGCGTGTCAGGGTGAGAAGGGAAGCTCATGAAGCGGTACCCATCATGCATAGTGTCCACTGTACAAGCCTCTGTGTGACAGTGTTATGTTCTGGTGTTTTCAGTTGCTCAGGTCTAGAGTCAGCTGACGACTGAATGACCAGGTTATCACATTCGTGGAGTTTTTCTTCCCTGATGACGTAAACCAAATCCTGGACTCCGATTGTGAAAGAGTGGTTCTGGAAGTATGAGCAATCATTTTCACACATTAACTGTGTGCTGTAATCAAAGCTGAAGGTGATTGAATGAAATCTTAGAGTGTGCAACTTTCCTTGGCCAGGCAGTGTATTTATATATAAAATGTAAAAATGCGTTTAACATGTGTAAGAGCTTTTGCTCGGGTGGCACAACACACACACACAGAAACACACAAACCACACAAACATGAGATAAGCTCTTACGGGAAAAGAACTTGTATGCATAGTGAATTCTGCAACAGGTTCAATGAAGAAGCAGTAATTGTACCTTCTAAGAAAATGCATGCAACATATCATACCAATACCAATTAGCAGGAAATACACAACACCAGCTCATACATTATACAAATTAACCCAACCCTAGAAAACATATAACAGTACTTTTGCTGGAGGCTCAATAAATTTGATTAGATTAGACAGGCTTGTTATTCAGTTTCTTGTTGAAATAAAGATAACAGTAATGAGTACAGTAGTACTGTTTTCTGAAGAACAAACTGAATAAAGTTTTTTTCTTTCTTAGGAAAACAGGATGAAATAGAATTGTTTTCCGCATGAAGAATACAGGAGACCGCACAACTATCTTGGTAAAAACTCCTTTAATAAGCATTTTTGATGCTACACTGATAATAATTCCTAAAATACACATAATTCCTAAAATGTACACATTAACATTGATATTTAATCAAACCTTTAAAAAACCAAATTGGATCTGTATAGAATCCTGTGTAGAGCCGTGGCCAAAAGTTTTGAGACTGGCACAAATATTAATTTTCAAAGTCCAAAAATTCAGTTTTGTTTTTTTTTTTACCTCTTTTTGTCAGATGTTACTATGATATACTGAAGTATACTGTAATTATACCATCGGTCCTGTGTCATGCCAGCGGTAAAGCATCCTGAGACCATTCATGTGTGGGGTTGCTTCTCAAGGGACAAGGGAGTGGGCTCACTCACAATTTCAGAAAGATCGGTACAAAAACATTCTATGAGAGCAACTTCTCCCAACTGTCCAAGAACAGGTGACGAATAGGCAAAAGTGATAACTACAGTAAGTGGCTCGGGGAACAAAACATCAAAATTTTGGGTCCATGTCCAGGAAACTCCTCAGACCTTAATCCCATTGGGAGCTTTTTAGAAGCTGGTGAACAAACAAACAACCTCAAATTCAGAGAAGCTCCAAGCATTGCTTATCAACACTGCAAATACTGACTGTTTGCAGAAACTCAATGTACAGTAATTGTCAATAAAAGCCTTCAACACTTATGAAATGCATGTAATTATACTTCAGTATATCATAGTAACATCTGACGGAAATAGCAGCGAAAAAAAATGAATCAGCAGACTTTGTGAAAACTAAGAGTATTTGTGTCAACTTTTGCCAGGAGCAAATCATTTGAGATAACTTGTTAAGGTGTATATCGAAGCTGTCAACATCAAAATATCTGATTTGTTTTCTCTGTTTATCCTTTATCTCGCAAGTCATTATGAATTCGACATGGGATTTCAAAGATTTGGTCTTGACCATATACCATATCACACTGATCGCAGGTCTTCCATGCAACCTGCTGTCCCTCTACGTCTTAATCCGAAAGGTGAAAGAAGGCGCCAAACTGACTGACATGCTCCTCCTCAGCCTCAACATTTCAGATTTGATTTTCCTCTTTTTCCTCCCCATTCGCTTTAAAGAGACAGCTGAAATGGGATGGAAAATGAGCAATTTCCTCTGTCCGTTTTCAACTTACATCACATTGATCAACTTCTATAATAGTACCCTACATTTAACAGCTGTTAGTGTGGATCGGTATCTGGCAGTGGTCTTTGCACTCAAGTACAAAATCAAGCAACATCCTCGATATGCTGTGATAGTAAGTGTCATAATTTGGGTGGTCAACCTGGCCCACTGCAGCATTGTTTATTACATGCAGTACCACTTCTTAAACGGAACAAATCCTGGACTTGATCCTATCACCCATAATACCTGCTATATATATTTTACTCAAGAACAGAAGAACATTATCGTGCCTGACCGTCTAGGAATTAGCATATTGGCCATATGTGTTCCACTGTTTATCTGCTGTTTTTGCTATATCACCATCATTTACAGACTCTCCAAGTTAGACAACATCAGTCCGATGAAGCGTTCCAGGGCCATTGCACTTGCCATATTTATCGTTCTACACTTTATTATTTGTTTCCTGCCCTTCAGTGTTTACCATATAGTAGGTTACATTCTTAGGGACAGCCCTGACTGGAGAGTGTTTACCCTGCTCTTCAGCAGCCTAAGCCCCTGCCTGGATCCATTTGTGTACTATTTCTCCTCTAAAGCACTGCAAAACACATTTAAGGACAGCATGCAAGGAATCCTCATATGGCTAAAGAACCTCCAATGGAAATTCATGTGTAACAAAAGCTCTGGTCAAACCCAACAAGAACTCACAAACTGACCGTAATAAGTCCTAGAATATTCCCAGTTAATCTCATCTGTTCATGTGTCCACTTGACCAGTAGAACATACATGGTTGTGTTATGTAAATCTAGCCTTTATTCATCACATATACGTTACTGTAAAGTGAAATTCTTTATTCTTCTCATATCCCATCTTTTGTTAGTGAGCCATTGTACGGCGCCAACCTGGCGGAGCTAGGACTCGAACCAATAATCTTCTGCTCAGTAACTCAGAGCCTTAACACTCTAAGCCACCATCGCCAAGAGGACTGCTATGATGGAACGTCAGAAATATTCTTTTTAAGATTTCATTTCACCATTGGCCATCTTGAATGCTATTTTCATTTAAGACAAGAAGCGACATACATTAAAGTTCATTAAGAAATAAATTGAAAGCTAAATTATAATGTCTCTTTTTATGCTGATCCGAAAAATGATCCGATCCTTGACATGCTGTAAAAAAAAAACATGACCGGTCCGAACCATGAGATTCGTGATCCTTGGTATGATGTTGAGGGACGGTGCGTGGTGTTAGCGTGCTGGGTGGTTTTATATAGAGCCCCTATGCAGGGCGTCGTAGAGGAAGCTGCGTGTGTGTGAGCCGCGGAAGTGCTTGTGCAAACTTTCGAGAGAGTTTCCCATTCGGAGATAAGGTGGGGTTCATAATAAAACAAAAACGAAACTCAAACACCAAACACAAACATGAACACAGAAATCCCCTGGCTCCTTGAGACAAGGTTAAACTCTTTCCTTTGTCTTTTCACTCAATTTCTTTTCAGTTTTTTGTTTTCTTAATTTCTTATGTACAGAATATGTATATGGTTATAGACAGTGGTAGCTCAGAGGGCTATGGGCTATGTATGACAAATAAAGGCTTAACTTATCTTATATTCAATTATTTCTTTATTTTATTATTTTGTTACTTTAATTTTGTCCATTTTGTTTATTTGCTGTAAATGTTTTTCTACATTTTGTTGGTTATTTTTGTTTGGTTGCATTCCTTGTGCTATATGAAATGTCTAAAATAAATAAATTTATTATTATTTTTATTTTTTTATTGAAACCAGGACAAAACGCATTAGGTGCATTAAATAATACTTGTATTAATTGTATATGGCAGAATTTTGTCCGGCATCAGCTCATGTTTCATTAGATTTTGTTCAGTTATATTTACATGAGCTTGTTTGGGCCCTCTTCTGTCATTGCTTGATAATATCCCTAATAATACATAGTGAATACATCTGGTAGTAAACCAAACAACATAGCAGAAGGGAAAGAGCGACTTATCCAGAGTGATTTATAAAAGTGCTTTGTAGTTTCCGTCATTGGATAGATCCTTACACTGGGTTACTAGGTTACTAACTAAGTACCAACTAGATACTAACTAAATACATATTTTTTTCTTTATTAAAAATGTTAACAATTATACTTAATAATATACATATAATATATACTATTGTACCATAGTTTGTGTTAGTAATTATTATTATTATAATTATTATAATAATTATTATTATTATTATTATTATTATTATTATTATTGTTGTTGTTGTTGTTGTTGTTGTCGTTGTTGTTGTTAATGATAATAATGATGCTTTATTAAAGATAAATAATTTTATTACCCCATGTAATTACTCCATATTTCCTCAACCTCAGTCATTTAAAAGTCAGTACAGTACTGTGTAAAAGTTGTCCACCAGTCATTTACTCCACTGTGCCAAAAGAAGAAACGTGCCACAAAGAACACGGTAGGTTCTTACAACCGCATAGAATTTAAGCATCTGTCAAAAGGACATGGATTCGTTCTAGCAAAGTGTCTTCGCGCAGATTTCAAATTATTTTATCCACTTTATAACGGCAGCGCATTGAAAACACGAAGAAAACGAGTACTCATTCACCTGAAATAAGTGAACCATATTAGAACACGCTATGTTGATATAATTATCATATTCATCTGCATGTTTTTTTATCATCCTTTTGATGTCAGATTTGTTATTACTGTCTATCACTTTTGTGCATTAACAGACAAAAGAAAGGAGGAGTTATCAGAACATCTAGAATGACCAGGTATGCTCAGAATGGCCCTTAATAATAGGTACAGTTGGAGCCAGACAAATGGCTGTTTTAAGTTGTACATTGATTAACTGCCTCTGTCCGGTGGTGTTAGCTATAAAATTAGCAAACTACCAGCACACATTTTGGGCATAAAATGTGTTAGTTCCAGCCAATCAGCCCTATTAAACTGAGATCATGGCTAAGAGAATAGCCTTATCCATGTGATCTATAGAGTGTCATAGTTAGGTCTGATCATTTAGGGCTTTAGGCCCGAATATTTTAAGCTTAGCCCTGAATACAGTATGTCTGCCGTGAGGTGGAGGTGTCTTACAGCAAAGCACATGACAGAGCAGAATTTTACTTGAAAACAGTGTCCGTGGGACGGGACGGGGGAGGAATTAGGTGTTACACAATGTTGGAAGATGAGCAAGCCCGAATGTCAAAATAAGCTTTGTTTAAAAAAAAATCAAGAAAAACCGGCTAGTCAAGTCACGATCTCAGTTCAGTTCAGTTCAGTTAAAGTAGGCTTCGCTGGCATGATCATAATAAGAAACCTTATCCCCAAAGGCTATGAACAAAACAGCAATAACAGTAGATTTAACAATACATGAATAAAAAATAAAGCATCTGTGTAGGGACAGAAAAAAGGGCAAAAGGAAAGACAGATTCAGAGGTTAGTCATTTTCATATTGCAGTGTATAAAATGGTGGTATAAGATTTGTATTAAAAAAAATAAAGATCAAAAATGCAATATCTCTCTCTCTCTCTCTCTCTCTCTCTCTCGTGTGTGTGCACATGTGCAAGATAATACAGTAGTGACCAAAAATATTAAGACCACTCATGCCATGCCTTATACTTGTCTCTGTGCAGAAAACAGGTGATGCCGCTAATTAGCTTGAGTCTACTCTATCTGGCTGAAGTTAATTTATGGAACAAATATGTTGCAGGACTTTTACTTTCTGCACCCAGGAATTCTCAATCGAATAGTGAACATCTGTTGCAAATTTCTGTGCATGATCTTTTAGGCTCTATACCAAACTGGATCCATCAGATTTTGAATAATAAAAGATTTCATAAAAAAAAGACTTATTTCATTGCATAAAATAACAATATTATCTTGGTTGTCATTATTTTAAAAAATGTATTAAAACACCAAATTTCACTTTTTTGGGGGTTGAGGTCAGGGCTCTGTGCATGTCAGTCAAGTTCTTCCAAACCGAACTAATCAAACCATGTCTATATAGTCCTTGCTTTGTGCACTGGGGCGTAGTCATGTTGGAATAGAAAAGGGCCTTCCCTTGGTTAAACAAAGGGCCTTGGTTAAACAAAGTTGGAAGCATAGCATTGTCCAAGATGTCTTGGTATGCTGAATCATTAAGATTGCCCTTCACTGGGAATAAGAGGCCGTGATTGAAACACCTGAATTCAATAATTAACAGGCTTAGCCAAATACTTTTGTCCATATAGCGAACATTAACATCAGACTTCTTCTGAAAAGCATAAGTATTCAGAAAACTGGCAGTGTTTTTAGTGGTGGCATTTGTTCAGCCTATCAGTAGCATGAGTATGAGCTTTGCATTTTCAGTCAGCAACAGTACTGGGAAACTGAACAGCATCCAAAAGATGAATCCATGTCCTGTATGAGTCAAATAGTCAAACCACAGCCTGTGTCCACCTTCCTTCCAGGGTTTGTCACAATAGCAACAGCAACTTTAAATTACGGAAAATTGATCGCAAATGGATTAGGACTTGAAGGGAGATGTGTCTGATTACCTTGTGATTAGAACCATCTAAGATATACAATCTCCACTAAGATCAGGAATGTCAATCAGGTCAGATCAGGTCAGGCCTAGGCTTGGAAATCATGTCTCAGATTTTCAAATATTAATGAGTTATATAATCATTTATGCAGGGTAGTAATTCATCATGCTTAATAAGGTCTTCAATAAGTTAGGTAACCTGTGCAGACAGAGGAAATGTGTCTCGATTGGGTTTAATCGGCTAGTCATTAAATGCCACATGCCAAGACAAGTCTCAAGGATTGGTCCACATCTTCCTTCTCCTTTTGGCTGAATTGCTGATCCTCTACCTGTATCACTCCGTCAGTGAAACAGATACCATATCAGCTGTAACAGCTGTTTAAGCATTCCCAGTCTCAGGTTACTGGAAACTTCTGATGAAGCTCTATCCTTCCTCTTTGCATACTGTTAGTTGCACAACATGCACTGTGGCTGCCGGTTTTATCAAAATGAATTCAACTCAAAAACATTTGGTTACAGTAATTCTTTATGTTAGTTCATCATTTCACTTAGAGATACAAGTTCTGTCATTCATCCATGCACATTGAACTTTGGATCGGTGATACCTCCAATTCAGATAATTGCATAGCGATGATAGTTTAGCTATTTAAGGTTAGGCCCTACTACCTAGGTGCATTTTATCCTTTACAATAAATTTCACACTTCAAAAATTTGTTTTGGTTTTTAGTGACGAAATGTAAAAAAAAAAAAAAAAAAAACATGCACATTTACAGATCCTGCAAAAGGCCTCATTTATTTAAAGAGTAAAAAGTGGACAGCACATTTAATGCAATTTAATGATTTACGAAACCTACCTATAAGGTATCGTCCACAACCTCACCAACAAGTGAGGTTCGGTTTCACACTTGTAGCATTTTACAGTTTGACAAGTCAATAGACCTGAATGGTACCATCAGCTGTTGGGTTTAAAATGAAGATTTTCATACACAGGCATACAGAGTACAATATGCAGAAGAAGGGTTTTTCCTGCAAGAATGAATTTGAATACAATTAATAAAAAATAGATAAATAAGAATATGAAATAAAAGAAAATGATACAAATATAGAAAACTGAAATGCTGAAAAATGTTTTAGCTAAAAACATTTACAGTAGGCATTTTGCTTTGGAAACTAGATAAGTAGTACATGAAAGAATCCTTCTTCCTCTTACTTATTCTGTTTGCACTGGTGCCCACTCTGAGTCATAGAGGAATGTTGAGTAGTGAGAATGTCGAGTGTCTTAAGCTGCGGATACCGTACATGATTTTCACAGTCCTAAAATATTCTGGAAAGACAGGTAGCATGTACTAACTGACTACCTTCACTGATATTGTTATGAAGACTCAATCAAACAGTGGATCATGTACTTAGCGACTGAGCCAAACAAGGGATCATGGACTAGAATAGAATACTCCAACTAAGGTCAATGTATCCGCCTTTCTTGTTTTCTGTTTTTAATGTTATATGTTTATGCATATATAAGTATAGATAGATAGATAGATAGATAGATAGAGTGGGGTAAAAAAGTATTTAGTCAGCCACCAATTGTGCTAGTTCTCCCATTCCTGTTGATGTTTTGGGGCTGTCGCTGGGCAACACAGAGATTTTCTATGGGGTTGAGACCTGGAGACTGGCTAGGCCACTCCAGGACCTTGAAATGCTTCTTATAAAGCCACTCCTTTATTGCCTGGGTGGTGTGTTTGGGATCATTGTCATGCTGAAAGACCCAGCCACGTTTCATCTTCAATGCCCTTGCTGATGGAAGG
>JAOVVB010000027.1:14562563-14574035 GCA_028570985.1 Heterobranchus longifilis | reverse complement strand
AGTCATTAGTCTGGCTGCAAGTACATTTAAGTATGCTTTGGCATGCTAGGATTTAATATACTTAGCATACTTTTTTTACTAGGGTATCAAAGCATTGAATTTGGGCTATACAAAGATTACACTTTCAAGTAAAATTTGAATAAATAAATATATATTTAATGTTATTTTAAAACATTATGGATAATTTGATGACATCAATGCGCATTGGACTTTTAACCTTATTTTAAAATTCTGTTCGCCAGAGATCATTTCTGTTTCATAAATTAGCATTAGCAATGCATTAACAATATCACCATGGATAATTCTTCACTTCTTAAACACAGTGTTTTGTTTAAAGATGTTTAATGGTATATTCATATATTCTTAATGTTGTCAATTAGAATTTTAATTCATTTAGGGATGGAGGCCCAAATTCGGGGGGAATTTCTCAGTGCAATGGTAATTCACATTACATTAGCTCTGAGAAAACATTGTTGCTAACTGAAAGTAAGAATTTGTGATCTTTGATTCACTACATCTATATGAGCTGACGATCTCATTTTATGTTTAACACAGAATTGCACTGTAAATGTAGCACAATGGGTACTGCATATATGTGTGTGTTTGGTGGGGTGCTGTAATATCACATGACAGTGGGTGCTGTTGCACTCAAATATCAGCACTTATGTGCTTATGACTGCATCACAGCTGTACTGAAATTCAGCAAAACCTCAACTTTGAACCCCAAACGTGGAACTAACTAACTTTGACTGGCTGAACAACTAACGGTTTCAGTTTGCATTTTCATTTATTTATATCAGCTAACTTCTGGGTTCCAGGGTTGAACCCCAAATTGCATGAAAAGAAAAGCTAGTGCACTAGGCTGTACGATCCCTTGTTCTGCCCAGGTAGTGCCGTTGATCAGGGGTTAGGAAGAGATTTGGGATTCATCCTTCTGTTAGACGTTAGATAGCTTTTTAGCTCATGTTATTTGTAAATAAAACAACACGGCCATTTCAGAGGCAATTCAGGACTACTAAGATGCAACTGCTAAGAAGACAAGGTGTTGTTTCAGTCGAAATAAAATGATCAGATGTTTTCTTGCCAAAAGTTCTTCTGTGACTAGTTTTAAATGTGGATTTTTGGCAGGCAGCTGCTCTTCCTTTTTTCCAGTACTGTGGACTGCACCAACCTACTTTCACCCATGCTGACAACCAAGAGTCTGTGAATACCTGTGACACGGAGTCATACATATAGTCTAACACCTTGGTGCTGTTGTGTTATACAGTATACTGTATCACTACAAAGTCAGATCCAAATGTTGTATAATAGAAGTTAAACTGTGGTGATCAGCACATTAATGGAAAACTCGAAACTTCAGAATGTCCTGGTTTAAAATTCTCTGGCACTGCCTCTGAGTACTTTATATTAGCTGCCTTGAAGTTTGCATGGAATTAAGTAAAGCAGTAGGCCACCTAACCTGTTACAAAAAACTTTAATTTAATTTGATTAATGTGTATATGTATAGGTGACAGGAATTATCACAGTTTTTACAAAACACTGATTGCACAGGCGTGATTTATATGAATTAGAGGCTAGCAGCAGATGGCAGCTACAATGAAATTTTTTGAAATTGACTTTTTTTCTTCAGGATATTACCTATATTCATTTAAAGAGACCCATATTATAAAATAAAAGCTGTATAAAATAACTACTTACTTTAAAAGTGTTTGAATATGTTATTTCCTTTACTTATATTTATATGTCGTTAAAATATTTACAAATTCTCTTTAAATGTTGTCAGTGGTCATTAGCCAGAATTTACTGGCTAATAGAAACCCTGTTCTAAACAAATACAAATAAGAGGTGCATGATTTCCTTGCCAGAACAGTTTGCAGGGGATCTACTTAGGACTAGGACTAAGTTGTTTTATATTTAAAAGTGGTTTCAGGGGCACTGTTGAATATTTAATCTTCTTTAATAAATAAATAAATAAATAAATAAGCTTCAAGTTTATGCCAGTGTCAGGTTTAAATCCATATCTGGATATCCGAGCACTTTCATCATTCCCCCTATTGGGGCACATTTGTGGCTTACTTTAAATTACTTTTAATGATTAACATTTAAGTTTAATTTGGAACGATTTTGATATAGACTTCAGTTCCCAGCATTCCTTGATTGATTTCCTAGTTCACTTCTTTAAAAAACGTATGTTAATTTTATTATTATTATTATTATTATTATTATTTTTATTATTATTACCACCATTTTGTTTATTGTTGATTAGTTTCAACATTTAAACAACATACCTTTCTCTGTTTCTTGGTCTAAAAAAAAAACAAGCAAAAGCAAATGAAATATTCTTGAATCTACCCAAACCTATATTATAAGCATCTTATATTTATTTATCTTATAATGTACTGTATAATGTATCTTATATTTGGTTTGTTCTAATATTATTTTAAGAAAGTGTAGATAAATTAATCTGTATTCATTATATTTTCACTTGCCAAGATTTTTTCCTGTGTAGTAATAGTTTTTCATGTTGTTAATAATGGGGACAGTATGCCTTCATGATTCTCCACTTTCCTGTGTTGTTTTAGTTTATTATGTATATACTGTATGTTTAAAAACAAACAAACAAACATTTACAGCATTTACATTCAGGCTTAATTCTTATGACAAGCAGAGATACAGATACATAAAGTGTCATTGTGGTACACCCCTACTTTGCAAGCAACTAAACAGCCTGAAGGTGTTTTGCTATTAGTACTGATTAGAAATTATAGATGATAGACACTTGCAGTACATCTTATGAATTTTTACAAGGAAAAGTAGTTTCACTAGCTTGGATGCCTTAAAATAATGTTGCTCCCTCTAACATAACTCATTTGCAATTAAAAAAAAAAAAAAAAGGTCTGACAAGCTTGCAACTTTAAAATAAAGAGAGCCCTGCAGCACTCCCTGAGGCCCTCACCTATTTCTAAAATCCCTTGATATAGCTTATAATGTAAAGTGTCCCTTTCTGTGTTGTATTTATTGCACCTCATTACATGTTCAACAATTTTGGGGACATTAAAAAAAATTATGTCATATATTGAACACTTTGGCATTAAATAGAAATGTAATTTTAATCTAGTATGTCCAAATCTTGCCAGGATCACTTCATCTCTTTTTCATTTTCCTTTGAAAGCCAAAGGAGAGGGTTAGCTCTGTCAAAAGGTAGTACAAATTTTTATTTCAAGGAAGGAGGGGCATATTCTCCTGAGACTTCCCCGGAGCTAGTTAAGTCAGTGTACAGATTTAGCATGTAAACTCCTGGCTCAGACCAATCCTCTCAGATAAATTCATATAAAATCCAAAAATCTTCAGGGAGAGAATACCGTAATGTGATGTTTCACCAAATATTTGCGAATGAAATGTATGGATATAATAGAGATCAAACATGTTAAGGTTATGGTAATTCCTAATGCCTTCTATTGTTCTTTATATTGAACAAATATAAGATTGTGTTCCAAAAAAAAAGATTATTGTACTGATTATGTATTTATATAGACACTGGTACTTATACCTTACAATCTCAATTAAGCCTTATAATTTAGTTTACTTATTTCATTTGCAGAAAGCAGGAGAAGAGTGCTTGTGTGTGTGTGTGTGTGTGTGAGTGAGTGAGAGAGAGAGAGAGAGAGAGAGAGCGAGAGAGAGAGATAGTCTCCCACTGATAATGATCTTTTTCTTTTCTCTCACCTCCTCTGTGTAGGAATTCTGCAAGGAATTGCAGACAACACATATAGTACATGTTGGCTGAAATGTGCATAGGGACCAAGATGAATTACCTAAGAAAGCTGTCCCCAAGGTACGACCTTATAATGACGAACCTCGTTTGTGTATAGCCCTCACAAATAAACTGCTGAGGGAGTATAAAAGAAAACAAGGAATAGACATATAGACTCATACATCTTTTTACACGTAGTGTTATACAGTACAAATATTAAATTAATTTCATAAAGATTGAATTGCACCAATTAAATTTGTAATAATAATAATGTATATTAACTGAAATAACAGAAAGCAGCCAAAGGAAAGAAGGGCGCGAATCCTGCTGAGAATGGCGACGCCAAGGCAGAGCAGGTGAGTTAAACACACTTTATTTAATTAACACAACATTACTCTGTACTTCAGGTGTATATTGTAGATTGAGGGTGCCTTTATTTTAAATCGACTTTCCAATATGCCAAAGATGGTAATGTCACTAGTAATCATTTGACATGCAAATTAAGTTTTGCTAACACAGCAGACTGTGGGCTTTGTTCACGTAAAAGCTTCAGCCAGGTCTCGGAGAGTTTTAAGTGTACATTGAGTTTTTTTGATTTTGTGTTTTTTAAATAGCTGTGCTGATAATTCCTTTCCCTTTCTCTTCTTTTCAGGCGCAAAAGGCCGAAGCCGCAGCAGACGCCAAATGAAAAGCCAAGCAATTGTTTAATGCTTCTGTGTACTTGGTGACTGTACAGTTTGAAATAACTATTTTTTACCAAGTTTTATATTAAGAATATCGTTTATAGTTTGTTGTTTGCCTTCATGTCCATTTTTAATGAAGCCGCCCACACCCTAGCTAAAATGTTTTGCCCTCGCTTAATTGGTTTTTAATATCCTGAACAGTTTCTGGGTCTTTTTAATTATATTTTAGACACCAAACATTCTCATAAGGCAGCTATAGTGTGTTTTAAACTGTTTTCGTGTGCTTACAGAAATACTGTATTGTAATTCTTGCATCCTGTTCTTATTAACGCATTTAAGACAAAACGACGGCTAAATTTTGAACGGAAAGTCAACCATGGATGAATTCATGATATGAAGTCTCCAAACTGTTAAACATGTTGTTTTTTTTCTAAGTTATATACACCAAAATTGGAAAGATGATTTGTGACTCCTATAATCACTTGTTCTAAATGGTTTTGATTAAAATAAAGATTTCAGAAAAAATGTGCACGCTTTGCATTTCTTCTTACATAAGTATTGTTGTAAGGATTTTAATATCATGATCATTTTACAGCCTTTAAAATGTGTACACTGGTAAAGATAACTTATAATTAGTATAGCCTAGGCCATCAGTTAAACACCACTATGTGTTAACGGGAAAGGACAGATAGTGAACTGCTTACAATGAAGCAATGGATTTTGTCTATACCTATGGTGTACCTTTTCCATTGCTGAAGAGTAAATTAAGGTTGAAGGCATTGTCTAGAGCTCCAGATTGGGTTTAATCACAACAAACCTGATAAAATTGCAAGGTCAGTGTATTATATTGATGTAATTGTTTAAAAGGGGGGGCTGATGCAGGTGGGTTTTCTATAATGGCTTGTGACTGCAGTTGCTCAATAATTTAGTACTGAAACTGCAACGAGCAATTTTGTAAAGTGGACTTTATATCATCTCAATCACATTTTCTGTTATATTGAACTTTTAACCTTATATTACATGGATATGCTAGGGATTGATTTATGGGCACACTGTCGTATCACCCAAATATGAGTCTGTTCTTCTCAAGGTTCTTCCCATCATTATCTCCGGAAGTTTTGTCACTTTTCTTGTCACTGTCGCCCTTGGCTTGCTCATATGGGACACACTTATATAACTACAGTACTGATTTAATTATTTTTTTCTTTACATTTTTAATTTATATCCAAGATTTTTGCAAAAAATGCCCATTGTTGAAAGATTATAAATACAGTATGAAATGAAGGCTGGAATACTAGGTCATGTGCATCACAATATTATATAATTTGTTTATGGATAATCTAGTTCTAATAGCATTTCCTAAAAAGCACACATGGAAGTCGCATGAACGTTGAACCTTTGCAAAGATCTGTTTTAGCAAAGTGTACAGATGAGGTATTTAGAGCACTGTGACAACCAAACTGAAGCACTGGGGCCTTGATCTCACTGGCACCATTAGTTGCTGCTCATAATGGAGAATAATTTAATATAGCCGTTATTGTTGAGTATTTAACCAAAAGCCAAAAATTCAATCTTGTCAATGAATTACAGTTTAAACCAAAAAAAGTCAATTCAGGGCAGCGTGGTAAATTAGTGGTTAGCACTATTGCTATGTGCCTCCGGGGGTTGGTGGTTCGAACCTAACCTCTGGTCTGTGTGTCTGTGTTTGCACATTTTCCCTGTGGGTTTCCTCTGGGTACTTGGGTTTCCTCTCACAGTTTCAAAGGCATGAAAGTGTAGGCTGAGTGGTGTTCCTAAACTGTCTGTAATAGGTGGTTGGATGTGATGTGAGTGTGTGTGCTTGGGTCCTGTGATGTCCAGGGTGTTCCCTTCCATGTGCTCTAAGAGTTCACTGAATTAGACTCCAGACCCCTCATGCCCTACACATGATAAGCATTATACTGTACAACAGATGGATGGAAGTCAAATCAGAGTTTAATCCTAAAATAAATATTTTTTTACAATTGAAGTTTAAGGTCATTGGTTTTATGCAAGTTGTTCATTCATTATTATTTTTTTCTTTTAAGTATTTCTCTACCACTTCTTACATGCATTATGGGAACTTTTTTTTTTTTATGTAATGCACGTTATTCTATTAATTTTTAAAGCTATAGTGTTAGAGCAAGCAAAGGAAAAAAGGCCTTAAGTTCTTTGATGCATTATGGAATCACACCACTAGAGGACAGAATGACATTAAATACTGTATTAAACAATTTGCCAAAAAACATTTAAAAAATCCCTAATAGATGCAAAGAATCTTGATATAAATGTCATAAAAAGCCAATTGGCAACAAAACATTCCAGGCTCTAAACTTTGTGTCCTGGCCCATTGTGTACTGTATATACTGTATGCAATCACTTCTTTGGAGTTAGCAATGTTCACATTAATTGAATTCAATTTATTTCATTTATTGTGCTTACATTCGAGCAGATGTTGGGAAACTTGCGTAAAGGTTTTGTAGAGTTCAAGCTGGTTGAGGCTGAAGGAATCCTCACAATCAACTCAATCAATTTTCCATTTACATTCATGGCTCTATCAACAAATACATCTAAGTCTAGACTAAGGACTAAGAATACCATCAGTCTAAAAACTGTTGGGTGGTACCATGATGTCGTAAGAAAAACACAGAAAACACAATTCTATCTTAAAGCACTAATTTAATATTTTAGGAAGAGGTCAGTCTTTTGAAGATGGCCAGTTACCAATTACTGTTCAGACATCTTAAAGACGTTCAGTCCACCACGCAGGAGCCAGAACAGGTAAGTCTCAATGCACGCTATCCTTTTACCCTTAGAGATGGTGGGACGCGTCGGACACTGCTAGAGGATCACACGGAGTGTTGTGCACAGAGGGTTTTGATAAGTGCCTTAAGAAAGCTGGATAATGGTTTGTTTCCAAGCTTCAGTGTTTTAGATTTTGATCCAGTAGAGGGAGCACAGCAACAGGGTGGTGTGGGAGAACTTACAGTATGAAGGTTGAAAGCAATTTGTGTAAGATCCAGTGGCATTTACAAGCGGTCCTGCTAGGAGAGGGAACAAGCACATGAGTTGTTGAGGTGTGTGGATGAGACCTTCTGATGTTGTAAAGGAGAAATCATGAAATCACCCTTTCACCAATGTGAAACCTCTGAGCCATAGCTTTGCACCAAGTTTAATCGTTCAAGGTCTAGTATTTGCACATATAATAATAATAATAATAATAATAATAATAATAATAAAAACCTAATTATATGAAAGAATTTTAAATATTGAAATCGTGTGCAGGGCTGCAATGACATTACATTTACGGCATTTGGCAAATTCCCTTATCCAGAGTGACTTACATTTTTATCTCATTATACATTTGAGCAGTTAAGGGTTAAGGACCTTGAACAAGGGCCTGAACCTAGGAACTTCCAAACTGTTGTCCAGAGCCTTATCCACTGAGCTTTTAATTAAAATCTGAATTAAAACTGTTTCATTTGAAATGATGAAATGAGGTACAAGTCTCAGTTGTTGCTCAGCTTTTAAGGTTTTGTACTCATATATTGAAGGGTGTGAGTTCAAATCCCAGAACTGCTAGAGAGCCATTGTTAGGCTTCCAAACCTGGATGGCCATTGACAGCTCAACCAGGTGCTGGAATTCGATTGTTTCTTTTAAAAAAAAAACAAAAAAAACCCTGAACAACATGGGGCACCAATTAGGCAAGAGCAAACACGTGGCAGGATCATGGGTACCCGAGGCTCACCCATGCCCGTGGAAACCATATCAAGCCCATCCAGTCCGATTCCACAGAAAAGACGATGCAGAAAACGTCAAATACTGGCCACCAGAAAATCCAGCGCACCACAGCCTGCCACACATGACCCGGCAGACAAAGAGCCCAAGGCCGCAAACATGTCCTCCAAATTCCCCAGATCCCAATCTAATCGAGAAACCATGGGGATATCATGGACAAACAAGTCCAACCACAGAATCCCCAAAGGATGCCTTACAGGCTCTGGTAGTATAATGATTTACAGAATGAAAATGCATTACATAATGAGTGGGGTGTGTGATTAGGATTTCGCTATCGAGCTTCTCCGCATCACAGTAGAAGTGGAAAATCGGACATTAAGGACTTTCGACATCCATTTTCCGCTCAATCATCTAGCAGATGGTATTATTTAAAATAAATAACCGGTAAAAAGGTCTTCATTTCACATCTAAGCTGAAAAAGAAACTTTTATTCCGAATATGGGAAAATGGTTCAGTTCCCAAATGGTATGGGTAATTTTGATAATGACTAGCATTGTATCTTTTACAGTAGTGCATACAATTCACACTGCATCTGTCTGGCGTCTCTTCCATGGTTCCCAGCCTCATTGTTCTCAAGATCCACCACAGATCCACCTGATCAGAATGAAACACACATTCAAAATAAACTGATGATGCACAGTTGTGTTCTGCTTTCTTATGCTAAAGTGTCTGAGAATTGCTTTCAATTTTAAAGACATTACAAAGGCACTGAGATATGAAATTAACACTGAAAATGAGGATCAAACCTGTTTATTGGACTAAAATATCAAATGGTATTGTCTTCGTCCTCTTCTCTCATAAAAAGCACGGATGGAAATAGGTGAAGCCAAAGATTAAGAGTTTAAGATTAACAAGTTTCCATAGAATAATTTTCCAAAGAATTGATTCCAAAGAATAATCTTCTCATGACTGAAAATAACAAATGGCTTTAATGTACCTAAGACAAATATACAAAAAGTACAGAAAGTAAAAGCAAAAATAAAAGTCAGTGGGCCTGGGACACTGGATGATAAATGCATCACTCACTACTGAATAATACAGACCTGTATGTTTTTTTTTAAAAAACACATGAGCCTCTTTGAAAAGCGTAATGAAAATATTACCAAATGGGAGAGACATGTATATTACACCTACTGGAAAGCAGGAGAAACAGGAAAAGGTCTTCTTTGTAGGCCAGGTGGTCCCAGGGTCGTTAGAGGTGTGTGTGTGTGTGTGTGTGTGTGTGTGTGTGTGTGTGTGTGAAAAGAACTGTTCAATGTGAGATATAGAATAGATCGATACTGAACTTTCCCTAATGAATATTTACGTTAAACCTAGTTTAGACGGCCAGGTGTAGTTCACATTGTCTCTCTGATCCACACTGCTGATCATTCCAGTCTGACCATTGCCACATTTCATAAACCTACTGCACCTCCAGGAGAGACGACCAGAACCTGCCTCAGGCATTGCCTCTGACCAGCCACTGGGCATCTCTGGGAAGTACATTTACTGGTGACCTTCCTTCTTTCTTTCTTTCATTTCTAGTAGGCAAACCATCACAATAAAGGAAAGTTTTTTTTTCATTACAATAAACAATTTTTCTTTACATGTTCATTCTTTCTTTACTTTTTATTTCTTTCCTTTCTTTTTTCAATTGTCTTTGCATTTTTTTCTTCAGTACTTTATTTCATTACAATAATGATAATTTCTTTATATTCTCTTTCATGTCTTTCATTTCTTCTTTCTTTCTTTCTTTCTTGATTGCTTGCTTGCACATCACATTAAACAATATAATTTTTCTTTTGTTTTTTATCCATTAAAATAAAGATTATTACCTTAAATGGATGTTCTTTATTTTTCTTTTTGCTAATCTCTACCCTTTTCCTCTCTTTTCTTTTCCTTATTTTCATTCATCTTTTCTTTCCAAAATACATCACAATAAATAAATTATTTCTTTCTTTCTTTCTTTCTTTCTTTACAGTGCAGAATATTGTGCTTTTCTTTCTTTCCTTTTCTTCCTTCCTCCTTTCTTTCTTTCATTCCAATATGCAAAACATCACTTTTTTGTATTTTCTTTCTGTAGTTTTTTTTTATGACTATTTTTATTACTATTATTTCTTTACATATTTACATATTTAAAAGCCTCAAGTTACTTACTTAAAGCTAAAACAGTTTTGGCCAGAAGTAATGGCACCCCTGCTCACCCTGCTCTGTAAAGTGTGTATGTGCCCACAGATACACTGTAATGTGCTTTCCCTTATGATCAGGAGGTGGAACAGCGCGTGCTTTCAGCCTTTACACGTATACACACACACACACACACACGTCTACACGCCCCCACACACCTCTCTCTGTCTCTACACAGTTTCACTCTGTCTTTTTATTTTTCGGTCTTTCCTTCCTTTCTCTCTTTCCAACGTGCAAAACATTAAAGAGTTTTTTTCGAAACAAATCATTTCTTTTTTTTTCATTTATTTAATTATTCCTTTCTCTTCCTTCTATTAATGTATAATGTCTAATTACAGTTACAGCTGCGAATATATACATTGAATATCTTTCTATAAACATATATGGTGCAATTATGAACATAAACGCTTAACGTTACCAAGTCGAAATGTAAACTTTGGGACAGAAGTATTGGCACCCTCCTCACTATTATTAGCTGGAATGTTTACATAAGTATGCGCGTGCTCCGTAGCCACGCCCCCTTCCTATAGGCTGTAATGGCGCTTTCCTTTATAACCAGCAGACTGAACACTTTCAGCGTCTACACGTACACGCACGCATTCACACGTCTGCACGCTCTCACACGTCTGCACGCTCAGATCCAGGGTCCGGACTTTCAGGTAAGCCACATACTCTCACGCGTTGTGTCGCGTTGTTTGGCCAAAGCTCATTAATATGAAAAGCGCTCAGCTTCAGTTTGATACTCATTCATTCGTGCACACGTTACTTTACCGGTGTATATGAGTCCGGATTTAAAAAGAAATCTTCTCAGGGGGTTGCGACTTTTTTTGTGTTTAAAACAAAGCCACTGATTCACTAACCCACGGGCAGCGTGCATGATTCCCCCCTTTAATCTTTCATTCTTTTATTTTAGAACACATTGTAGTTGAAATTTAAACTTCAAAGCAGTGACTTGCAACAAATTAGTTTTTAGTTCGAAAAACGTTTGTGCTCGTGCGTCTACGTTAATCTGGTTTGTAATATATTCATTTTAATGCATCATTATTTTTATA
>JAOVVB010000027.1:14548556-14560772 GCA_028570985.1 Heterobranchus longifilis | reverse complement strand
TTTTTTTTTTTTTTGGGGGGGGGGGGGGGGATTTAAAGTTCTCATCAATGTGTGAGCAGTAACCCAGCTGTTCAGGAGTATTTGTATAGATCACATAAAATAAATAAATAAAGCACTTAAAACAATTTAAACGCAAAATTAACAGAAGCACACATTTATTTTTGCTTCTACAATTTCCAACTGTTTGTACATTAGGGATGGGTGATATCACTGATTTAAAAAGAGAAATGTAATCAATTTTCTCAAACCGAGACCAAGTAACACCGAGTCTGATAACCCGATACCGATCCCAATACTTACTTTAAAAAAGTTTACTTGCACTACAACACCACACATTTTTTTTTGGTGATTTCTATAGTTTTGGCAGCAGTATGAAAAACAGTATAAAAAAAAAATCAGTCTCGCCGATCTTTAATCAGGTTCCAGAATGTCCAATAAATGGTCATTAACATTAGCTGCCTTTTCAAAATTATTCATTTTGTGTACATCCTTTCTCTGAGCTGTGGGGAGAGGAGAGAAAGGACGGAAGGAAAAGTAGTTCCTATCCTGAACAGCAATTGTAATAAATTAATGAAATTTACTTAAATCTAAGCTATATCAAGACAGTGACTGTCTTATTTATTTATTTATTTATTTATTTATCCTTCTATCTATTTATTTATAATATGAGAATCAATTCTTAGAACTGAACCATTAGGACTGGAAGGATTGAGATTCTGGTATTGATCCACCAGTGGATCAATACCAGAAAAAACTTTTGTAAAATATTAGGTATTTGAATCAACAGGGATCAAACGATATGATATTACGATAATAAGAATTTATTATATGTAAATTGGCAACATCCAGCAACTCTGCAGAATTATGTAAAAAAAAAAAAAAAATCTCAAAGTGAACGGTATAGTCTTTAGATTGGACCATTGGATATTTCTGTGTGTTAAATAAAACTAATGTCAAACTTTAAAGCCAAGAGGCATTACTTCGTTTATTTCTGATGCTCTGAGCAGCCATGTTAATTTAGCATCACTCTGAATGATGAAGGAACTCCACTATGAGAAGGATACCACAAGTCGATTTCTCAGTTGGGGTGGCATTTCATGTGACGATGACATGGTTCTTTATTTTACTTTATCAAGAACGAAGTGGTCACCAAGTTGTGCAAAAATTACGAGTGCCATCTATAGCAAGCAGTGCAAATGATGTTTGTTTATTTCAGAGTTGATAAATATATTAACATTAAAAATAGTAATTGTTTTAATTGCATTTTGTCAAAGCAAATTAAATTGAACTTGGTAAGTTAATATTACATTAACATTTATTGGAAACCTGAGGAGTAGTAATTGGAAAACGTTGTTCTATCCGTTGTATGTACTTTTTGTTTTCCTTCCAAAAACACTACAAAAGTATAATATGAACAAAATAATCAACTGCTAAGCAAGTGTTACTTTTTAAAATGTTTAATTTGTGTTTAAGTAGGGGATCCTGAAATTCTAACCTTAGGACTTACAACCCTTCAGCTTCAAGAGTTGTGCAGTTGATTCACTGATTCAATTTAATGTACTAGATTTTTTTGTTGTTGTTGATGAAAACTTGTATAATTTAACTGTAAGTCACTTCAGCATTATTTGTCACTAGCTAGACATTGCATTAACCAGAACCTATTGCTCTAAAAGGATTTTCCCCTGGACCAGGATGGCTTTAGACTGATTATTCTAATCTAATCAGACTTGCTTTGAATGTAGATAACACACTTGTATGTTAAACTATTAGCATTAGGCTGCATAACTTAGTTAAAGCTATGTTTCAGGTCATTAGCATTTTAATAGCAAGTGATGTTATCTGCACTTTTTAGGGGTACTTTATCAACTTATTAACTTGGCCGGTTTTACTGGAATTAACTTGATTTGGTTAGATTTCTAACAGATTAATTATCACACATTGCACATTTGATTGCTTCTTTTATTCGAGTTGAATCAGAGTTGACGGGGACAACATTCCCTGATGTACTAGCTTACTGTAACGTATTCAAATGCATCCTATCCGTTTTTATTGTTTATTTTTATTGTTTCCTCTTATTGTTTTTCTTTTTTTTTTTAAATGAGATCTTCTATAACTCCGTGTCCTGGCTGTGTTTTTAGTTTTCGGCTGTGGTTAGTACCCTGGCTTACATACGTTCACGCCAGCCATGTTGACGATAATGCATTTGACGATGTGAGGGGGAAGTGAGGGAGGTAAAAACTGGTAAGAAGGAAGGAGGGGGTGGGGGTTCTTCTCCACTCAAAAGTTTGAAGAAGACAAGAAGGGGGTTGATTTGGTATTTTGCAAAACTTCATTACATTTAGGAAAACACATCCTGTTTTTTTGTTGTGTTTTTTTAAAGCATTTTTGATGTAGAACTTCACTATCAAAAAGTCAGCCTGAAATGCCAGACAAAAGCCACTTCTGTTGTAGCCAGAGCCAAAAAAAAAACCCCATGGTTTAGGCAGCAGTGACATTGTTAGAGAGCTCTTACATCTCATCAGGCATAAGGGGTAGCTGTGCAAGACATTTTGGAAAATGATTATTGGACGGTTGTATTATTTACTGTTCTGCAGCAGTCTAGAATGAGCACAGGCAAAATGACAGAAACAGAAATGTACTAGTTACTATAATTTGGTACTTTCCTTGAACATGGAGCCTTGGTGTGTTGGAGGCTTGAGTTCTAGACCATCATGCTGGTACTTAACTAATAATTTTTGCTTTTTAACTTAAAAATCATGTCAGCAATTAAACAACTTGGTAAATGACTTAGTTAAACTTTTTTAATTTAAATTTTGTAAATGGCCAAACCAGTATTTTAACCAGAATACAATCAAGAATTTGTATTAAAGGCCATAACATATAGAGATCCTGAAATGTACACAGCCTGGCCAAATGTCACATAAGGTCAAATTATTGGCCTGTATTAAGCAAAGAAAAAAGCTAACTTGGATTACTGAAGTTACTGGAATATGGTTGAGAACTGTCAAACACCTTATTAAAACCTGGAAGGACAGTTCAAAGGGAATGTGGCATTTCCACCCACACGATGTGATGAGAACTCCCAGGATTGGGACTAAACAGATGTGGGTCCATAAGAAAACCACTTGTTAGTGAGAGTAAATCAGAAGAAAAGGCTTCAGTTAAAGTCAGCATGAAGACTGGACTTTGGCGCAATGGAAAAAGGTCTGATGAGTGCAGATTGAGCCTATTCCAGAGAGATCAGGTAAATAATGGAAGCACATGAAGCGATGCAACCATCATGCATATTGTCCACAGTACAAGCCTCTGGAGGCAGTGTTATGATCTTCAGTTGCTCAGGTCTAGGCTTTGTTCTAGATGTTGTGATCGAGAAACATTGCATAAGCACCTGTTAGCATAAAAGGCAAAACCATGTTTCATGTAACATATAATTGTTCACATTTTTCTGACCTGGCTATTAATTGTAATAAATAACAAATGATACATTAGCCTGTATCCTATTTAAATGTTTACTGTGGATTATGTATTGGCTGTGGTTTGATCGACATAGCATAGACTCCCAAAAAAAATAAATAAAGTTTACATCATTGATTAGCCATTAGTCTTACTATGCTGCCTTGGCGCTAATGTAGCTAACAAGTAAATAAGTCTATTTTGTTAAAAAATAATTTCCATATATACATGGTCGGAATACTGTATATAGTTCACTCACTGTATATAGACTCACCCATCATCTATACCGCTTTATCCTGTATTCACGGTCGCGGGCGGCCTGGAGCCTATCCCAGGTGGCTTAGGGCAAAGGCAGGGTGGAGGAAACCGGAGTACCCGGAGGAAACCTACCAAGCATGGGGAGAACGTGCACACTCCATGAACACAGAGACGGAAATCGAGCCTGGCCGGGAATCGAACCCGGACCCTGGAGGTGCAAGGCGATAGCGCTAACCACTACACCTTGTGCTGCCACTGTATATAGTTAATGTTGTTAATCAAATTGTTAAATAATTATGGCAGGAGGAAATTAAACAAATTTGTACTAACTATATTAACTTCCAGAATCTGATAAAAACTAACTTGATACTTGAACTTTTTGCAAAACAGACTTAAGAGACAAGTCCTAAAACTTCGCTAAATGCAATATAGCATTTAAAAAAAAAAAATTTGCTCTTTCATCGTCTATACTGCTTGTCCTGTACAGGGTTAAGGGGGCCTGGATCCTATTCCAGGGGATTTGGGCATGAGGCAGGGTACACCCTCAACAGGGTGTAAATCCGGTAGAACACATACACAGGCAATTTGGAAATGCCGATTAGCCTAATTTCCATGTTTTTAGACTGTGGGAGGAAACCGGAGTTCCCCGGGGGAAACCACTAAGCACGGGGAGAACATGCAAACTTAACGTACACAGACCTGTGGCAGGTGTCGACCCCTTGATCCTGGAGGCGCGAGTTATCAACTAGCGTAGACAACATGGCCTACATTGTTCAATTACAATGTAAATTTATAGCGTTTATCGTTTGTGTCCTAAACCAAACTTGCCAGTCTGTGTAACATTACTGAAGAAATAAGTAGGGTTTCGGTCACACTGATGCCCTTAACAGTAACCTTTCTTATAATAGCAACTTTTGCAATGTTGTGTGGCTGACTAGCAGCGTTGTTAGCAATCACACAGTGATTGGAGCGGAGGAGCGTTATATAATTGTAAATCGGCTCAAATTGTCCATCTGGTCCGCCATCGTGGATTGTGTATGTGATTAGGGATTCCAGCACGGAGGTTGCTAGCCTCGGCTAGCTGTCGGCTGTTCTTTTCACTCTATTGCGCATTTTTTTATTTATTTTTTTTTTTTTGTGTGTGTGCAAGCAAACCGTGTGTTTATAAGTTCAGAGGATTTCCTTTCCCTTGTGTAGTGCTGTGGAGGCTGCCACAAAGAGTCTGATGCATTCTGACAGCTGGCTGTGTATTCATGTGTATGTGTGTGTTTGAGAGAGTGAGAGAAAAAAAGAAAGAAAGCAAGACTGCCCTGTTTCCTGATTGGCGGAGACGAGGCTTTATAAAGGGTTGGAGCTCTATAGAGGTTCCACAGTTCCTCAAGCCGTAGTTTCGAATCGATGCATTGCTGTCCTTTTTAACCACAAAGGTTTTTAGTGGTTTTCAGTTGTGTATTTTTTTTCTTTTTAACCCTGGAGGAACTTTTCAAACCATATATCGTTACATTGGATCATTTTACCTCCTGTTTTGGCAAGAGAGGGGGTTGCTGCTGTTGTCAGGTTGGTCATGTCCCAGAGATGTACAGTAGAAGTGCACCTTTCCCTGCACCTCCTGTACACTATTCCTATATTCAGAGATATTTGAAAGGGCTTTGAGATTCAACAACACCTGATTGAATCAGAATGCACTTGTTCTTTTTTTTGGTTTTTTTTCCCCTTCTCCTTATTGTCCACCAACTCGCTCCAAACCTCTAAACAGCTAAACTTCCTTGGATTTTTAACCGTTCATCGCGCTTTCTTGGTAAATCCTAGATAATGGTGCATGTAGTTTAGGTGACGTAACCTTGCCTCGGCATGTTGTATTTCCCCCCCCCCCCCGCTGTGCTTCCATCACTGCTCAGATCCAGTGTAAATATGCTTATGTAAAAGCCTCGCGTCCCTTTTAATTAGTGCTGTAGTTGGAGGTCAAACCATGGCCACATGGAAGTCTGAGACATGTAGGCACAAGGATCTGCCTTTCTGCACGAGTACGAGTTCAGGATCAGCTTGATTTTGTCTGATTTGACACTTTCGCCCAAGGCTAAAGGCGTCCATTTTCTTAATCTGTGGTTTGTATGAAGCTTTCATCCACAAGAGTTTAGATCTTTAGACAGAGACTCAGTGATCGGTAAAAAAAAAAAATTGGTCTTGTTTGCGTTCATGGCTAAAATGATCTGACACTTTCACATGCACCAGTTGTTATTTGGTCATTGGATTCAGTGCTTTATGGATTTTTGTATTAATTTTTTATTTTTTGTCTGCAGGTTCGGTTCTGACAAAATCTAACAGACATGATTATCAGACTCGGGCGACTGACTCCTGGATACTTCCATCTCCTGCAGGTACGTGTTGTGAGTGCGCTTCATTCCTTAAATCTTCAGTAATGTTGTCTTGGTATTGCGGTTGAATGGTTTTATTTCTTAAACGTCCAGTGTGCGACCCGCACCCGCTTCAGCGATTTGATCCTTTTTAAATCAATAAACTCTGAATGTGATGACCTAGAAAGACTCCTGACAAATTTTGAAATATTTAAAATTGAAAAATCATTGTGCATGCAGAGGATCACAGTATATTGTACAATTGAATTTCAGCACATGCTACATGACTGAGCTAAGAATTACGAGGGGTGTTCAAGTTAAACCGGGACTTGTGAAGAAATGTCTCTTGTATGAAGGCGTAAAAAAAAAAACGATGGACTTTAAGCACAGTATGGTGATGAGACTCTTTAAACATTTTAAACGGTTCAAACGTTTTAAAGAAGGCTGTACGTCAACGAATGGCGTTCCCGGCTGAGGTAGCTCGGAACCCACTGCAGTCGTTTTTCGTGAACATTCAGCAAGTAGAAAGCCTGATCCATGAATATTGATGGATAACTTGTGATAGACGCATCTGTCAGTGGGAACTGTACACACAATCATTCAGGAACATCACTTGCACTGTACGGGAAATCATCTGGGAGTTATTGCCACATGCCCTGTACAAGCCTGACCTCAATTCAAGCCATTTCCACATTTTTGGGGCATTTAAAGGAGTTCCTGGAAGGCCAGCATTTAAGACGAGAAGCAGGCAGTCCGATCATGGCTCTGATGTACCGAGAGAACTTTTTACCTTGATGGTAACCAAGCACTAGTGAAATACAGTGATAAGTGCATTAGTGTAGCCGGGATTATATAGAGGAATAAATGGAGTTTTTACTCTCATAACTGTGTTGTGTTGTTCTATGCAATCAAAAGTCCCCGTTTGACTTGAACGCCCTTCATATTCTCGCATGTTTGAGCACATGGTGGGTTTCAGTTTGCTCTGAAAGGTGAAAGGTTAATCGTGGTTGGGTTTAGAACAATGGGGCTGGTATGTCAAACTCAGGTTGTGTTAACTTTGTAAACACCAGCCAGTGTCTATCCAGCCTGAACTGTTCTTCATTCTAATGGTTTAGAATGCGTGAAAATCACACCGCTTTATGTGACTTGGTAGGATTTTAGAACACGATGATGTAATGCTCAAATGCATTTTGAAAAAACATTTAATGCATTTTGAAAAACAAATGGCGAACATTTTACTTCCTTGTTTTTGATCTAGTTTTAATTTGTCGTGCGAAGAGTCTCATTAGTGAAGCTACCTTGTCGTAAACGATTAAGCTCACTTTTCTGCTTGATTTGATGTTCTATTTCACCTTTTGTGAAAGTGCATTCGAGCGCACACACTGTGTCTGTGTGATTTCTAAAGAGTTCGAGGAGTTCTATAAGATTGTGTAATATGAATGATAGTGCTTTATATAGTATTTAAAAAAATCAGTTTGTTTCCTTTTTTACATTTTTGCGAATATTGTTTATCCATGATAGTGGATGGTTTTATTTCTAAAATAGTTTTTGAAAGACTCCCTTGATTTAAGAATTGCTGTAAATCTTGTGAAAGAACTTGTATCATGGGTTTTAATTTTTTTTTTATTGTAACAAGCTAATAATGTTCAAGATTGTTGAGGTTTTATTGCATTATTAGACAATATTTTAGAACACGCCCAATTACAGTATTTGAGTCTTGACGTAAATGTATTGTTCATGAGTACTTGGAACCAATGGAACCAGTCTTTTCTACTAACATTAACTCGGTTCTGTCTTCGTGTGTGTTTTGCAGAGGCAGGTAGCCGGAGATGTCCAGGTCCAGCCTCAGCACCGCTCCCTTAACCAGATCGCCATGATGCTGGCCATTATGGGTCTTAGCCTATCCTACTACAGCGCAAAACAGATGACCGAGAAAGTGCAGCGTGACCCGGTGCCCTGAACACGACCGCGGCTTTAGGAGCCATGGAATCCTGGAGGAGGAATAGATGCAATAATTGGAAACGGAGATTTCAACACCATATCCAGCACTCTTATTTACACTACATCACTTTAACCTTTTAGGGGTTCTAGCAAGAAAAATGTCTACAAAACAAAATAGTGTTCACTTCACGCATGGCCTGGGTCTTGATAGTTGTGCTGGTTCAGCCCTCAGGGTTGGGTAATACCTTCAAGGACAAAGCTTTGGCCGAAGATCTTTCCAACGATTCATATTTAAAGGGAAGTAGACAGTCACTGGTGGTTTGGCAGAGATTGAATGCCTTTTAAAGCGAAACCCTCTGTCTTATGTATCGAGCAACTCTTGAAAGCAGGTCGCTTAATAATTAGGGATATTTTTCAAAGTTGCCCAAGTAAAGAAAAGGCATTGAAAAGGCAGTTCCAATCTACACTACTATATGAAATATAAAAAGTCTGTTTGGTGGTTGAAATAGATTTATTTTTTGTACCATTATAAGCAGGTTTTAGGAGCAATGTTGGAGGGATATTAACAAGCACGTCTGTGTAAAGATTTTTAAACAATCCCATATGTGACATTATCATTTTTTTTTTTATGAATGTACTGTATGTTGGTATTTAAAACTTGATGAAATAAAGCTCTGAACATTTTGCACGAGTCATGATGCACGCTGCTGTGCTGGATGAAAAGCATCCTTTTTAGAAAGCCGGTCTTCCCTAGGGCGAGAGCTTTACTGTACACTCGCAAAAGCAAAACACATGATGGGGGAATTCCTGGCAGATTTAATAACCCTGGATTTCGGATATATTATTATATATCTGCAAATCTGTTGCTTCACATGAAATCTCCACACCGGCCAGATGTTATTTGATTCAATTTGTGTTGTTTTTGTTAAATAAACTAGCTCAAAGCGTTGTGTTTGTCATAAGATCTTGCTCAGCAAGATCATTTCCTGTATCCCCACAGAAGCACGGCATCTGCTAAACAGGAAGTGGCCATGCATGCAGATAATTTCCTCTATATGTTGGTTTAGTGGTAATGTACTGTAGCACCCGAATGGTGAACCTTCAGCCCAAGTTGATGGATTAAATCAGGTCTGTTTGCACATGAGAGGACAAAAATGGTTTCAAATGACCCATGCAAATGGCCCATGTTCTTGTGTCTTGGGCAACATTTCCATAAATCACCATCTCTGTATTGTTTTAACTGTCAGATAAGGGTTATGGTTCTTCTACGTTTTTTTTTTTAAATGCAGCAATCATTGTTGTTTGGGAACTGTGAAGTCAGGGTTCGAAATCTTGCACCAGATGATTGTGGTCCAACCTTTGGTGTGTGAACTTTTCCAGAAAGAGTTGATGTGGGTGGTAAGCACAAGCCACACTAAAACTATTAAAATCCAAAATTAGCTGATGTAACAATTTTATCCGCCAAATGCAAACGTGCCTGAAGGTTAAGATCATCTGACTATACACATGTATGGATTGTCCTGATTGTTGAGCAAGTAAAGTACTAAGTGGTTCTTTGCTACATCTTGGTGTATGCTCAGGGTTACTTTTGATCAGGTCTTAGAGACACCACTTTGGACAAAATGAAGACTCATGTCTTCTAACTTAAAGATTTCTGGCCTCAGTATATCACTTATTCAGTCTCTCATCGTCTATACCGCTTTATCTTGTATACAGGGTCACAGGGGTGCCAGGACCCTTTCCCAGGGTACTTAGGGCACGAGGTGGGGTACACCCTGGACTGGTGCCAATCCAAGCTCATTAAAACACTACGGGCAATTTGGAAATGCCAATTAACTTAATCTGCATATTTTTGGACTGTGAGGAAACACCAAGTATGGGGACAATATACAACCTCTATGCACACAGAACCTGAGGTGGGAATTGAACTCGGACCCTGGAGGGTCATGCACAAAACCTTTAAAGTCTGTAATGCTGAATCATACTAGTACATTCAGGATTATTCATGCATGGTGAAGAAGTCGTGCATGATTCTGCCTTTGTGCATGGCGGATCCTGCCCTGTATTGTTTTTCGCTCCCAATAGTGTTTTGATTCACATGTGGAAGATGTGATGCACTCTGACAGGGCTGAACATTAAACTGTTTTTTTGGTTAAACCTCTCCCACCATTTCGCATCACTGGGCAATTCGATGAAAAAAAAATAAAAATTCAGACTGGAACAAGAGATCCGTGCTCTCATTGGCTGGTGTGATAATATCAGGAAGTCACCACAAATCTCAAAATATGTGATATAACATTCAAAAACATGTATCAAAGCAGTATATATGTGGTGTAAACGTCTGTTTGGTGATAGATTGACACTTTAAATGTTGGAGGGATGTTAACAAGTGCATGTGTGTAAAGATTTTTAAAGACTCCCATATGTGACATTGTCATGAATGACTTGTTTTATGAATGTACTATGTGTTGGTATTCAAAACTTGATGAAATAAAGCTGTGAACATTTTGCACGAGTCATCATGCACGCTGATGTGCTGGCTGAAAAGTTTGGATTCCTCATATCCTTTTTAGAAAGCCCGGTCTCCCCTAGGGCGAGAGCTTTACTGTATACTTGCAAAAGCAAAACACATGATGGGAATTTCCTGGCAGATTTAATAACCCCGGATGTTAGATATATTATTGTATAACTGCAATATAACCTGGAAACATTCCTTAGAGATTTTTGGTCCATAGAGGTCTTTTTCAGACCTTTCACTATTTTCTATAAACCCTAGAGATGGTTGTGCGTGAAAATCCCAGTAGATCAGCAGTTTCAGAAATACTCAGACCGGCCAGTCTGGCATCAACAACCATGTCACGTTCAGAGTCACGTACAGTAAATCACCTTTCCTCCTTGTTCTGATATCCTGTTTGAACTTCAGCAGATCGTCTTGATCATGTCTTCGTGCCTTAATGCACTGAGTTGCAGTCACGTGATTGGCTGATTCGATATATTGCGTTAACATGCAGTTGAACAAGTGTACCTAACAAAGTGTCCAGGGAGAGTATATTTCAAGGTATGCATGCCAAGAAAGCTGTCAAGTCCAATCAAACTAATGAGGAAGATATCATATTTTCATATTTCCATGGGGAACAGTTTTACCAGAGGAACAGGTTTTTCAGAGGTAGTTATATCTAATGATCCAAAATAATATACCGCAAAAAGGAAACCAAAGCCTTGCCCTATGATTATGGCTTAGTGGTATTTGCATCACATTGTATTTGCCTGTTATAATAAATTGTACTGGCTTACATTTATAATTCATCTGCACAAAAATGATGATCTGGTCCAATAAAACTGGAAGTATGGCTTATGTAATCCTGTTTAGTTTTCTTTCTAAAGTCCCCCCTCTCCTTTCCTTTTCCCATGCTCATTTACTCAGTTGTTGGTACATTCAAAAGAATATTTTTGTCCCTGTAGCTGTTTGTAGACTTCAGATTGCTACTGTTTATGCTATAAAACATCTGAGTGCACAAAGCCTGATTGTGAAACCCAATGTTCTTCTCAAGGCCAAGATAGCTAGGTGTTTCCCCCCTGAGTCAGCCATGATACAGCGCCCCTGGAGCAGATAGGGTTAAGGGCCTTGCTTAAGGGCCCTGCGGTTGTTGTGTCTTCTGAGATACTTTTCTGCTCAACATGGTTGTAACAAGTTGTTACATTGAGTATCTGTTACTGTTAACCGAGCTGGATTTTTTTGCATAAATTTGTGTGAACTTTGGAGACACTTTCATGCAAACCTCTCAGGAGATCGACAGTTTGAAAAATACTCAAACCATCCAGTCTGAAACCAACGACCATGCCATGGTCAACATCAATGCAATTCAATTCAATTCAATTTTATTTATATAGCGCTTCTAACAATGGTCATTGTCTCAAAGCAGCTTCACAAAATTAACAAAAGATTATGGAAATGTGTAGGAGAAAGTTACATGTTAGGAGAAAAAAATGTGCATAGATGTGATCTGATTGTGCCTGATGAGCAAGCCAAGGGAGATGGTGATGGTGGCAAGGAGAAACTCCCTGGGATGGCAATAGGAAGAAACCTTGAGAGGAACCAGACTCAACAGGGAACCCATCCTCATTTGGGTGATAACAGAAAGCAGTAAATGATCTGCATTTATACAGTGTGTTAGGTGGCAGGCAGTTCAGCTATAATAGCTGATGTTAA